>OZ012661.1:16087351-16193929 GCA_963942545.1 Oxycera nigricornis
ATGAAAACCGTTTTCAAAGTACTAACTGCATAGTTTTTCTAACACTTACTCAACAATAAATGTAAACAGCATTGAGTTTTTTTAAGTAACTCGCATCTTTGCTAATGATCCCATACAATTAATATCTCTAAATATGACGTCAAATAATTTCAGTACAAATTGAAAATTGTCGCCTCAAAAAAAATTGTTTTTTCGACCCTTGATCTTAATTTTTTAATTAAATACCGGAAAAAACGAGTAAAACACATATTCATTTCTTGTTAGCATGATTCGCTAGTCAGCAGCATGCTTTAATTAACCTTTAATCAGACAGAAGGCTGAGTCAGCACCCAGCAAAAAATCTGATCAGACATATAATGCAAAAGCATGTAAGATATTCAGAAATGGAGAATTTTGTGAACTAGTATAATTATCGACGAAGTTTAAGCTGCATATAAGGCTTATAATAAGTGACATATGTAATGCATTTCTATAAGGTAAAAAAAAATTGTAACCAAATTTATTAATAATTGTTAAATTCATGGATTCATAGTTTGGAATGCTCATAGTTCATCAAGAGCATAGTACAAAAATTTCAATGATTAAAATTGTGCGTGTTGCACTGTCATCATTTGTAGAATATTCGGAACGTTCTAACATGCAACAAATTTTTTAAAAAAATATTTCGCTTAAGTGTATGGTTTGATATATATTTTAAGATATTTACATACACCATACTGTTCCTTCGAAGACTAAAGAGTCTACAACAAAGGCACCATAAGAGGTGAAAATCGAAAATAAGTAATGTTTTTTAATGCTTAATTTTGACGCTTGCTTTTATTGCATTTCTACTTAATTTAAAACCATGTAGAAATGTTAATAACAGAAATAAATATGTGATTTTTTATATAAGATAACATGTTTTTAATTGTATAGTATAGCTTTTTTTATTCCTGTCTTTTTTCAATAGTGCGATAGTTCAAATCTAATCTTGGTCTTTGCATTTTAAATGGTTTCTCGCTACTCAATTTTTCAGAGATATATTATTGTTTAGGTTTTAAAGCAACAAGTTGACGTCAATCTCACCATAAACAAGAATTTAATTAAATCATTTACAATTTCAGATATCGTGCAGCCTTATCTTTTGATTTATAATAAGCCTTACATTGAGCTTAAGGGGGATAGCCAATGTGACAGCCGAAAAATTAGTGATTTTTAAATTTTTTTTGGCCGAGGAATTTTTGGATCGGGTTTTTTTTTTATTTTATTAAGTACACATCTAATAATTTTTCCACAAAGTTGTATTAAAAAATATTAAATAGTTTTAACAATATAAAAGATGCCGTAACGCCTGAAAAAAAATTCCCCCTCCATGGTCGCATCGATTTTTTAAAAGCCGGTTCTCTTAAAAAACAAAAAGAAATTTTTGTCATCTGTATGAATGTAGTTATCGTTGTACGTAGTCGTTATTTTTTTTTTTGATTTTTCACAAAATGGTGACCGATTGACAATATTTTAATTTTTTCGACTGTTTTTTTTTTGGTTTTCAAATATTTAAAAAAATAGTAAAACACAAAAATTTTCAAATCGGCTACACTTAACCATAACCACTACTAAGACGAACAAAACAAAAACAAAAAATAGACATCGGTTAATAATTGTTCGAGTTATTGATGCGACCAGTTCAAAAAAAAGTCGTTACAAGAAAAATGCGTTTACAGATTTTAGTCCATTTCTCTCGTAATGAAATCATGTATAAAAAAATTTAAAATTTTCATACCTATATTAAATTATCGAGACCTGGACCATATGACGGTTCTTCTCCTTCATCTCCAGGGGTCTTGTTGACTTTCTTAATTTTTTTATTAACTTTTTCGATGCGATACTGAGCAGCTGATCGGCCTACCTGCTCTCACTACAATCATTGTAACTTAGTCAATTTTTGAAATTTTGACTTGCAATATTGTACACATATTTTTTTTGAACATATAAACTTTGATTTAAAACAAAAAAATTTTTTTTTCACCCATCACAGTGGCTATCCCCCTTAAGGGGCCGTTCATATAGTACGTATCGCGATTTTGAGAGTATTTTAACTCAACTATTTTATTTTCTATTTATCATAAAAAAATATGCAGAGAAATAACTTGATATTTAACATTAAATTGAATAACACTTAAATCTTAAAAATTGTTGTATCACAATGATAATTTTTATATTAACGCATAATTAATTATTTTTCATCATTCCAAGGATTATGCAATATCTTAAATTAATGGCATAATAGATTCTGACTGTTCCTTTAGACTTTCTAGCTGGATACTCTAATCCATTTTTTTAACATAACAATTTGCTCCCCTCCCTCCGTGTAACACTTAGTAACATTTTCATTTTCTCTCCCCCTTGGAGTGTAACGTATTATGTATATGGATGGCCCCTAATACTACCCTTATTTTGTGTTACTCCTAAGGTACTCCTAAGTCATTTTCCTATATCTAATTGCCTGTGGCATAACCTGTGGTCATATTAGGAAAAACCTAAGGAATCATGCAACCAAAGTTTCTAAGAGTTAATTAGTAAGGAAATAAGAGTTTCATAGTATGAATTATATGGGCAATATACTGGCATGTATATTTCTTCAACAATCAACTATCACACATCATATGTATGTATTTGAACACATGCAAGAAAAAAATTCTCGTGATAAGAATACTATCGGACAATGAAGTTCCATCGATCAAAGATCGTATTGTACAATATTTACCACACAATCTCACTAAACTTGAACAACTTATTCAAGAGCATGCAAACAAGTTTCGTATGAGTACGACATTGAGCCTAATTCCACTGAACCTGAACGGAAATCAACATCACATACACACACAATCTTTAGATATAAAATGCTTGATTGATATCTTTTTGACCGAAGCTGACCCTTCTTCGATCTACACATACCTTTGTGGACTTTTGAATGGAACATCGCGAAAACTTGGATATTTATTCGAAATCAATGATTGTTTCCACTTTTCCTCCATGATTAAAATTTTGGGTATTCACTGCACCTATCGAATTATCTTAACAGCAAAAGATACACATTTAATCTACATCTGCGAATCACCAAACACTAATAACGCGAAATTTGAAATGTGTTGATGAAAATGAAAGTTCTTTTTCGATTTCGATTTTCAATCACCCACCAATTTCGATTCACGGTTCGCGGCGAAGAGTTTGGGAAAGGTCGTTGGTTTCTAAACAATGGAACTTGGCTGCATCACTACCGCGATTGACTATGTGACCCTGATTAAGGAGATATCTTTGACTGGCGAACTCCAGTTGAAAATGAGTATGTATCTGCGCCGGGTGTGCAGATAGCCACACTTCATAAGAGTGGAACGCGAATCATGCTAGCGCGAGGTCTAATCAAAAAAAGCTGGAAAAAGCGCGAAGAGAACACCAAGTTTACAGTAGGTGACAATTGAATTTATTCAGAAGGTGAACAAGTGTACATATTACAGAGAGGCTGCATATACATACTTGCTAGATTGCCAAAATTTGTTGTAAAACATTTTCGCGATTTGTTTATTTGCTCATTATCATCAATTGATGGTCTCGATAATTTAAAGCTGATCAAGATACGTGTGAGCTCTGTTGTTGATGTTTAGTTTTGTAGATTTGACGCCATATCATTGAATAAGGAGAATAAGGAAGCGAAGTCACCTATGCCGGCCTGTAAGCGGCGGTGAAGCAATTTTACTACATTCAAAGCACTTGCTCTCATGAGAGTGCAAAGCAGCACACATTTCCCCTTACTTGCCCCGTGGCCCATACATTTCACCTACACTGCTGCCTAGTCACACAGCAAGGTGTACAATACATACAAATTCCCTCACGGATAGAATCGCCGAAAAGAAACTATTTAGTGGAAAACTGGTGTTGTAATCGCGAAACGACAGAATAATATATCATGTTTCAGTGATTCATTGGTGAAAAAGTGAAAGATTGCTGTATAGTAAGAAGACAATGCGTTGCTGCTACCCGGGATGCAAATCTTTGCAGGGAAACAAAGCCGTCCGACTTTCTTTCTTTCAGTGAGTAAATAACATTTCACTTTGTACAAAAAGTTTTGGTTAAGTAGATATTTGTGATGTTTTCATTTAAAATTTGAAGTGCAAAGTTAAGTAATTGCATTTCCAGCCATGCTAGACTTAGTTGTCAAATTCTATACATATGATCGTCGGCAGTTCAGTGTCGGCACAATGATATCATGAAGTGGGGTTATCAAGTTTTTGAATTTATTTTCAGATTTCCGAAGTCACCAAGACGAGCCGCACAATGGCTACATATGTAAGACCTCCTCCAAAAGCTTTCAATTAGAAATAAGTATAGCAAATTAATTCATTTTAAGGGGATGTAAATTTTAAACGTAGTTATGTATGTTGGTCTTTTATTTAAGCTATTTTTCCAATTATATATGTATAAATTAGTTAAATAAATTTTTGTTGTACTTCCTGTTGTTGATTCAAGACTCTAATTTCCCAATAATTTCTTTACTCAATATAGATTTTTGAATGAAACCCATTTGAATCAACGATTTTCACCTACTGCACTGGTGCATTTTGCGTGATTTTCTGTCTCGTTCTACGAAAGTCGAAAATTGCTTCAATTCTCTTTGCTGATTTCGCTTCCTTATTCTCTCTATTCAAAGCGCCATATTAACGTTTGTTTAAAGCAGCTTCCTATATGTGTGTAAATGTTGATTTTGTAAACATTGTATCAAATTTTTCAAATTAGGTGAGAAAGAAATACATTTTGTTCCATCGTTTGTCACGGAAGTGATAGTCAACTAACAAAAGATGCATTTATTTTATGTAGTCAAACACTGAAGAGGGCATTAATTTTTCATTGGCAAATAGAATAACCTTGCTCTGCTCATTCAAAAGTGTTGTAATTCATCGTACGAATTGAAGGACATTTTTACCTTAAGGACCAAACGTAGCATCATTTCAAAATTTTGATGAGCAACTTATTCTTGTTTTTCAAAAGATTTGATACTAAAACTATTTATTTCAGTATATTCACTTTTTGATTAGGTCTTAGAGTTGTTGCGCTTGGAAAGAAGTGTTGCTTAAAAACAATCGATTGTTTCCCAAGAGTCCTGATAATCCAGCGTTGTAAAAGTCTTTACGAGTTTTCCAATGATTTTGAATACTGGCTTACATTATGCTGCATCGAACCTAGGCTAGCATAAGTCATTGTTTGATTTCAGTTGGACTGGGAACTTCAAATTTCAAATCGTAATTTATAAAACAACAGCCCCAATCAATGAGAAACTCTTCTTCTTCGCGTAGTCCATGTTCTAAAACAAGCAATAAAATTTAAGATAATTTTTTTTAAAGTTTATTAAATACTTATACGGATTATTACTCCTTAAACGGATATTAATCACAAAGTGGACGCTGATTATATTTTACAGAGTATACATGTAAGTTCTAAAGGACTTCTTGTGAAATTATGGCTTGATGGACCAATATTATTTTATATATATATATATATCTTTTTTTAAGAACGCTAATATTTTTTTCCTGCTACAAATGTGAAACAAAATTAGGTATATTGAACTCTGAATAAAATTTTTAAGATACTGGTACTATCCCTTATACCGATATACATCGTCTGGGAAGTACTATTTAAATGAACAAGATTTCAGGAAATAAACTGCACACGGACAGTGCAAGCAATGAGTAATGGAGTAAAGATTTTTTGGAGGAAACGGAGGTGGTTTTAGTCGGTAGAAATCCGACATGCTGAGAAGCAGGAGCAACTCGGTATCTTTTGAAGATTTCCACCTCCCAACGACGAAAAAAAAAATATTGATACAATATATTTTGTTCAAAGTATTGTCCATCGGAAGTAGCGTTGCCAGACGTCCCGATTTTGGCGGGACGTCCTGATTTTGAAATCAAAATTAAAGCTTAGTCCCGCTTTTCGGAGACAACTCGACCGTGCGGTGGAGGCGCGGGTGACGATATTAAACTTGACAGGCAATATTTTAGTAGATAATTTATATAAAGAATTTACCTTATTGATATTATCCTTGAACGTATAGTCGGAAATTATAGAGAAGCCACTGCCCAGAAATGGCATCAGCTCTTTCCAAAAAATGATATGTTTCAACTAGTGTCCTTATTAAGTATCCCAACATCAATATTCTATTCCGAACATGTTTTTCCCCAAATGAATTTAAAATGGTCGGATGTCAGAAATAAATGCTCCGTAAATTTAATGAAGGCAGAATTACACATCCAGTTCAATCTAGAGCTATCCTGCGCAGAGTTCTTCATTTATATTAAAGAAAAAAGCTTTAAAAGAATGTAGGTCTTCACAGAAATATGGATAAGTAATTCTTATAAATAATTATTACTAAATTATGTTATATAATATGGTTTATAATTATATTTATTTGAAGACTCAACTGCCTAATTAACCAGACAGTTATTATTAAAGTAACGTATTTTCATTAAAATAAATTTTCTATGGCTGTTTTTCGTATCTATTGTCATATAAACATAATGTAAAATTCAAATAAACAGATAAGTATGTAAAAATCACTTATTATATACGTTTTTTTCAATGTCCAATTACCCAGAAAGTTTCAAAATCACGCTTTACCAAAAACAATATCTGGCAACGCTGATTGGAAGCGAAAACTTTTTTCATTTTCTTAGCAGCGCAACGATTCCGTCTCAAAATAAATACTCATTTTTCGACTCCAAGAAAATACGACCCAATTTTTGGTTTCTTCAATTAAAGTAAAGGGTATTCCAGGCAAGGCAATCTGCACCGATCGAAACAAGTGGTAGTCAGAAGAGGCGAGGTTTGGGAACATGAGGGGTGAGGTAGAACTTCCCACTCGACATTATCGAAATAGTTTTTAACTGGTAGTGAAAAAATTAATGTTTTGTATCTGCATTTCCATTCTTTACGTTTATCTTTAAATGCTCGATTTAAATGCATCTTTTGTTTTCGGTGCAACTCCCTAGTGATAGTTTCACCTAATTTCAAAAGATCGTAATATACAACACCCTTCTGATCCCACCAATTACATAGCATTACCTTTGAACCAAGGATATTCGACTTCGGAGTGGGTTTTGCAGGTTGGCTTCACATACGATTTTGTTGCACTTAGGGTTGTTATAATATATCCACTTTTCGTCTCCAGTAACAATTCGATCCAAAAAACATTTCCGTTTGTGCCTTTTGTGACGCATAGGCCGCAGTTTCGACTTTTCTTGGTTTCAGCCCATATGGAACTCAATTTTCCATTTTCTGGATTCAGACACAATGAAATGTTGATTTTTTCAGAAAGATTCAGCATTTTCCTCTTAAATTCAACATGGATCCTGGTCCAATATCGTTTTTGATTCAGCGTCTTCAAATAATGCTTGTTTTCCCTCAAGCTTTTTGGCGCTTACCTTAATTCCTTCTATGCCTCTCACCCCACGTATGTATCATTCAAAATGTTTAGTTTTTCGACCAATCGAACGACGCACAACCTGCATTTTAGTAAACAACTGACAAAACATTGTCTAAAACTTATTTACAGAATTTTATAATACAAATATTTCAAGGAGAAGTCACAATTACAACATAAGAATAAGGAAAATAGCGATTTGAACGTTATTTTTGTCACTAAAAAGGACTTTTTCATTGTGAGAATGTCGCAAAGCTACTTATCGGTTTATCTGATTTTAACCTGCTAACTCATAGAAAAAACTAAATAATTTCTGCAAAAAATTAGTTGCTGCGAATATCAAAGGTTAATTTTTGTGGATTTAAAATTAGTTAACTTTTATTTGGTGACCAAAGTTTATACACTAAATAACCTTGCATTGCTTGACTATCCCAGAGATATATAAAATATTTCCGGAATAGTCGAATAATACAAAAACCGTGGGAAAGTAAATTGTGTCCTTTTAGAGAATCTTTAACTGTGGGTAGGGTGGCATACGTATTAAAGGAGCCATTGTTGAGAAGAGAACAAATCATATTTTAAGATGATAAAATTGTTCATCAAGGACAGAAACGAAAAATATTTTAAATAGATGAACAAAAATTTCGTAAGCTGAGTATGGAAAAATTAAAAGTTGAAATGTTTGAAGACCTTCTAATTAAAATGTAGGTAAAGGATGTCAATTTCATAAATGCTTGGACTCCTGTGATTAAGTATCCGTAGTAAAAAAAAATCCACCAAATTAAAGAGAAATTTTCGAAAATATATCAAAAAGCTTCGGGATCTAATAGCCAAATATGCGCATAAAATCACACTTTCTCTCTCACTTGGACGGTTACAGCGTGGATGAAGGAAAACGCTTCTTCCAGGATACAAAAGTGTTGGAAGAAATATATCAGGGCAGACGGTATCGTTGCATGATGGTAGATCACTGCTAGTCTCTACCCGACAATTACATCTCAAGGTGTTTCTCTTAACTGTCATGTTTTGTCCGTTGTTTGTTTCACTTAAATGTAGTTAAATTAAATACTAAATTATAATAATTATTCGTTTTTTTTCCAAGTAAATCTTTTCATATTCAAAAATTATGGATTTTTTTAATCATAACACAGAAAATAAAGAATAGGAAAAACATAAAGTAGCGAAACAACAAAACGGCTCATTTAGGACAAAGTTGTAATTCCGTGCGTAACGACATTCAAAATTTGAGTCAGCAAGACTAAAAAAAACAGCAATATAAAAGCCTTGTTTTGCAGCGATTGATGATATCTTAACTGAAAATTTACTATGAGCTGGCCAGGAAAATAGATATTTTGCAAAAACATTAAGCGCAATATTCTGTTAAGCGACGAAAAGAAGTTTAATTTGGACGCACGCAAAAATTACTATTTTTTCCAAATAACTATCTGATCAATTTTCATTGCCGCTCACTTTAACTTGGCTAAGCTATATTTACAGCACAATGAGTAGTGTGAGAAGATTGTGTTTAATGAAATATGATAGTCATTTAAATGGGTGACCGCAAAAAAATGTTACAATGCCTTATAATTTATTTATTAGATGCACACCACATTCAGCGACACACCAGAAACTCTAGAATGTATGTTTCTGTTGGTAGTGGAAATTTCTATGAAAAGTGGCAATTATCTGTATTTGATGTCGTCTAGTTGAAACAATTAAAGATATACACATATATGTGATGTTGAGTAGGCGCTTAACATGCTTAGATTGCTCTGTCCCGAACGGAGTTAGTGCCGATAGTCTAGAAGCATACAAATAAATGTACTTAAATGTTTTCGAGTACATATCTACATACATTGTAAATAATTTGATTGTGATATCTTGAAGATAAGAAAACTTGAATGATAGTAACACATATGTATGTCATGTATAATAGGCACATGAGTTGTGGATGTTAAAATTGGTTGCATTCAACATAATAGATGTTATAAGAAAGAGCGATTTTAGTGCCTGTCCTGTCTTAAGCAATTTTCAACGCTCTACAATCATACACTGAACTTCCAAGAATTGTAATAATGTTATTCACTCGGGCAGAATTAAATTCTGTCCCCTTGAATTCGCCTTTTGTCACAGTGTAAGGTTTAGAAATCAGGCACGTTTCCTTCCTCCAGCATATTTCAAATAACTGTCTATACCGAGAATTCTTGTCAGTATATATAATAAAAATTTGGCGGACGAATAACAGACTCGAAAGTATTTTGTTTTGGTTGCCATAGCCAGGACCGGCTCAATATTTTGTGGCGCCCTGTGCAAAAGTGCAACTTTGCGCCCCCAAGCCAAATAATATTCCTTTCCACGTAACCCATGAGGTAGGATTTTTTACGCGCTTTTTTAATGAGGTGTCCCCGGTAGGCCTATTCCTCAGATTAAATTTGCAAAATCACAGAAAGTTTAAAAATCTTTAAATTAAAAATAGCGTCGTAAAGTGCCGCAAAGTGCCGTAGGGTGCCGTAAAGTGCCGTAAGGTGCCGTAAGGTGCCGTAAAGTGCCGTAAGGTGCCGTAAGGTGCCGTAGGGTGCCGTAAGGTGCCGTAAGGTGCCGTAAAGTGCCGTAAAGTGCCGTAGGGTGCCGTAAGGTGCTGTAAGGTGCCGTAAGGTGCCGTAAAGTGCCATAAGGTGCCGTAAAGTGCCGTAGGGTGCCGTAGGGTGCCGTAAGGTGCCGTAAGGGGCCGTAAAGTGCCGTAAGGTGCCGTAAAGTGCCGTAGGGTGCCGTAAAGTGCCGTAAAGTGCCGTAAGGTGCCGTAAAGTGCCGTAACGTGCCGTAGGGTGCCGTAAGGTGCTGTAAGGCGCCGTAAAGTGCCGTAAAGTGCCGTAAGGTGCCGTAGGGTGCCGTAAGGTGCCGTAAACTGCCGTAAGGTGCCGTAAAGTGCCGTAGGGTGCCGTAAGGTGCCGTAAGGTGCCGTAGGGTGCCGTAAGGTGCCGTAAGGGGCCGTAAAGTGCCGTAAGGTGCCGTAAGGTGCGGTAAGGTGCCGTAAAGTGCCGTAAAGTGCCGTAAGGGGCCGTAGAGTGCCGTTAGGTGCCGTAAGGGGCCGTAAAGTGCCGTAAGGTGCCGTGAGGTGCCGTAAGGTGCCGTAAAGTGCCGTAAGGTGCCGTAAGGTGGCGTAAGGTGTCGTAAGGTGCCATAAGGTGCCGTAAAGTGCCGTAGGGTGCCGTAAGGTGCCGTAGGGTGCCGTAAGGTGCCGTAAAGTGCCGTAGGGTGCCGTAAGGTGCCGTAAGGTGCCGTAAAGTGCCGTAAAGTGCCGTAAGGTGCCGTAAAGTGCCGTAAAGTGCAGTAAGGTGCCGTAAGGTGCCGTAAAGTGCCGTAGGGTGCCGTAAGGTGCCGTAAAGTGCCGTAGGATGCCGTAAGGTGCTGTAAGGTGCCGTACAGTGCCGTAAAGTGCCGTAAGGTGCCGTAATGTGCCGTAAAGTGCCGTAAAGTGCCGTAAAGTGCCGTAAGGTGGCGTAAAGTGCCGTAGGGTGCCGTAAGGTGCCGTAAGGTGCCGTAAAAGGCCGTAGGGTGCCGTAAGGTGCCGTAAAGTGCCGTAGGGTGCCGTAAGGTGCC
This sequence comes from Oxycera nigricornis, assembly GCA_963942545.1. NCBI lineage: Eukaryota > Metazoa > Arthropoda > Insecta > Diptera > Stratiomyidae > Oxycera > Oxycera nigricornis. The sequence goes on from OZ012661.1 coordinate 16,098,402, forward strand.
GTAAAGTGCCGTAGGGTGCCGTAAGGTGCCGTAAGGTGCCGTAGGGTGCCGTAAGGTGCCGTAAAGTGCCGTAGGGTGCCGTAAGGTGCCGTAAAGTGCCGCAAGGTGCCGTAAGGTGCCGTAAGGTGCCGTAAAACGCCGTAGGGTGCCGTAAAGTGCCGTAAGGTGCCGTAAAGTGCCGTAAAGTGCCGTAAAGTGCCGTAAGGTGCCGTAAGGTGCCGTAAAGTGCCGTAAAGTGCCGTAAGGTGCCGTAAAGTGCCGTAAAGTGCCGTAAGGTGCCGTAAAGTGCCGTAAAGTGCCGTAATGTGCCGTAAAGTGCCGTAGGGTGCCGTAAGGTGCCGTAAGGTGCCGTAAAGTGCCGTAAAGAGCCGTAAGGTGCCGAAAGGTGCCGTAAAGTGCCGTAAAGTGCCGTAAAGTGCCGTAAAGTGCCGTAGGGTGCCGTAAGGTGCCGTAAGCTGCGTAAAGTGCCGTAAAGTGCCGTAAGGTGCCGTAAGGTGCCGTAAAGTGCCGTAAAGTGCCGTAAAATGCCGTAAAGTGCCGTAAAGTGCCGTAAGGTGCCGTAAGGTGCCGTAAAGTGCCGTCAGGTGCCGTAAAGTGCCGTAGGGTGCCGTAAGGTGCCGTAAAGTGCCGTAAGGTGCCGTAAAGTGCCGTTAAGTGCCGTAAAGTGCCGTAAGGTGCCGTAAGGTGCCGTAAGGTGCCGTAAAGTGCCGTAAAGTGCCGTAAAGTGCCGTAAAGTGCCGTCAGAAGCCGTAAGGTGCCGTAGGGTGCCGTAAGGTGCCGTAAAGTGCCGTAGGGTGCCGTAAGGTGCCGTAAAGTGCCGTAGGGTGCCGTAAGGTGCCGTAAAGTGCCGCAAGGTGCCGTAAGGTGCCGTAAGGTGCCGTAAAACGCCGTAGGGTGCCGTAAAGTGCCGTAAGGTGCCGTAAAGTGCCGTAAAGTGCCGTAAAGTGCCGTAAGGTGCCGTAAGGTGCCGTAAAGTGCCGTAAAGTGCCGTAAGGTGCCGTAAGGTGCCGTAAAGTGCCGTAAAGTGCCGTAAGGTGCCGTAAAGTGCCGTAAAGTGCCGTAATGTACCGTAAAGTGCCGTAGGGTGCCGTAAGGTGCCGTAAGGTGCCGTAAAGTGCCGTAAAGTGCCGTAAGGTGCCGAAAGGTGCCGTAAAGTGCCGTAAAGTGCCGTAAAGTGCCGTAAAGTGCCGTAAAGTGCCGTAAGGTGCCGTAGGGTGCCGTAAGGTGCCGTAAGCTGCGTAAAGTGCCGTAAAGTGCCGTAAGGTGCCGTAAGGTGCCGTAAAGTGCCGTAAAGTGCCGTAAAATGCCGTAAAGTGCCGTAAAGTGCCGTAAGGTGCCGTAAGGTGCCGTAAAGTGCCGTCAGGTGCCGTAAAGTGCCGTAGGGTGCCGTAAGGTGCCGTAAAGTGCCGTAAGGTGCCGTAAAGTGCCGTTAGGTGCCGTAAGGTGCCGTAAAGTGCCGTAAAGTGCCGTAAGGTGCCGTAAGGTGCCGTAAGGTGCCGTAAAGTGCCGTAGGGTGCCGTAAGGTGCTGTAAAGTGCCGTAAAGTGCCGTAAGGTGCCGTAAGGTGCCGTAAAGTGCCGTAAGGTGCCGTAAAGTGCCGTAAAGTGCTGTAGGGTGCAGTAAGGTGCCGTAAAGTGCCGTAGGGTGCCGTAAGGTGCCGTAAAGTGCTGTAAGGTGCCGTAAAGTGCCATAGGGTGCCGTAAAGTGCCGTAAGGTGCCGTAAAGTGCCGTAAAGTGCCGTAGGGTGCCGTAAGATGCCGTAAAGTGCCGTAAGGTGCCGTAAAGTGCCGTAAGGTGCCGTAAGGTGCCGTAAGTTGCCGTAAAGTGCCGTAAGGTGCCGTAAGGTGCCGTAAAGTGCCTTAGGGTGCAATAAGGTGCCGTAAAGTGCCGTAGGTGCCGTAAGGTGCCGTAAAGTGCCGTAAGGTGCAGTAAAGTGCCGTAAAGTGCCGTAAGGTGCCGTAAGGTGCCGTAAAGTGCCGTAAGGTGCCGTAAAGTGCCATAGGGTGCCGTAAAGTGCCGTAAGGTGCCGTAAAGTGCCGTAAAGTGCCGTAAGGTGCCGTAAAGTGCCGTAAAGTGCCGTAATGTGCCGTAAAGTGCCGTAGGGTGCCGTAAGGTGCCGTAAGGTGCCGTAAAGTGCCGTAAAGTGCCGTAAGGTGCCGAAAGGTGCCGTAAAGTGCCAGTGCCGTAAAGTGCCGTAAAGTGCCGTAAAGTGCCGTAAAGTGCCGTAAGGTGCCGTAGGGTGCCGTAAGGTGCCGTAAGCTGCGTAAAGTGCCGTAAAGTGCCGTAAGGTGCCGTAAGGTGCCGTAAAGTGCCGTAAAGTGCCGTAAAATGCCGTAAAGTGCCGTAAAGTGCTGTAGGGTGCAGTAAGGTGCCGTAAAGTGCCGTAGGGTGCCGTAAGGTGCCGTAAAGTGCTGTAAGGTGCCGTAAAGTGCCATAGGGTGCCGTAAAGTGCCGTAAGGTGCCGTAAAGTGCCGTAAAGTGCCGTAGGGTGCCGTAAGATGCCGTAAAGTGCCGCAAGGTGCCGTAAGGTGCCGTAAGGTGCCGTAAGGTGCCGTAAAACGCCGTAGGGTGCCGTAAAGTGCCGTAAGGTGCCGTAAAGTGCCGTAGGGTGCCGTAATGTGCCGTAAAGTGCCGTAGGGTGCCGTAAGGTGCCGTAAGGTGCCGTAAAGTGCCGTAAAGTGCCGTAAGGTGCCGAAAGGTGCCGTTAGGTGCCGTAAGGTGCCGTAAAGTGCCGTAAAGTGCCGTAAGGTGCCGTAAGGTGCCGTAAGGTGCCGTAAAGTGCCGTAGGGTGCCGTAAGGTGCTGTAAAGTGCCGTAAAGTGCCGTAAGGTGCCGTAAGGTGCCGTAAAGTGCCGTAAGGTGCCGTAAAGTGCCGTAAAGTGCTGTAGGGTGCAGTAAGGTGCCGTAAAGTGCCGTAGGGTGCCGTAAGGTGCCGTAAAGTGCTGTAAGGTGCCGTAAAGTGCCATAGGGTGCCGTAAAGTGCCGTAAGGTGCCGTAAAGTGCCGTAAAGTGCCGTAGGGTGCCGTAAGATGCCGTAAAGTGCCGCAAGGTGCCGTAAGGTGCCGTAAGGTGCCGTAAGGTGCCGTAAAACGCCGTAGGGTGCCGTAAAGTGCCGTAAGGTGCCGTAAAGTGCCGTAGGGTGCCGTAAGGTGCCGTAAAGTGCTGTAAGGTGCCGTAAAGTGCCATAGGGTGCCGTAAAGTGCCGTAAGGTGCCGTAAAGTGCCGTAAAGTGCCGTAAGGTGCCGTAAAGTGCCGTAAAGTGCCGTAATGTGCCGTAAAGTGCCGTAGGGTGCCGTAAGGTGCCGTAAGGTGCCGTAAAGTGCCGTAAAGTGCCGTAAGGTGCCGAAAGGTGACGTAAAGTGCCGTAAAGTGCCGTAAAGTGCCGTAAAGTGCCGTAAAGTGCCGTAAGGTGCCGTAGGGTGCCGTAAGGTGCCGTAAGCTGCGTAAAGTGCCGTAAAGTGCCGTAAGGTGCCGTAAGGTGCCGTAAAGTGCCGTAAAGTGCCGTAAAATGCCGTAAAGTGCCGTAAAGTGCCGTAAGGTGCCGTAAGGTGCCGTAAAGTGCCGTCAGGTGCCGTAAAGTGCCGTAGGGTGCCGTAAGGTGCCGTAAAGTGCCGTAAGGTGCCGTAAAGTGCCGTTAGGTGCCGTAAGGTGCCGTAAAGTGCCGTAAAGTGCCGTAAGGTGCCGTAAGGTGCCGTAAGGTGCCGTAAAGTGCCGTAGGGTGCCGTAAGGTGCTGTAAAGTGCCGTAAAGTGCCGTAGGGTGCCGTAAAGTGCCTTAAGGCGCCGTAAAGTGCCGTAGGGTGCCGTAAGGTGCCGTAAAGTGCCGTAAGGTGCCGTAAGGTGCCGTAAAGTGCCGTAAGGTGCCGTAAAGTGCCGTAAGGTGCCGTAAAGTGCCGTAAAGTGCCGTAAGGTGCCGTAAGGTGCCGTAAAATGCCGTAAGGTGCCGTAAAGTGCCGTAGGGTGCCGTAAGGTGCCGTAAGGTGCCGTAAAGTGCCGTAAGGTGCCGTAAGGTGCCGTAAAGTGCCGTAAAGTGCTGTAGGGTGCCGTAAGGTGCCGTAAAGTGCCGTAGGGTGCCGTAAAGTGCCGTAAGGTGCCGTAAAGTGCCGTAGGGTGCCGTAAGGTGCCGTAAAGTGCCGTAAGGTGCCGTAAAGTGCCGTAAAGTGCCGTAAAGTGCCGTAAAGTGCCATAAGGTGCCGTAAGGTGCCGTAAAGTGCCGTAGGGATCCGTAAGGTGCCGTAAAGTGCCGTAGGGTGCCGTAAAGTGCCGTAAGGCGCCGTAAAGTGCCGTAGGGTGCCGTAAGGTGCCGTAAAGTGCCGTAAGGTGCCGTAAGGTGCCGTAAAGTGCCGTAAGGTGCCGTAAAGTGCCGTAAGGTGCCGTAAAGTGCCGTAAGGTGCCGTAAGGTGCCGTAAAGTGCCGTAAGGTGCCGTAAGGTGCCGTAAAGTGCCGTAAAGTGCCGTAAGGTGCCGTAAGGTGCCGTAAAGTGCCGGAGGGTGCCGTAGGGTGCCGTAAGGTGCCGTAAAGTGCCGTAGGGTGCCGTAAGGTGCCGTAAAGTGCCGTAGGTTGCCGTAAAGTGCCGTAAGGTGCCGTAAAGTGCCGTAAAGTGCCGTAAGGTGCCGTAAAGTGCCGTAAGGTGCCGTAAAGTGCCGTAAGGTGCCGTAAAGTGCCGTAAAGTGGCGTAAGGTGCCGTAAGGTGCCGTAAAGTGCCGTAGGGTGCCGTAAGGTGCCGTAAGGTGCCGTAAAGTGCCGTAAGGTGCCGTAAGGTGCCGTAAAGTGCCGTAAAGTGCTGTAGGGTGCCGTAAGGTGCCGTAAAGTGCCGTAGGGTGCCGTAAAGTGCCGTAAGGTGCCGTAAAGTGCCGTAGGGTGCCGTAAGGTGCCGTAAAGTGCCGTAAAGTGCCGTAAGGTGCCGTAAAGTGCCGTAAGGTGCCGTAAAGTGCCGTAAGGCGCCGTAAAGTGCCGTAATGTGCCGTAAAGTGCCGTAAAAAGCCGTAAGGTGCCGTAAGGTGCCGTAAAGTGCCGTAAGGTGCCGTAAAGTGCCGTAAGGTGCCGTAAAGTGCCGTAGGGTGCCGTAAGGTGCCGTAAAGTGCCGTAAGGTGCCGTAAGGTGCCGTAAAGTGCTGTAGGGTGCCGTAAGGTGCCGTAAGGTGCCGTAAGGTGCCGTAAGGTGCCGTAAAGTGCCGTAGGGTGCCGTATAGTGCCGTAAGGTGCCGTAAGGTGCCGTAAAGTGCCGTAAAGTGCCGTAAAGTGCCGTAGGGTGCCGTAAAGTGCCGTAAGGTGCCGTAAGGTGCCGTAAGGTGCCGTAAAGTGCCGTAAAGTGCCGTAAGGTGCCGTAAGGTGCCGTAAAGTGCCGTAGGGATCCGTAAGGTGCCGTAAAGTGCCGTAGGGTGCCGTAAAGTGCCGTAAGGCGCCGTAAAGTGCCGTAGGGTGCCGTAAGGTGCCGTAAAGTGCCGTAAGGTGCCGTAAGGTGCCGTAAAGTGCCGTAAGGTGCCGTAAAGTGCCGTAAGGTGCCGTAAGGTGCCGTAAAGTGCCGTAAGGTGCCGTAAGGTGCCGTAAAGTGCCGTAAAGTGCCGTAAGGTGCCGTAAGGTGCCGTAAAGTGCCGTAGGGTGCCGTAAAGTGCCGTAGGGTGCCGTAAGGTGCCGTAAAGTGCCGTAAGGTTCCGTAAGGTGCCGTAAAGTGCCGTAAGGTGCCGTAAGGTGCCGTAAAGTGCCGTAGGGTGCCGTAAAGTGCCGTAAGGTGTCGTAAAGTGCCGTAGGGTGCCGTAAGGTGCTGTAAAGTGCCGTAAAGTGCCGTAAGGTGCCGTAAAGTGCCGTAGGGTGCCGCAAGGTGCCGTAAAGTGCCGTAGGGTGCCGTAAGGTGCCGTAAGGTGCCGTAAAGTGCCGTAGGGTGCCGCAAGGTGCCGTAAAGTGCCGTAGGGTGCCGTAAGGTGCCGTAAGGTGCCGTAAAGTGCCGTAAAGTGCCGTAAGGTGTCGTAAAGTGCCGTAGGGTGCCGTAAGGTGCTGTAAAGTGCCGTAAAGTGCCGTAAGGTGCCGTAAGGTGCCGTAAAGTGCCGTAAAGTGCCGTAAGGTGTCGTAAAGTGCCGTAGGGTGCCGTAAGGTGCTGTAAAGTGCCGTAAAGTGCCGTAAGGTGCCGTAAAGTGCCGTAGGGTGCCGCAAGGTGCCGTAAAGTGCCGTAGGGTGCCGTAAGGTGCCGTAAGGTGCCGTAAAGTGCCGTAAAGTGCCGTAAGGTGTCGTAAAGTGCCGTAGGGTGCCGTAAGGTGCTGTAAAGTGCCGTAAAGTGCCGTAAGGTGCCGTAAAGTGCCGTAGGGTGCCGTAAGGTGCCGTAAAGTGCCGTAAAGTGCCGTAAGGTGCCGTAAGAAGCCGTAAAGTGCCGTAAGGTGCCGTAAAGTGCCGTAAAGTGCCGTAAGGTGTCGTAAAGTGCCGTAGGGTGCCGTAAGGTGCCGTAAGGTGCCGTAAGGTGCTGTAAAGTGCCGTAAAGTGCCGTAAGGTGCCGTAAAGTGCCGTAGGGTGCCGTAAGGTGCCGTAAAGTGCCGTAAAGTGCCGTAAGGTGCCGTAAGGTGACGTAAAGTGCCGTAAAGTGCCGTAAAGTGCCGTAAGGTGCCGTAAGGTGCCGTAAGGTGCCGTAAAGTGCCGTAAGGTGCCGTAAGGTGCCGTAAGGTGCCGTAAGGTGCCGTAAAGTGCCGTAAGGTGCCGTAAGGTGCCGTAAAGTGCCGTAGGGCGCCGTAAGGTGCTGTAAAGTGCCGTAAAGTGCCGTAAGGTGCCGTAAAGTGCCGTAGGGTGCCGTAAGGTGCCGTAAAGTGCCGTAAAGTGCCGTAAGGTGCCGTAAGGTGCCGTAAAGTGCCGTAGGGTGCCGCAAGGTGCCGTAAAGTGCCGTAGGGTGCCGTAAGGTGCCGTAAGGTGCCGTAAAGTGCCGTAAAGTGCCGTAAGGTGTCGTAAAGTGCCGTAGGGTGCCGTAAGGTGCTGTAAAGTGCCGTAAAGTGCCGTAAGGTGCCGTAAAGTGCCGTAGGGTGCCGCAAGGTGCCGTAAAGTGCCGTAGGGTGCCGTAAGGTGCCGTAAGGTGCCGTAAAGTGCCGTAAAGTGCCGTAAGGTGTCGTAAAGTGCCGTAGGGTGCCGTAAGGTGCTGTCAAGTGCCGTAAAGTGCCGTAAGGTGCCGTAAAGTGCCGTAGGGTGCCGTAAGGTGCCGTAAAGTGCCGTAAAGTGCCGTAAGGTGCCGTAAGGTGACGTAAAGTGCCGTAAAGTGCCGTAAAGTGCCGTAAGGTGCCGTAAGTTGCCGTAAGGTGCCGTAAAGTGCCGTAAGGTGCCGTAAGGTGCCGTAAAGTGCCGTAAAGTGCCGTAAGGTGCCGTAAGGTGCCGTAAAGTGCCGTAGGGTGCCGTAGACATCGAAGGTACATTCAACAACGTCAGCCGCAAGGCTATTGAGAAGGCATTCGAGGAAAACAATGTGGATGGTATGTGGCAATAGCAATATCGGGCAAATTCGTAAACACCCTATCTGAAAGACTTAACTTTGCCCTGAGCAGTAGTGTACGCAGGGTTTTAATAAGGGGTTGATATTTTGAAGTGTTGACTAGGTACGTTTGCTAGTGCTTCGGTGTAGATATGAAGATATAATTATGTAATCATACTTAATCATACTTTTTCACCGGTCAAAGCTGGAGTCCGCCAAAAATATTTCTGGCAGACTTTAGCCGAATTGCATGTCTGGTTCCATTTACTTGAATCATTCAAGAGGGGGTATGAACCCGTAACCCCCCCCCCTTGGGTTCGCCACTGTCCCTGAATATTCTTCCCAAGTAGGGCAAAGAGTGCGGGAGAGAACGCGAAAAGCAGCATGCGCAATCTACTGGTGCAAAAGAGCCATTGGGAAAAAATGGGGATTGAAACCCAAAATTGTATCATGGCTCTATATGGCGATAGTTGTTGTTTGGTGGCCAGCTGCAAAAACATCCAATGCAAACCCGCTAAACAGGGTCAGAAGGATTGCAGCTATTGCAATCACCGGGGCCTTACGCACTATCACGACAAAGGCACTGTTTATGCTATTGAATTGGCTCCCGACGGAGCTCCTTACGAGACAGCAGACCAAGTGCTCTGCGATTCAATTAAAAGCACTACATCTCTGGCAAGAGGGAAATGTTGGCCACTCCACCATACTTCGGAGGGATGGACCAACGCCAGGGGAAGTATACCTTGAGCCCCCGATTCCCTGCTTTCATCATAGTTTCAAGTCAGTCATCCTAAGCAGAGATGACGCTTATATTGATGTTGCTGGGGTTATAGCTCCAATCCCCTTGGCGCCATCTTGAGAACAAAAAAAAGTGGGACGGCCCCATATCTTGGAAAAGAACGTCCCCACAAATAAGTTTAATATGACAAACTTGTGTGAAATTTAATTTGCATTAAGTTGTGGATACATCATTTTCACGTGCTGTCAATATTAAAAGAGTTACACGCCAAAAACGATGTTGAAAAGGGGGGATCATTTTAACACCTGTTTATCTGGTCCTACAATGCTTTTTTTCCTATGACTTGTCCCACTTCGAGATACAATAACTCCCGACATGGTACAGTGATCAAAACAAGCAATACCGCAAACGTTTGGTGATAAAACTGCCTAAAAGTTATTTTCGGACGAATTTCGCCGTAATAGGGGAAACCAAGAAATTGTGGCGCGCGAAAAATGATCAACATCGTTTTTGGCGTGTAACCCTTTTAATATTGACAGCACGTGAAAATGATGTATCCACAACTTAATGGAAATTAAATTTCACACAAGTTTGTCATATTAAACTAATTTGTGGGGACGTTCTTTTCCAAGATATGGGGCTGTCCCACTTTTTTTTGTTCTCAAGATGGCGCCAAGGGGATTGGAGCTATAACCCCAGAAACATCAATATAAGCTCACATAGAGGCATACAACTAATTGCAATTAAAAATTTTCTGCCCGCTAAAATGCTCCGTGAGTTTTGCAATGGGGGGTTTGCCATCGGAAGCCGATTATTTGGCCTAAAAATGCGTTTTTCACGTGAGTTTTCCCCCTTTGGGATGCAATAGCCCCCGCCACTGTAAAGCGATCAAAACGATCAATATCGCAAACGACTTGCGACAAAATTACCTTAAAGTTATTTCCAATATGTTTTGGGGTTAAAGTGAAAACAATGAAGCTGTGGCGCTCGAAAGATGTTCCCCCCTTTTTGGATGTCGTTTTGAGCTTGTAACTCTTTTTTTGTTAGAACCACGTAAAAGTGATGTATGCATGATTTGTTGCAAATTAAATTCTTCACAAGTTTGTTATATTAAACTTTCTTGTGGGAGCCATGGTTTCGGAGATATGGGGGATGTCCAACTATTTTTTGTTTCCAAGATGGAGCCCAGAGGATTGGGGCTGCGACCTCAGAAACTTGGATTTAAGCTCACAGTAAGACATACTACACATTGCGCCAAAAATCCGGCTGCCTTCCAAAATGCTCCACGAGTTTCGCAACGGGGGGTTCGCCACCAAAAGTCGATTATTTGGCCTAAAAATGGGTTTTCACGCGACTTTCTCTCCTTTGGGATGGAATAACTCCCGTTACTGTGCAGTGATTGGAACAATCAATACCGCAAACGGTTTGCGACAAAATTATCTTAGAAAAGTATCCCAACGTGTTTCGCGTTAAACGTGAAATTAAAAAAGTTGTGGCGCCCGAAAGTTATTCCCCCTTTTTTGGGTACGGTTTTTGGATTGTATCTTTTTTATTATTGACACGACGCAAAAGTTATGTATGGACGACTTGCTAAAAATTATATTCTACGCAAGTTTGTCATACACAACTTTCTTGTGGAAGCCACGGTTTGGAAGATATGGGGGTGTCCCACTTTCTTTTGTTTTCAAGATGGAGCCCAAACGCCACCATCGGGGACCCCAGGAAATTTTCTGCCTTTTGAAAATGCACGCTGAACTCCCAATTGACTGTACTAACACGTATTCAACGCATTTATCAGTAGATATATCTACATTAGTCCATACATACATATGTGTATAGCTGGAGCCATTGATGTCCGAATGTATGAACTGTGTGCGAGATTTGGGATTGCTCGATCGTGGCAGAATGAATTTAACACCTTATGGTGAGTGATAGAATTTGGCGCAACACTCTGAATAAAACTCCACAGTTGCGCAACCACAACAAATGTGTTAATTGCACTAAATAATATTTTAATAGGATGTTTGTAAGCTACTTTAATCTTATTCATGCAATATGAAACTAAAATTATCAGTAAGTGTAGATAATAGGTATCCCATTTTATCAGTTTAGGGTTTTAGCGCCCTTCTTAAATGGCGCCCTGTGCAATTGCACATCTTGCACATATGAAAGGACCGGCCCTGGCCATAGCAGAGCACCTTTTCTGCAAATGTCTGATGGTAGCTGTTAGGAAATATAGGAACTTACGAGCTTTCTTTTTCGCGGAGCGGAGTGAGCTAAATAACAATAAAATGGTCAGGCTCTTGGATTTTCTTAAGAAATCAAGATGGTTCATTGAATGAATCAGAAGGTTTACAAGCCTGTAATGGACCAAAAATTGTCTAACTGAAGTGAAAGCTTAGCTTAGCACCTTCCTAACCTTAACATGCTCCTTATAAAGCCAATGTGGTCAAAACAAAAAAAAACCAAGCGCTTACGGGAACCTTTGTCATCTGAGTTCAAAGGTTGAGTCTTATCTACACCTCCTACTAATGATGTACCCAAAATACCTCGACCTTCAACACCTTGCCACTTTTTTTCGAGAGTCCAAACGACGGAGGATTCTGTTCCAACCTTCCATAGAAACAATCCGGATAAGGTAGCCAATATTCCATAGAATTACCGCCAATTCCAGTATTTTTTTCAGAAGTTTTTAATAAAATTCACAACAAATAATTAACCAATTGTAACTAACTTTTTTTCCTTGCAATACGACAAGCTATTTAATGAAAAATGTTCAAAAATGAAGGTTGTGACAAAATAAGTTACCAATTTTTGTGTACGAATATTTCGCATAATTCCACCACATTTCGGAAATGTTAGATCCTAAATTTTGCCTGCCATGTTAAGAAATATCAAATTACATAACCAATTTTTAAAAAAATTAAGAAACGGTATGAAAACAGCACAGTCAGAAATTTAATTTTTGGAGTTCTGGACATTTGTCGGTGGGTCATAAAATGTCTTCGAATTTGTATGAAATGAATCGAAAAATTACAAATAACATTATTTCTAAATCCAAAAATAATGGAAAATAAATTCGAAACAGTTTTTTTAAACAAATTGATCCAAAAACTATGACCGTCATGTCGATATTTTGAAAATTCAATAATGAATCTGTACTCAGGGATCTGAAACTTTTTTGCATTATAATTTTAGTGCGCGCTCAATAATGTTGAAGTAAAATGATCCACAGTTTTGAATGTTCTTTTATAAATCGGATACTAAATTTGCATTAAGTGACCTAAAATATGGATTGATTATGAACCCGATTTTTTTATATCAATTGATAGAATGGCCAGATTTTCGGAAGACCATTGTATTATCCCTTCAAACAATGGTCTTTCGAGAAGTCAGATTTAAGTAAAAATAAAAGATACCCGCATATCTAAGTAAGTTTTGTGGAGACATTTATGTAGCTCAAAATAAGACGGCATTAATGCCTCCGAAAATTGGCATAATAATTCTTAAACTGTTTTATTGAACAATGGCCATTGTAGATGAGTTTGTATCTTTGAGAACATGACACGATAGTCTTTTGGTGTAATTTTATTCTTCACACTGAGACACTTAAAAGGACCACTAGACAATGAAAGGAAGCCCTTGTAAGGCTAAACACAAGAATTTAAGAGCCAACTGCTCAAACTTTCAACTGAACCAGACCATCACACCAAATTGAGCTATAACGCCAAAAGTATGCCCTGAAATTTACATAACCAATTGTTAAGTTCTTTTTGTTGTCCTTTATTAATAATATTATTATTCATTGTTTCGATAACATTTAAAATTGATGAATAAGATATTTATTATTATTTACAAGTAGAGTTTTCTTGTTGTCGGTCTTTAGTAGCAAAAATGGAAACGACTTTTATACAATTAACAGACAAACGAAAACCAATTAAAAACAAAAAGAATTAAACAATTCTGTTGTTTGGCTGTAACGAACAATATTAAAATTCAGACGAATCACAAAGAAACACCAAAAAAATGAATAATGGGTGGTAATTTTGGGGCTTTTTTTCATTTTGAGTCATCAATTTGGGCTTTTTTCAATTGATCGTGTCTACTCATTCTCATTTCCAGGATGTTTTTTTGTTGTTTTACGATGTTGCTGCGCAAACGGTTCGTAAGGATGCAAGCAGGCGTGTTATAAGTTGTGTCATTATGTTTTCTTATCCGAATTTCAATGTTGGTTACAACTAAACAAATGTTTGTTATTGATTTTGTAGAAATTAAACAGAACGACTTACGACTGACAAAACAAAATCGAAATAAATTCATTACGAAAAAGAAATTGTTTTAATTTTTTTTATAGATTTTATTTGATTTCTTTGTTGTATTTTTTTAATTTTTAATTTTAAGATGATCGACGAAACATAGTTTTTGTTGTTTTTTTCTTTTGTTTTAAATAAAAAATATTTAAAATAACATAAGCTCCGGTATTTTGTTTTGTTTCCTTTGTTTGTTTGTTTGTTTCTTTAAAAAAAATGGTTAAAATAAATGTGAAATTTATTTCTCGTTGGCGGCTAGGTATATAGTTCTTTGGCTTTAGGCTTAAAGTGGTTGGTATCTGAAGACGGGACTATTATTTTGTTTATAATTTGGTGACATTTCTCCTGCTATATACTTGGTTGGTAGATGGTTTGTGCTGGTCGTTCTCCATTTTTCCTATGATTCGTGGCTTATGTTGTGTTGTTTTGATATTGTCTTGTTTGGCACCATTTCATGTCTCTCTGATTGTTCTCTGTTTTCCCGTGGTTGCAACACATCCCGTCCGTTTCGATATTTAATTAAAATTATAATAATTAAGTTTATACATTATTTAATAAATAAAAGTAAATGGCGTTTTAAAATTCGAATTCTGGAGCAAGGTCGAATCTAGGTGGGAAAGCCATTCCGTCAAATTGTGGCCGCACTGATGATCGGGGCTGTGAAAGAGAATAGGACATTTAGAAAAGTCGAACGAGCTTTCGTACTCTCAAAGAAGTGCGTAAGCAGCCTTCGAACTGAAAAAAACATGCATTGAAATGGAAACGCTACTCTCTACAAGAAGTGCTTTCGAACAGTGTAAGACGGCACACCAGTTTACAAGACAGACAACACGATCTTTTATTTTCATGAAGTAGGTATAACATTGGTTCGTGTAAAAGTTTCGTGCATAACAGTTGGATGGCACGTTTTGTAGTGCCTCTTGTTTTTTCGCTACACAAAGTTCTGTGCGTTTCGTACAGTTCCAAATGGAGGTCCTTGTATATGTAAGTATTACAGTTTTTGGCAAAACATACTCTTCACATGGTGTAACAGTCAATGAAATTGTCAAAATGAACGAATCGGGCTGTAAATACTAAGTGGGAATGTACAACCCGGTTTTCAAAATGTGGGGCGTGTTGAACAAGTAACGAAACGACAAACGAATCTAAACGAAACTCAATATTTCGTGGCATTCACTTACAAATGTAACGAAAGCTAAAATTACTGTTCCAGCAGACTCTTGTGTAGTTTAGACGCTGAAGGCTGTAGTATATAAAACAAAGAATTTTCAAATTAATACTATGCTGAAAGAAGTGTCGGTGGGCATTTGTAATTTTTCAAATCGAAACATCGATTCGCTTCCTCGAAGGCCAATAAAGGAGTGTGCTTAATGTAAGAATTGATGCAACTCAACCCGAGCTATTGAGCTGCTTCAATCCATTTTTTTGAGTGGAAATTTTTCAATAGATAATTTTGTCGGTAATACTTACTCCAGGGCTGGTACCACGTGGAACGGATCCACCACGTCCCTTAGCACGGAATTTGCTAATAGCTTGTTCGGCCAAGTCAGCTCGTTCTTCGGCTTCCTCGAGTTCTTGTTGTGCTTTACGGAATTTAGCCAAGTTAAGGGCGGCAATTTCTTCGGCTTCCTCAATCTGCCTCTTGTATGTCTTGATCTTCTGTTGGAGTTTGTCAACCAAGTCTTGCATACGCTCGTGGTTCTTGCGGTCTTCCTCCGATTGGAAGGTCAACTCCTTAATGCGACGTTCTGATTTGCGGAGGTTCTTCTGGGCATCAGCGTGTCTTCTCTGTTCGCCATCTAATTCGTTCTCCAATTCGCGGACGCGTTGTTCCAATTTCTGGATGGCCTTCTTGCCTCCCTTCAATGCATTGGCTTCAGCCTCATCCAAGCGTACTTGCAGTTCCTTGATTTGTTGTTCAAGGGCCTTCCTCAACTTCTCTTGTGTCTGGGCATGATCTTGTTCGGCGCGGAGCTCATCAGCAAGGCGGGCAGCATCAACCATAGCCTTCTTGGCCTTCTCTTCTGAGTTCTTGGCTTCGTTCAACAACTCATCCAAGTCAGAGTGCAGAGTCTGCAATTCAGACTCAAGTTTCCTCTTGGCAGCTGAAATGGAAGCGTTCTGTGCAGAGATTTCGTTAAGTTGCTCATGGGCATCAGCCAGTTCTTGTTCAGCTTGTCTGCGGCCACGGTCGGCTTGTTCAAGCAGTGTCCTGGATTCTTCAAGCTCGTTCTGTAGGGCGTTGGCACGACGCTCTGAGATTCCAAGTTGTTCGCGGGCTTCGTCACGGGCACGTTGTTCTTCTTCAAGGGCGGTTTGGATGTCCTTGAGTTGTTGTTGGTAGCGTTTGATGTTCTTTTGGGCCTCAGCATTTGCCTATAGATAAAAGCGGAAAGGATAGGTTAAAGAAAAAAATGCGCTTATTGGTTATCCTTGCTTTTGAACAATACACACCTTGTTAGCATGGTCCAAAGCAATTTCGAGTTCATTGATGTCAGCTTCCAACTTCTTCTTCATGCGGAGCGCCTCAGCCTTACCCTTGGCTTCAGCTTCCAATGAAGCTTGCATGGAGTCGAGAGCACGTTGGTGATTCTTGCGGGTGTTTTCGAATTCTTCTTCCTTCTCTTGGATGCGGCGGTCGATTTCTTGACGAACTTGAGACAGTTCAAGTTGAGCGCGCAGCACCTTGTTCTCTTCTTGTTCCAATGCAGCTTCAGCTTCCTCGAGGGCGGCTTGAAGTTCATCCTTTTCAGCTTCCAAGCGTTTGCGGGCCTTCTCGATTTCATGGATGTTGCGTCCACCTTCACCGATTTGGTCGAGGAGATCCTTGACTTCATCAGCAAGATTCTTGTTCTCACGACGGACGGCTTCAAGTTGTTCCTGGCCTTCTTCGTAGGCTCCCTTGAGACGGAACAATTCGGTTGAGTAGTTGCGGCATTCCTTCTGTGAAGCATCGAGCTCAGCAGCGAGGTCATCAACCTTGAGTTTCCATTCACCAATGATCTTGTCGAATGCCTTCTGTTTCTTCTCAGCGGCATTGGCAATGGCGTTGGCACGGTCGACCTCAAGTTGCAAATCTTCAACTTCAACAGACAAACGTTGCTTGGTCTTCTCAAGAGCAACGCATTTCTGGTTGAGCGACTCAATGGTCTCTTCAGCCTCAGCAAGACGAGCCTGCAACTTCCTCTTGGCTTCCTCGAGCTCTTCTGAGCGGGCAACACCGTCCGACTCGTACTTGGTACGCCAGATTTGAGCTTCAGCGTTGGCCTTGCTGAGTTGACGTTGCAAATCAGCCTTGCCTTCGCTCTCTTCCTCAACTTGTTCGCGGAGGTTGTCCAAGTCGTGTTCCAAATTGCGGAATTTGCCCAGGAGGGTGGCGCGTTCGCGACCTTCCTCATCAGCCAATCGTTTGGTATCTTCCAATTGTGTGGTCAAGGAAATCTTGATCTTGGACAATTGCGACACTTGTGATTCGGCTTCCTCGAGTTGACGCAAGAGGTCGGAGTTTTCGATGGAGAGCTTCTTCTTGGAGGCGTCGAAGTCATTCAAGGTCCTGTTGGTCTCGTCCAATTTGCCTTGCACCTCGTTCAAGGTGTGTTGCAATTGTTTTGCGATCTTCTCTTGGGCAGCCTATTTCCATGGCAAAGAATAATCACATTGAAGCAACAGTCGATCACGAATTTCGGTTAAAAGTGCACGCATTTCAAAAAAAAAATTGTTAGCAACTTTATTAAGAAAACTAGCTGTAGAAAGTTAGACATGATTACTAGGATAAAAGATGGGCGACTGTATATGAAGCGCAACCTCTTCTTCGTGATGTAAGAAAAGATTGTTTTGGGTGAGCTGTGCTGAAGCAAATGCCTAGTTTGGTTTCTTCGTAATCAAGAAGCATTCTAAAAAAGCTTCAAAAAATACTTTGCAAACAATTTTAGCAATAATTTACAGCAATTCTATTTTTGTATTTCAGAAGCGACTTTTTCAAACTGGCTTTGTACCTTTTCGTTGCTAAGGTGGTCAACACTAGCTCGGAGGTCATTCAATTCACCACTAAATTGGGCTTTCTCCTTCTCAGCCCTATGAAGATAATAAGACAAGAGAACACATAAGGTTTGGTTATTCAACAAAATTTAAACTAGGAGCTTAAAAACTATTGTTAAATTACAGACACGAGGAATGATGCGTGGCATCGCAGATTAAGGACGATAGTTCCAATTCGGACTTGGGTCCAAAACAGTTGTGCTGAACGCGTACCGAGACAGAGGTAACACATGTAGAACGTTTGTAGGTTGTAGATCGTACGAAATACGGAGGAGTTTGATGCAGTAATCGACATGCGTAGGTGCACGTGCATTAGATCTTCCAAAGTTGTATACGTTACCTTTTCGCGAGCGAGTTGGTCACAAGCCCCACGAGTTTGGTTCAAGTCGTTGTAGCTGTTTTGACGGTCGTGTTCAGCCCTAAATTTTTATTAGTAAAAGGTCATGAAAACAAGTGTTTGGAATATTGTGACCACTTGAATTGGTCACGCTTACAGTTTGGGTCTGCGTCGAGTTACGATAGCATTAAATTTTTGAAAAGTTTTACTTACTTAGCCTTCAGTTTGTTGAGTTGATCGACCTGTTCAGCCATTTCAGCAACAGCATCGTTGTGCTTCTTGCGGAGATTGGCCAATGTGCTCTCATGTTGAATGTTAGCTTCCTCAAGATCACGTCTCAGTTTAGCCAATTCAGCCTCACGCTTCTTGTTGAGCTCGATTTGAGCGCTGGTAGCACCACCGGCTTCCTCAAGACGTTCACCCAATTCCTCCAATTCGCGAGCCAAGTCAGCACGTTGTTTCTCAGCCTTGGCACGAGCTTGACGCTCAGCCTCGACCTCTTCCTCCAACTCTTCGATACGAGATTGCAACTCCTTGATTTGCTTCTGGAGCTTGCCAACAACCGATTGTTCGTCTTCCAATTTGGCAGTAAGTGAAGAGATTTCCTTGTCCTTGCGTTGGATGGTCTGTTCCAATTCCTTCTTGTTGCGTTCCAAATCGGCAACAGCCTCTTGGGTCAGTTTCAGATCACCCTCAACCTTACGCTTGGCCTTCTCAATATCGCCACGCAATTTCTTCTCACGTTCCAAGGAATCTTCCAGTTCGTCCAAAGTTTGTTCCAACTTGGCCTTGACTTTGTTCAAGTGATTGATCTTGTCCTCGGCGGCTTGGAGCTCTTCACCAGTCTTTTGATTTGTCTCTCCTTGCATCTTCTTCTCCTTGTTCAATTTATTGATGAGCTCATCCTGGTGGGCAATCTCGTCATTCAAATTGCGGATTTGATGATCCTTGGTGGCCTTGTCTTGTTCAGACTTTTGGACGGACAATTCCAAATCTTCGATGTCTTTCTTGAGACCAGAAATTTCTTGGTCAGCCTTCTTCTTCTGTTGGAACAGTTGGTTGCGAGCATCCTCCTCCTGTGACAAACGCTCTTGCAGATCCTGTTGGAAGTTGAAGAAAATTATTTTAAATTTTTTGGTCATAGTTCAAGCGGAAATTCCATAGGGTATCTTTCCAACACAATCTACTATAATCGGAAAATCTAAAAATAAATTGTACGCGTCGCGTTAGCTAGCTAGTTGTGTGGAAAACATTCCCGCAAGTAAGTGTGACATTTTCACGACCATTAAATATTTAATCGCGTAATCGTGTCATTTTCCTAAATTGGTTGAAGCCTCATGCACTCTCACTTAAGATCGTGTGCCTCATATGTTCGCCCACATAAGAAGCATGTCGTCGTTTTTTTTTGCTTTGATACATTTGTTGATGTTACGCATATGTAAATCAAACTGATAAATTGGCAAACGATTTTCGAATTTTCCACGACATGAAAGCTTTTCCCCGCCATCATCCGAATTTGTTTATTTTAGCATGAAAAGTGCGAAGTGAATCGACGCAGGAGGTCTTTTTGATGGCTATACGAACCAACCCTCGTCGATGGATGATGCGGAAAATTGATAGAATTGACTAAATGAGCATTCGGTGGTGTTTGATGTTCTTTTCGTTGTTTGGAAAGCTATTGAATAATTGATTATTAGATGATGGTGATGAAAGTTCCATTATTTAATTATTTAATTCGCGGCAATTTTTCGAACCATTAAATTTTAAATCAGAGAATTCAATTACGAAATTGACAAAAATAGAAGTTGTGCTAAAACGCGACTGTTTTCAAATTCGACGAATTTCCGGACGATTAATCAGATTTTTAAATAAGATCGCGCATTTTATAGTTTGAAAATGTTTATGGTCTGATTCAGGGATACTTACACGCATTTGGTTGTCGAGATCATTCTTTTGAGCGGTCAACTTGGCGGTCTTCTCTTGGAACTCCTGAAGGCTTCCCTTCTCCGACGATAACGACTCTAGCAAGGCGGTCTTCTCGGCCAACAATTTAGCATTGAGTCCTTCCAACTCCTTGCGCAATTTCTCCTCCTTGGCGAAGTTATCTTCGGCTTTCTTGGCCTTCTCTTCAAGACGCTGCAAATCAAATTGTAATGTTTCTAAATTATCGGTCTGCTCCTTGAGTTTATCTGAAGCCAAAGAATCTTTTGGATTTATTGTATCATCGATTGCATTATCCACAACGTCAGCCATGACTAGATTTTTTTCTTCGTCTCGCGAATGTTCTGTATCTCTAACAACACCTTGAATCTACTGATCTTCAATAAATTTTTCCTTACAAAATTATGGAATATTTTATGGTCGTATTTGAAATTTTGTTTGAATTTTTAAAAAAAACTAGAATGCCTTAAAATCACTTGATTGCCCTCAAATCACTTTCAGTTTATAAAAAAAACGAGTGTTCTATTTTATGGCCGAAATATTTTTATCAGCACTTCCGTTAGTTATAATTTCGTTGCAATTTAAATTGAAATTGATTTAAATCACTTGTTCGTTGTCGAATTAATTTATTCTTTCCGTATTGCAGGTGCTTTCTATAAACTTTTATCCTTTTCACAATATTGAAATTCTCTTTCGAAAGGACCAACATAAAGCTCAGGTAGTGGTCCGCTCGTCGTCACTTAAGAACACTTAATGAGTCCCGAGACGATGAGAATTTTTTGTCGAGATTCCAATCTAGCTATCCATCTATCTATCTAGTCCCTACTTTGAAACACTCCAACACAAGTGTTAATATTCGTTGTCGTTGACGATTAACATATTCACACAATTATGAAAATATTTTTATCGAGATGATTAATATGCAGGCTCTCGACGGCTGCGTATATTTTATACTATTTTTTTGAGAAAGAAAATTCAGCGATTTGAAGGAAAGATACGATTAAGTGGGTAGCGCCGTCACCGAATGCCACTTTGGATCTAATTTTGAAAATATGCGAATAGTCCTTGTCCACAAGATATACTGATGTGCGTAATATTCCGGGGTGGAGATGAATAATCTAATCGACTATCAAAAAAGTTCTTGCTTAAAAAAGAAGAGGAGGTGGTGGAGGTAAGGTGTTGATGGAAATGCAAGCTATTGAGGTGGGAGGTGTGATATTCTCCCGCTTGTTCGAATAGTAAATTGATCTTTTCATTTTGGTGTTGCGTGGCCCCACCTTTGGGACGCACACTCAAGCATAATTCGCGGTTGAGTGTGAACTACCCCTTCCAATTTTTCGCAAATGGTGCAAGGATTAAGTGAATTCCAGATATGCATATCTTGATGCAAAATAGAATGATGTTTCTCCCTCTAAATGGCAATGATGGAGGGGCTTGCGTGAATATGGTCACTTGGCTCCGATTCCCGTATATCAGATACATTTGCTGTAAACTTTTTTTAGAACCATAATTTCAGGATTGGTTCATACCATCGCGTACAGCTGTTTCATTTTGGGCTATTGGGTATTCGTGAATTTTGATTTGAATCAACCAATCCATCCATGTTTATGGTCCAACACACCTCCAAAAAGCTATCTCAATCTCTGGAGATCACCCATCCACTTTGGGTATGAAGCAAGTATCTATTTTGAGATCTTCTGCAAAATTTCGCTATGAAATATCTACCAAATCGTTGTTCGTCTGTTTTTAGATGGTACGATGGGAGGGAAGGTATGCCACGGCAGCAGGTGCAATATTTCAGATTTGTTTAATCGTCTAATTGAAAACGAATCGAGAAATATATTTCGGGTTAGTTCTTTGAACGTTTCAGTTGAATTGATTTTAAGATGCTTTAGAGAAATTTAGCGAACATATCAAGCAGGAAATAGCATCTATTAAGTATCATTCGTGTACTGTTTAGATGAATTCGAGGGAGGATCCGATACGAAGGAGACAAGCTAGTGACGAGAAAATTTAGTTCTGCTTGATAGGCAACTCGAAATGATTAATTGAATCAATCAATGACATCCGAACGTTCCGTTCTTGATGAAGATTCCAACATCTAGATATATTTAAAACTAAACAGCTCATTAGATCGTCAATCATGGTGTCGACTCGAAAAACATTCAAAACATCTAGATAAATTTAAATGCTTAGCAATTTTTGAGACTATAAAAAAAATATTTTCATCCGAAAATAACTTTATAATTTTAGAATCTATCATCGAAAATATTATCGTCACGTCGTTAACATTCTTCATAAATTAGTCAGTAGGGCAGCAGGTGCATTATAAAGTTGTCCTCAATGTTTGGAATGCATCTAGTCAGGTTTGGAATTTGAAATTAATTTTGCAGAAGGGATCGCACACAACAGAATTGCATGGCATAGTATAAAAATATTGGCCCAAATATTTTGTTGCGCCCTGTCCAAAGGGACAAGAATGTCGATTTTATGATGATTGTACGTGTCTAAGAAAGTGAATCATTTCGAAGTATCTTTTAGAGCATATTTAGCTGACAATTTAGTTGGGGTAGGAGTGCGGACCTATATTTGAGGTGGGGTTTGTTGAATACTAATGTTGTCGTTGAACATTTTGCTTCAGATGGTAGATAGAAGTTAATTTTAAAAGATGATATTTTTATATGATGTAGAAACACGATATGATAATGATTGATGAATTTACGCAACTGTTGAAAATATTGTCAGATATTTTCTTCAAGTTTGTTGCAGGATGGTCGCGTCAGCAGCTTTAATTTTTACACTAGGAAAATACGTTTCTTCATCGAATCGGTGATATTTCTGGTAGTCACGACGTCAGAATAATGCAATCATATTTTCAAAAAAGATAAATAATTCCAAATTGACTCTTTCGAATTGCAGTGATGATAAAAATATATATATATATACGTACAGCAATTTCATCTTCAATACGTGTAACATTGAGCATAGGCTTGACCTTCTGCCACAATTTCCACCATGGCCAGGTACGCAATTGCATGTATTTGCGCAAGTTGCGTTGGACAACTTGTAAGGCCAAACGTTGTTCTTGTAATTTCTTGAAATCTCTACGCGATAGATAACCACGTGCCCAGGCTTGCATCCAGGACATGATTTTACCTAAACGTTCGTCACGGAACTCTTCCATTTGACCCAAGACACCGGCACGGAAGAACACCTATAGTTGTTGCACAATTCAAATAAAATCGATGGAAAATCAAAGAAAATCGAAAAGAAAAAGACATACAACTTGATTAGATATTTTCTGGTGAATTGTAGTCCTGAAATTTTGTTTGAAAAAAACATCATGCAACAAGAATCATGCAATTTTTCAACACCACGGATAGCATGCATTTTGAATGAAATACGATACGGGCATGAAATTCAATTGAAACAATTTAGAAATAGGATTAATCAACAAACATTCAATCTGTTCTAAATTGTTTTCAACTCAATTCAATCTTATCTAATTTCGCTGCTAATTGATTAACTATAATCGTCTGTTTCTATAAAACAAATACATTGAAAAAAACATGAGTTTATAGATCAAAAAATCTTTTTGCCTATTCTAAAATTATGAAAACTACTAAAAATATCTTCATTGGTAAGGAAAAATGAGAAAGCGGTATGTACTAAAATTAGAAAACACATATTCAATCCATATAGTTAAGTAAAAATCTTAAGGATGTAGATATACTAGCAACCATTCGATTAGATATTATTAAGCCTTATTTTTTTGGTAATTTTCTAGTACAGATTGTAAATGAGATTCGTTAAGATTATTCAAATAGATATTTACTGAATTTTGTGTTCTTATGTGTGTTCATATGTGTATATGCATATATATGAAGCGTTAGATGTGTTGTATGCATCATGCTAAGCACATGTATGTGTAGGTGTGTACCTTTGTTCGGCCCATACGGTATTGATCTTCGGGCAAATTAATGTAGTTAAGAATAATTTGTGCAACCTTTTCGGGCTTCATTGACTCTTGAAGTTGTTTCACGCACAAAATTTTGTATCTAGATACCGGGAATAAAATGAATAGAGTGGTATTTTAGAAACCAATGTTAAATGGGAAATTGTGTATCTACGGTTTGAAAGTATTGTTCTATTAGTTATTGGATAGAATCGATAGACAGTTTCAAAGTGGAATAGTTTACAGGATCTCGCCGAATAATAAGGTCAGCTTTGAACTGATTAGATTGATCTTAAACTATTCCACATTAGTTTATTTGAAGGAAACAATGAATAATAATTGGAAAAACTTTTTGGGGGCGAAGAATTCTATTTGAAGAAATGCTGATGTTAGTAACAACTAAGATACGTGTACTATGCCATAAAAATAAATAAATCAAGTCTACTTTCATGGATTGAATGCAATATTACAACTAAACAGATTTCATGCACTACTTTTCATGAAATTGTGTGCAGCACTGATTGAAGACGTTTCTCAGAACTGTTTATGTCTTCTACCAGTTGCACTAGGTACATATTCTTGTTGGATAGACCAGGAGATAAGTTTAAGTTCGTCCATCTTGTAAGTTGTTTATAAAAGAACTTGCGGTTTTCACAAACTGTTGCTGTATTGTTTTAGTGAAACCATTTTGTTCTTTAGTTAGTCACATGGAATTTTCGAACTAAACATTCCACCCTCGAAATAGAAATGGGCAAATGTCGATCCTCTACACTAACGGATGCATCTTGAACTGATTAAAAACTATTGATTTGTTCAAATTTTGATAATTGTTGGGGAATTTGTTTAAGGTTGCCCCGAAAACAATACCATTTGAAGAAGTCTTGAACAAATCAACATGCAATTAAATTTGGACAATTTCTTTTAAATTTCGACATTGACTACTACTAATTGTAGAAAGGAGATGTTTGATGCATGCCTTTGTTTTACCCATACGATACAGATCACTATCAAGGGGTGTACTATCCAAGATAGCTCCACCTGCTTTCTTTGGATCAGTTATTTCTTTGAGCTTATTGGGGCAAAGAATTTGATACCTAGATGCGGGATGATAAAAAGAAACAAGACAAATAGTATAGATTGGATAGCAATTAATTAGGGATATTATGGAAAATATAGATCTAGATCAAATATGTTTTGAGGTAGAAATCAGACAAGACATAAAGTGTACGCAAATATTTTTTTGAATATAAAATGTTGATGTATTTCTAGAAGGAGAGGTTCTACAAGATAATGTGATAGAACCAGGCATGCATATGTACCTTTGAAATAGATTTGATTCAATACATTTCTAACAAGAATCTAAACAGTATTCTCCTAGCTAATCTTTGAATCATTTAACAGAAATGATTGGCATTCTCATAAGTTTTTTGAGACCGCAAATATCATCGAAATATAATAGGATTTCGACTTTCAAAATAAGATAAGCCTAAAAACGCTACGAATTGAAAATTTCAAAGGTCTGCAGAACGTCCGCACCATGTTTGTAAATAGGTCTGCACCACGTCTGCAGCAAATCTTTATATTGCACCGATAAGTATGCACGACGTCTGAAGATCATTGAAGTAGTTGGTTTCCAATTCCAGCAAATTCGCCTGAGGTTCAATCCCCGATGACGACGCTTTAAAACAACAAATGGAATTCCGACCGGAGTAAAGACGCCTTTGCAAAGTGAATCATTTCAAACGAGACAGCAAATTATGTATGTGGGTGCCTGTTAAAATAATACCATACTTTTGAAAACATTTGAAAAAGATTCACTTTGAGAAGGCATCTTTATGTCAGCCGGCATCCATCTGTGATGTAAAGCCGACGTCTTGGCCGGTTGAACTTCAGACTAATATGATGGATTTGAAAAACAACCGCTCTAACCTAGTCATCCATGAAGATGGTTTATTTCAAAAAGATCGAATTACATCGCGGTTTATAATATATCCACCAGTTGGTGGATATTATAAACTGCTAATGTCGCGAAAGAAGACTATTTTCGTTAATTTGTCTGCACCACGTCCACACTGATATCGTAACATTTGAAGAAAGTTTATTTAGCCATCGTATTCACAAAGGCCCAGTGCAGAAAAATTAATTTTCATCGACATAATACAAACGTGCTGCGGACTTTAAGAAAAAATTATACTCAATTTAAAATGAGGTGCGAACGTGCTGCAGATATGCTGCGGTAATAACTTTGTCTTTGGTGTGCTACGGGCGTGTTGTAGATCTGAGAATTTTGACTCGAATACTTTTTCTATTATATTTTCTGAATTTCTAACTGCAGCCTCATTCAGTGATAGACTATGACCACATAGTATTTGTCAATACAAGAGTTATCTGATTGAAATGATTCTTGATTCGCTTCCTAGTTGAAAATCTAGTTATTCTATAAATATCTATTCTACATTCTCGAAAAAAGTTTGAGTTGTTCGAGGAAAGCTACTTAATTGAACATTTTGGAAATATGCCCTTCAAAGTAAATTCCATGCAAACTAGGAATGTTGAAAACAATGCAAACGCAGGGAATGATTTAGGATATTCCTGGCCCAAATTATTAACTACAATGAGACTTATTTGATAATTAACTACTGGTCTACGTTAAACGAATGGCAGGATAATAAGTAATGATTCTTATTTATCGTGCATTGTACATATTCAAAAAAAACATATTTTAATTAAACTCAGCTTCCGTTTGAAAATCATCTACTTAAATTTGAGGAGGAAAATACACCAAAGTTAGAAAAATGAATTTATGTCAAGTAATCATGGAGATGGTAACTTAATTATAATCAATACGGGGGAAAACCTGTGATAAATTTTATTCACTTCGTGCTGGAGAAACTTTTAAACGATATTGGTACATCACTGGGGGAGCAACTACGAAATCAACCCACAAAACAATAAGAAAATGAACAGTCGATTGTTTTATTTAAATTTTCGATAAAATAATTTTGAAAGTGAATATCAGTTGCATAAAAAATATCCTTATTAACGCTGAATTTTGGAATGCTACATGAACCCTTGAATAAAACTCTGTTTCAATACTCCATAATAAACGTCTGAGAAAGGTACTTTTTAAGAAACGGAAAGATTTTAGCAAGTTTTGCGATAAAAAGATTGAGACTTTTGGTACATCCACAAGAACGGAAAATCTCGAAGAAGTTTAGCCCTAATTTTTTTCAACTTGGCGCAAGCTTTGCATTAAAAAATTCTAAATTTACTTGACTTCTTGATTTTTGGTACACAGATGATAACAGTTGAGAATGATACCATCCAGAAAAAGTAAAGACTTGAAGGAATTTTGCCTCAAAAAGTGTAATTTGATAGTTTTAACTCCGAATAAGGTTGCAAACGTAACATCAAGCTGCATATCCTTAAAGTCATACGAGAAGATCTTCAAAAATTTTAACATTAAATGTCGTATCATTCAAGAATGCTCTTCACTTTTTCGTAAGCCAAATTAAATTTATCGACTGCTCCTTTTCCCAATGTGAATAAAATTGCCATTTTCAAAATTGTCTCCTGCCTTTGTATGACCAATACGGTAGCTGTCGGGATCTAATCCAACACTCTCCAAACACTTGCCGGCTGCCTTCTTTGGATCCTTTTCGGCAGTCATAAGAGCAGGTGCCAAAATCATGTAACTATGAATAATTATTTTAGGTAAGTATGACTAGTGATAAATTAATAAATTTCTTCTCCTGAAAGAATGAGGTGGGTTTTGGTCGGAATTTAATTCGCTATCAGTTTCACTAATTGACGGGCAAGGGTAATGGTACGATATGACTCTTTATCGAGGCAAATTTAAAGATAATTGAATTTAAAATTAACACTTACCGGAGTTTGAAATCAGGATACACCATCCTGTTGGGGAAACCTTTACGGCAAATACGGATACCTTCAAGTACACCGTTACAGGTCAGTTGATGCATGACCAAGTGGGAATCAATAACACCAGATTGTTTCAATTCATTGGGAATGATACAACGGACGAAATGAGGTTGTGTTGAACGCAAGGTGGCCATCAAATTGTTCAACTGTTCACGATAGGCCGATGATACAGTGGCGAAACCACCACCCTTCTTACCACGACCGCCCTTAGCTTGTTCACCGCCACCAGATTGTCCAGGATGATCGGCAAAGATTTCAATCAACAGCTTGTTGCTGGACTTCTTGAATTGATCGACAACGGTGTCGTTCAAGGGATCCTTGTTCTTCTCAAGCCAACCAGTGATGTTGTATGATACAACACCAGCATAATGGCCGATGGCAAAGTGGGCGGCTTGGCAGCCTGGCTTTGGTGGTTTTGGCTTCTGGAATGGAGCCGACTTGCCCAAATGGTTCACCATCAACTTTTCGGCGAATGTTTGATCCGTGGCTTTCGGGAACATAGATTCTTCTTCAAGGATGGACAAGATACCCATAGGCTGTTCGGGAAGAGATGAAAATTTAGATGTGATTAGAATTTTGGTTGTCCAAATTTCATTCAGTTTGAAATGATAGGAGCAATCTCATGGATCCGGCTGACATAGAATTTACCAACGCTTACATTTGATTGTTGTATCATTGTTTTCTATGACAAAATAAATCCATGAACTTGCTTTTAAAAATGTCTAAAGAAATAATTGTGGCTTTAACATCGACTCTTGATTTTATCACAA
Source organism: Oxycera nigricornis (assembly GCA_963942545.1). Classification (NCBI taxonomy): domain Eukaryota; kingdom Metazoa; phylum Arthropoda; class Insecta; order Diptera; family Stratiomyidae; genus Oxycera; species Oxycera nigricornis. The sequence continues at coordinate 16,125,870 of OZ012661.1, forward strand.
CTGTTTTGTAGATTTCAAAAACGAGTTAAAACCACAAATTCCATGGAACTGGTCTATGTTTTTCACTTTTCACAATATTTTTTCAAAAACAATTCTTTAAGAAATATTTCTTTTCACCAACACATTTTTTGGATTTAATTTTTCCATGATTGTATTACTTGATTTCTAATAACATAAAACTGTATTTAAAGTAAAGAGCAAAGACGTTCCTTTTTAAAAAAATTGTAGTTCGCTAGATCGCTTGACTTACCTGCAAATTTTTGTAAGTGGTTAGACCAAAGCTTTTACTAGTCAGGTTTAAAATAGTGTCAAATTATAGGTTAGCATGCTTAGAATTTTTAGTGTCTTCCAGCAGTTTTCAAATTTTCAGATAATTTTGGTGTAATTTTTCACCAATCATCAATCACCAACAAAATGGGTAATTTTTGAGATGCCTTCTTTTAATATCGTTCGATCGTTTTTTTTTTGTATTTAGAATATTATTGAAGCTGTGATGTTTGTTTAGAAATTATTTAATAAAATTCTCTCAATGGTGAAAACTGCTGGCATGACTTTCACATTTAGTTCAAACATCTACATTCGCTACTTAGTTGTAAATAGTAGTTTTTATACTCGATCGTATTAGTTTCAATTATAAACACAGTGAGAATAAGTTGTTCAACCAAATTCCATTTTGGTGTATACCTTCTCAATCAATTCAATACATTGTTGAAGATCCATGCCGAAATCAATGAAGGTCCATTCAATGCCTTCACGTTGATATTCTTCTTGTTCAAGAACGAACATGTGATGATTGAAGAATTGTTGCAATTTTTCGTTAGTGAAGTTGATACATAATTGTTCGAAACCATTATACTATTAGGGTAAATGGATTTTTGATATTTTTTTGTTGTTGTTGGTGAATGTTAAATGACATAGAAAGAAATAGAATTGACCGAATATGTGGAAAGAAAGGAATTTTGATTAGTTTAAATAGTTTGGATAGATTGTTTTTAGGAAAATAATATAGACGATACATAAGATGTTTGAGGATTGAAGTTGCGTTGGTGAAATATCAAATTTTTGATTTTGTTGTTGCTGATTCTCACCAACGCATTAGGCTTGCAGTTATCATGGTTATACACACGAAACCTTGAGATTCATATAGGTTTTTCTGGATTATTGGATAGATAGTTTCAACAATGAGATGAAGGAGACTGAAAATAGACGTTATGTTTCAGGCGATACCATTCTTTGGACGCTCTGATAGAGTATATCATTTTCCCAATGATTTCAGACAGAAGAGAAATTATAGAAAACAACGAGGACAGTGGGCACAACAATGAACATCCAATATAACTTATAGCGATCATTACAACCAACGAAGAGGGAGCATAGTTTTGTGACGATAATACCGTTGGTGAAATTTAATACCTTCTCAATCATTTCAATACAAGCTAATAGATCCATTCCAAAATCGATGAATGCCCAATCGATACCCTCCTTCTTGTATTCCTCTTGTTCGAGTACGAACATGTGATGGTTGAAGAATTGTTGAAGTTTCTCGTTGGTGAAATTAATACACAATTGCTCGAAACCATTGTACTACAGGTGCACACATATAACATATTGATTTTTTTTTGTTTCAACCGGAACGTGCGTTCAAGCCAAGTGTACAGGTAGGTAGGTGTTTCAAATATTGGTGAAATGTTGCATAATTGAAAGTAAATACGCACAAATTTAAAGTAAATTTTAAAATAATTAGGAAATCTAAATATCTTACAATACAATAAATCTACATCTATGACTACATGTGTATGCGGGATAATACTGAACTATACTAATTGAAGAAGGATAGCACATGCAAGGGATTAGCAGTAATAGTAATTGTAAAGCTTACTGTGTCCTTTACGCTCCATTAGATACATGTCTTCATATTAAATATTCGCGAGACTCTTTGCCGTTATAATTAGTTTGTAGTTAATAAAAATTAGTAAAAAAGCACCTTTTCAATCATTTCAATACAGGCTAGCAAGTCCATGCCGAAATCAATGAAGTCCCAATTGATGCCCTCCTTTTTGTATTCCTCTTGTTCCAATACGAACATGTGATGGTTGAAGAATTGTTGTAGTTTCTCGTTGGTGAAGTTGATACACAATTGTTCGAAACCGTTGTACTATATTACGATTGTTTTTCACCCAGTTAGTAAATGCATAGTTTGCATTATTGCGATAGTTTAGATAAATTGGTTAGAATAGCATCATAGCGTTGGCATGATTGAAAGTTTGTTTAGTATAAAAATAGAAAGTAAAATATTAAATTAATTTTGTTGTAGTCAACAGATAGTCCGTTTTAGTGGAAGCTTTGAATAGTGTAGGGCAAGATTGTGTGATTGTTGGTGTACAGAATATTGGCTTTCTTTTGACTGAAGTCCAATGCGATATAAAGTCAAAAGATTGCCCCAGCAGGCTTAAGCCAAAAGGGTTCGATGCTGTTCACTTTAGAAAAGGATTGCCTAGAATAATGTCGCTATTCTAGAAGATTGCGTGTTGACGTACTGAAATATGCATCTGGGAATAGGGTGTGTGTATATATATTGACAACCGAATAATTCCAAGCCAATTGGAGTGGTTGACGCGGCAATGCCGACATCAATTTTGAATTTCCATCTTTACCATCCTCATATTGATCAAGCCTAGACCCGAAAATACTTACGTCGAAAATTTCGAAACCAGCAATATCCAGTACACCAATGAAATGTTGACGCTTCTGTTTGGTATCCAAAGTTTCGTTACACTTCTTGACCAGCCATTTGAAGAGACGATCGAACACACCCTTACACAAGGCACCGACCGAGTTGGCGCACTGCTCCTTGTTACGACCTTGGGTGACGAACTCGTTACCGACCTTAATACGGGGCTTCAAGAAGTTCTTGTATAACTCGTCCTTGTCAACACCGCACAGTTTGGCAACACGTTCACCCTCCTCGGTACCATCGGCTTCAGCCTGTTCTTCGCGACCCCTCTGCTTGAATTTCATACCACCCATATGCATGACAGCGGCAGTAATTTTGTAGACATTGTGCTTCTCTTCAAGGGTGAAGCCCAAAATGTCGAAGGCTTGCTAGATTTTCCAAAATAGGAAAATATGAGGAAAAACGCAAATGAGATTGATGTCTTGATTTCGAAATGATAATAAAATCGCAAACATATTTTTCTACGTAAAAGCGCACTCCAAATTTTTGGGGTTGGAAAAGTACAACAAATACGCCAGCATGCAATTTTAAAGCGTTTAAGCGAAAAAAGCAAATTGTTTAAATAAATTTGCTCGGCATTATTATTATTTTCGGCTTAATTTGAATTATTATTTGATTTTTACCAATTTCTTTTACCGGGGGCATTAACACAAGTAGGGTTTTTTGGGAGTTTCTTTATACATTTTACATACTAAATTGCTTACATTATGTACACATTTACACAGAACAATACTAACGATGCTGATTACTATGTACGTGACCACACAATCCATTCCTTGGTGTGCATTGGCAACGTGACAAAGATTTCTACAACGATCTAGTATAAACTAGATTTTTATCAGGATCATGATATATTTCTGTTTCCAACAGATTTATATCTTATATGCAGGGAAAATAACAGGTTCTACAATACGGATTTTGATAAGATGCATCTAATATTTATTCATAAATACCATATGAAAAACATAGAAAAGAACGAAATTGGGATAGAAATGAGAGTATTCCGGAATTGTAGAGGGTGAATGGAAAAATACATTGATGAAAACAAGAGTGTTGTTGAAGACATGTCTTCGCAACAGAACAGTTTCCAACAGTCTTCGCAAATCAATCACCAACGGAAAAGCTACAAAGCGAAGTTTTATTCTAACAAATGCATCACCGAAATGAAGAAACTCATATCCAAGTGAAACATTTGTAGTGAAACTTCCTATGGTAGAATTGCGTTGGTGAATTTTCGAAGCTATTCGTGACAGTTTGTGTTCAATACTACAAAGGATATACACATATATTTATCGGTGAAACAAACAGGATATTCCAATGAAATGTGATCATCGCAACAAATAGTACAGAATTGGTGTAATTGGTTGGTGAACAACAGAGGATTGAAATTTTACACACTGAAACGCTGTTTGGAGTACAAATTTGATAGAATACGTTTCGAATCCTTTTTTTTCTCTCTCTCGTATATATATGTGTGTATGTGTCTATTGAACTTACATCTGCCAGTCCGAATTCCTCACCGTCATCCATATTGGGAACTGTGATTTTACCCTGTGATACGTTGTAGTAGTCGTAAATATTGTTAGATAGGAAACACATATCTGTTAAAATAATAAATTATTTAAATCATTTTGAAGTTTCGAATGATTTTGAAGCAAAATATGATATGTTGAAGACTTTCGAATGGAGTTGACTCACGAAAAATTGATAAATTTGACGAATTACGATCGGATTGTGATAAAATTGTATGTATTTTTTCTATCAAAAATATCCACAATGTGGTGCACTATTTTTAGAAAAATAATACTCGATGGTGCTTGATGGTTTTATCCAGTTCACAGTTGACTGAAAAAATCCTAGATGATCACGACGACTTAATTTTCCGAGGAAACTTTGAATAATCCAACTTTACGTGTGTTAGATTAATTCAAAAAGATGTGTAATTTACATGGGATTGACCAGTGTAGCCAGGAGCGTTCCTTGAGTGTTTCCATCAAATAAACTGAATCCTGATTCAAGCACGATCAAATATACGTAAAATCCTGGTGCCAACAGCGAATTAAATTAAGATGATGTGATAATATTTCAAAACTAGAAGCCAGTTAACTAATTTTCTTTTACAATAAAACATTACATTTACTACTTTCAATGCTACTGTCTCCAATTCAACATCACGCTCCCGGCTAATAAATGAAAATTTCAATAATTTCTATGTACAAAATAATGTACAAATGCTATTTGTTCTGTAAACTATAGCATGTGCAAGATTATAATTAAAAGGATATAGTTTGAAGATGCGTTTGTTTAGATAGCATTGTAATTAGCACAAAATCAAAGATTTCTGAAAATTAGAAAAGAATAATTCCGGAATATTTGATTTTATCGAAGAAATTAGATTTACAGAATTTTCCTGATGGGAATTATCGCATTTCTAGAATATTCAAAAAAGAATATACATAATTTATATATACATTATTATATAATGTTGAATTCAATTTGATTTTCATCGAATTAAAATTGAAAACCAAGGGGATGGAAAAAAATTGTTCAAAACGGCCAAAAAATGCCTTAAAAGTCTTATAAAATGATTGGCTTTTAGTTTTGGAACGTTTACTGTTGTTTTATTCAGGGCAAAATTTTTATTAAAAAATTAACAATTATTGGATTCATTTGTCGATTGCTAAACTTACATGAAGCAATTCGAACTCTTCACCATCGTTGACACCAGGAATCCGCGTTTTACCTTGACATATTATCGGATAATCACTTATTCGTGATGTAAGCGTGCACATTTCTGGATACGTTTGAGTTTAAATAAGATAGTTTCGATTATTAAGCTAGTACAGATATGACTGAAATACTCTAGTGGAATTTCGATTACGATCTAGTGTGTTTGCTTATGAAATAACCTAGATTGGATAATCATTCAGTATCGTATCAAAGTAATTGGTAACCACCATTTTCAGTGTGAAGCCTAGTTAGCTGCATTGCAATCTTAAAACTATTTTTTAGTAATTTTGTATCACATCGTAAGATAAATATGTTTGATATATTTTACTCAATTAGTTGAGTAATTAGTTCTGCAACGTTATTCAAATTAGTTGCATTTGCATTTCTGTTATCCTTTGACTAGCTGAAATTGAACGCGTGTTGAAAAGCACTTATTTGATTTGATTTTAGTTAAATAAAAAACATTAGAATCAAAAATTATAAATAAATAAAATACTACTAATCAAAAATAAAATGAAATCAGAACAGAATTTTTTTGCTCTTGATTGCTGTGTTAATAAGCCAGACAAAAACCATCAATCAAATCATAATATGTTGTTTGTATGTGTCTGTACAATAGCACAGGACATATTTTATTTATGTGTTCCGGTGCTATAATTCTTACATCAATCATTTCAAACTCTTCGGCATCATCAACACCAGGAATTTTAGTTTTTCCTTGCGACACAATACGATAGTCCATTATGTTACCGGACAACAAACACATCTCTGTCATTTGTTTGTTTTTGTGAGTTTGTATGTTGTTTAGTTACAAGGAGTTGTAATCGAAATAAAAGCAGAAAAATATGGGAGAAAAAATTAAAAACAAATCATTTAAAGTACATGTTATTATGGAAATTATGAGAAGACAATTCGACAATCTTAAATTTTCTGAATTTTCATAGTGTGTGTGTTTTTTTATCATAAAATTTAAGATCAATCGTGTAACACTTAGTCTGATTTCGTGCACAAATAAGAATTGGTACGTATTAACCACTACTTATCAGTTTCTCATGGGATCAACTACCTACAGGAGCAAACAAGACAAAGATCCTTTTTTTCAAATCCGAAAAAAAGATTGAAGTTAACAAAAACAAGACAAAAAGATCATACAGAAAGTCTCGTTGTCTTAGTAGAGACCATCGTTGAGCTTTTCAAAAATTTCAAAACGAAAAATTCGTCAAAAATAAATGATAAAATTTCAAAAACATCAACAGCAACATCTAATAAACATGTTTGTGTGTGTGTGTGTGTGGATTTTTTGTGTATAAAATTGTGGAAAAAAATTGTTTTTTCAAATTACATCGGTCAAAGTGAACTCTTCATTATCATCAACACTTGGAATTGTTGTTTTTCCTTGGGACACAATGTGGTAGTCATGGACGTTATTGCTGAGCAAACAAACCTCTGTGATTGTGATTTTGTTTGTTGGTATTTTGGTGTTTTAGCCCGGGAAAATTTTGTTTGGAATAATGTGTAATTGATTAAAAAAATTGTATTTGAAATAGGTTTATATCATCAAAAGAAATTGTGGATATTTGAAATTTGAACGATTTTAATGTGATATAGGATATTAGTAAATATATGGAATCTAAATCGTATTTTTTTTGCGTTACTATTACTGCCAGTTTTTTTTCGGCTGCTGTTCAGTTGCATAATTATTTGAAAATAATATATCACCAATTTCAATACAAATGTTAGAGTTTCAATAATTTTTTTTAATTTTATAACGAGCATTTTCCTGCAACAGAATTTCGAACAGATATTTCGTACCAAAAAACTGGATCAAAACTTCTAACAAATTTATTTAACATTCTAAATGATCCTTTGTGTTAAAAGGAAAAAATTTAGCACTCAATTAATAATTTAAGTAATTCACCATCAAAATTACAAATTACAAAAAATTGTAACATGTGATCAAAAATTATATCTTTATTGAAAATCATTTCTAACGCACAAAGTACGATTTGCACTCCATTTATTTTATAGTTTATGTATATATTGCATATGTACCTAGTCGTCTCAAGAAAATATATTGATGTGACAATTGAATTCAACTCAACTATTTCAAATTGTCAATTGAGCAAGCACTGATAGAATAATGCCTCCACTTATGGCACATTTGTTAAAAAGTTTAAATTGTTTGCTGACTGACGATGGAATTCTGATTTTAGTACAAACGACTTCCAATGATATATTAAAAAAAATTAAGTAGATTTTTATAGATATTTTAGATATTTTTTTGAGAAGACTAGAAACTTATTCCCTGTAATATGTATGATGTATTCGTCATGATTTGAATGGAAAAATATTGTAACAAATGAATATGAAAAACTTGATGCAAAAATTAAATATAAAACAGTACTCGAAAAAAATTGAATCCTTAAAAAACATGAAAGATTCTTTTGTCGTCATATAAGTAAAGAATATCCATTTTTTCATTTGTGAAATAATTTCTAACTATTTTTGTAAAAAACTAGCCACACTTGTTTTTGGGTTGCAGCTAACGGTACTTTTTTATGTATTTCAGTACCAATATTGTATTGTGGATTTCAGGAGCATTTTTTGAAGTAGTGCTTGATTTGACTCCGTTGGGGTTCTATATATGTTTACAGGGAAATGTGTAAAACGAACAATTCAAGTCGCATTCAGGTACAGGTATTTGTCGAAAGAATGCAAAGGATCAGACGATGCAATAAGTACATGGGAGCTTGTCTATATAAAACAAAAATAATTTCTAAAAAAATGATAAGATAAATATTTTAAAAACCAATAAAAAATTTAATATCTTAACTGAATATATACAGAATATTTTTTTTTTAAAAAAAGTAAATTATCGCATCTAATATGTCAGTTACGAAAACATTCTTTCTATTCTACAGCCAAATATAAGTCGAATAAAAACTTTCTTATTTGATTCAGAAGCAACTATTTTATAGGAGCATATAAATTGAAATTTGACGAAAAGAAAACCAACTAAATTATCTAGAAAAGAAAAAAAACCAAACAAATCGGGGAATTACATCGGTCAAAGTGAATTCTTCATTATCATCTACGCCGGGAATACTGGTTTTTCCTTGGGACACAATGTAGTAGTCCAAAATTTCATTGGATAGCAAACACACTTCTAAAGATTTCCAATGTAGAAAAATTAAAAATTAAATCAAATTAATTTCAGGTGAATTCAGGGAAATATTTTTTTTTAAATTTAATTGTGTACTTAAAATGATTACCGAAAAAGTAACTGCTGAACTGTAAATAGTTTAGAACAGAAGACAAACGTTTAAATTGCATATGTGAAAGGTGAAAAAAATTGAAGAAAATTAATAGATCATAAAAAGATTCATTCATAAAAAAGCAAATAAAATACTTTCAGTTCCTAAATTCTCTATAGTCAGTGTCCTGGTATCTTCTCGACTCGGCAGCATAGGGGAATGGTCATTTCATATAGCGATAAATTTTTGACCTCAAATTATAATATATACTGTTTCTATAATTCAGACGTAGGCTCATAATTGGAGTCTCGTTGATATTTGACAAAGGTTGTACCAGTATAATGGAACTGTATTCTATGATTAACGATATCAATGAAGGTTATATTTTCTAGGTCCTTTTCAAGTTCCCAATAAAAATTATCCCCGAAAAATGATTTGATGACTATGATCAGGATAGATGCATACTAACCTTTAACTCCAGCTACCGATCCGGACATGATCTGGTAGAAAATATGGTATGAACGTTCCAAAGGTTGTTGGGAGATGACACGAGCCTTCTCCAATAGATCTGTAATAGAAAGTTCCTAGTTTGAGAAGCATCAACCGCCAGGTCATTCTGTTGCTATCAACTTACAGGTCTCAATATCAGCACCAGCCAATTTACCAGAGGGACCGAAATGAATACGGATGAATTTACCCTGTTCAGATTGGAAAGGAAAGACAAGTAAGTTGTGGTCATAAGTTTCGTAATTTCCAGGCATCACTTACGAAACGAGATGAGTTATCGTTACGGACGGTCTTAGCGTTACCGAAGGCTTCAAGTACGGGATTGGTTTGGACGACTTGATCTTCCAGGGATCCCTTCTTTTCGGCATTTGGATCCTTCTTGCCGGACGCGCCAACAGTGGCGAAGTACGCAATTACCTTCTTCGTGTTCTCAGTCTTACCGGCACCAGATTCACCAGTAATCAACATAGATTGATTCACGTGGTTGGTTAACATGTCGACGTAGGCACCGTCAGAAATGGCAAAAATATGTGGTGGCACTTCATTACGTCGCTTACCACGGTACATCTTAGCACAACGGTTCGTGTATACAGGATACCGCTTGTAAGGATTGATAGCGACGCAGAAAAGTCCGGAATAGGTCTGTTGGAATACATGTTGATTAGTTGTCGAAATACTTTGTCAAATCAGTAAAAGATACATAAAATCAACATAAAACAGCAGCTAACTCAAAATCAGATATATTTTAGATACTCTTGACTATGGTATTCTCTGAACGAAATTCTTTGATATGGTCTGCATGTCACAAGACTTTCGTTACAGTTTGACAACACCATATTTTGAGTTAGCTTAGTTTTTCAAAAAGTCCACACCTAACCTAATCGATTCAAATTCAACAAAAATATACTAAAATTACTGGGAATGTGAAATTCTTGTAGACAAGAGGTTTTCTTTCACAAAACCATTGTCATTATCGTCAAAGATACATTTTGGGTCGTTTTCTGGATAGTATCAATGACAACAACAACAATAACATCAATAACAGTACGAAACATCTATTCTAAACATTCAAACATAAAGGGGATTTGAAGGGGCACGCCAAAGAATCCGTTGTCAAGTTTTGGATTTTTTTCTTCGGTCGGTTAACCCATATTTACAGCCTACTTTGTTCGTTTGTAGGTGATACTTTACCTGATTTTTGGGTTTTGTTCAAACTAATGAAAGTATTACCACATTGAAACATTTATTTTTGATTTGCAACAATCAGACTTCTTCCGATTTCATGATAGACACATCAATGCGATTGGTGTACAGTATTGGATTACCAACCACGATATGTCCGTCAATTTGATCCAGTTTGCTCGTTTTCTGGATTAATTGCTTGCATTAAGCAGTTTTTTTAGTAAATTTCAAAAGGATATCACACACAAAGGATATGTTAGAATGGGAAGTTTATGTTAAACACTCTAGTGGATATTTAGGATATTTCAAAAAAAAATTAGACTAAAATTTTGCTTGAACAATTATTTCGGTTATATTTCCATTTCAATTTAGGTGTTTTCCAAATCAAATCGGTTATTTTCCGAAACAATTTGGTAATTTTCTAAACCGAATTGGTGTTTTTTCGAATCAAATTACCACTTTTTCAATACCAATTGGGTTGAAAAAGTTCAAACTTCATACAAAATTTTAGTACTCAATTTACTGAAAATTAAAAATTTAAAAAAAAGATTAAGGGAGTTAATTCGACTTGCGCTGAAAGCAAGCTTATTAGTGCTTGATCCAAAAAATTGTTCTCAAAAATATTCAAAACACTTCTCTTAAGACCAATCAATTTACTGTATAAAATCTATAAGCTGTATTGAAAGAAAAGTTTTTTCGCCGTCTTAGGTACTGTATGGGTACAATTGAAATTGCGAAACTGCTCGAAATTTATTCAAAACTCACTTGTTTTTTTACTGAATTATTTTCGACATAATTTTCATTCAAAAATTTATTTTCGAAATGCATGTGTAAAAATTTATTGTCCAGAGAGTTTTCAAGATTCGAAATTTTGCATTTCATACTGTGCAGCAAAAATTTTAATCAATATATGGGCATATGTTGAATCTTTTAATGACATTTTGCTATTTTTTTTATTAAAATTTACTATGCCTTGCGTTGTACAAAAATAGATATTCAAATTTACAAACGATTCAAACAGCTTTTTTTCGCGTATAGTCTGAACATCGTCAAAATCGTAAAGCAGATTTTCCTACATTGAAAAAATTGACAAAAAAATATTTTTTTTTGAAAATTTTTACGAAATTTGAATCGTGATCAAGAAAGCATACAATCTTCAAAATTTTCAGTACCACAAGTAGTGCAAATGAGCCAAGGGATGATACTTCTGAGTGTAAATGCAATTGAATAAATAAATTTAGTAATTTAACGTGGAGATTTTTAATACAGTCTCAATCGAATTGCGTTTCACAAAAGAGAAGTGTAGTCGACTCAATAAAATTGAACTATTTTAAATTACAAAAATCTGAGTAAGCATTGACCTGTTCGGTACAAAAAAAAAACATATAAAATATTCGTTTAAAAATACAAAAAAAAACATTCAAGCATAACGGGCAGATAAAAAGCACATCAGCTATTGTCCATTAGCCCTGGTCATTATCTACTTACGTAAATCAGTTTGTTGTAGTATCTTTGTTTCAAGTTATGGAGAACCGAAGCATCGTTTAGATACGTCAAGTTGGACATATCTTCGGCTTTTTCGTATTTCGGTGGATTGACTTGTTGCAACATATCTTTCTTGTAGTCCTTGGTCTAGTTTCCAGGTTTTTTTTATATTTTTGATTCGACATTTTCGAACCAATATCACATTTTTTACGACCCAATTTAATTCATGTTTTTTTTGGTTTTATTTTAATTTTTGATGGTAAAAAACCCAAAGACGCAGATGCAGACGAGGGAGAGAAGAAAAAACTTAATTACTATAGAGCGTTGGTGAAACTTACGTAAATAAGTCGATAGAAGTAACGTTGTTTCAAATTGTGCAATACAGCAGCTTCGTTTAGATATGTCAAATCAGCCATATCTTCGCTCTTTTCGAATTTTGGTGGATTGACTTGCATAACCAGATCTTTTTTCAAGTGTTTCTCCTATAGTGTGTTTTGTATTTTTTTATATAAACAAAATGTAAAAATGTTACAACATTTATAAGTGTGAAACTATGAAATTTTAATGCAAATTTAATTGATTATTTAAATAGTGATAGTGTTTCTGCGATGTCCGAAACAACATTTCGTTCTTCTGCTATTTTTTTTTTGGTTTTTGGGGAAAAAATGTTACCTCTCCACCGGGCAAATGAACGGAGACAATGTCACCCTTAGTTGCCTTAATGTCACCAAGAAGGTAACCCTCCTTTTCATCGGGAACCCAGCAATTCTTTTTCGAGTCATATGGTTTCGATTGATCGATACGTCTTTGTTCGAGTGATACGAATAAGTATGGGGTTGGATCGGCATCCTCATCTTGAGCTTGTGGCTTAGGCATCTTGGTGGTTTTTCCTTTTCAAGCTTGCTTGCGAAAAAACACGTGAAAGAGAGGGGCTGAGAGACACGATTCTTGAAAACCTTAAAACGCCCAAGTTGCTTCCCTGCAAAAATAAATATAGAATATTGTAAAATTACGCTAAATTATGCCTGAAAATATGTTTAAACCTATTTAAATCTAATTTTAAAGGGAAATTGATTCAGGAATAATTGAACCAACAATTCAAGCATATTTGACGAAGAATTTAATATTCAAAATAAGGTATATTTTATTTTTGACAAATGTTTTTAACGACAAAATCGAAGCCTATTTTCAACTAGTCTTTCTCCAGTCCAATAAAATTTTTTTATTGAAATTTCCATAAATCCCACCACTATTCGCTCATTTCGTGTCAAAACAAATTCTATTTTTGGAATGATTACATCCCGAAATTTTCCAAATATGTATTGTGAAATCAGATCTCGTCCGCGCATTCGTTCGTTTCCTTGATTCCATCTAATATCGTCCGAACTGAATACGGCGTTAGTTCTACATGTCCAATACTAATGCTGCGGCTAGCTTACGCTAGTAATGCTTAGCTGGCGTGTAAAATTTCTATTTTGAAAATAATTTTCCATGTTCACATATGCATCGTACAAGTATGTGTTACATGTTACTTCATAGACACTCGGCGAGTTGGATAAACCGAGGCAAAAAAGCTTTTTACTATAATTAGACCGTTAACCCGTTTCTCGCTTAATTTTTTTTTAAATTTAGCACTCTTTTGAGTTTTTTTTTGAAACGGTAGCATCGCGGGAAAATGAGTTCCAATCAATAAAGAGTAGAATAAATTTAAAATTATTTGTTGGTGGTGTGCTGTCGATCCAGTAGATTCACACTGCACTGGTCACATAGGCTGGTGGTTATGTAACCTCCGAAGAATTTAAATGACCCGAAGTAATTAATCACTTTCACCTTGTAAAAGAGCTCTTGATTATTCACCAAGTTAAAAGTTAATGTTAAGACACTGCACTTTATTTTATTGGAAGTCTTTTGAATTTATTACGATTCGTTATTCAATTCAGAAAACTTTTCGAAAAACACATTCAATCGTCGTTGAAGCACAAAACCCGAAAGTTATTCGACAAGGATGCGTTGATACTATCGTTCATTCCGGTAGTCGAGAATGAAATCAACTTACTTCAAGCTTTTTTACCTAGAAATGATCACTGAAAAAACTCCACGATTCGGAAATAAAATAAAACTTTTTTTTTATTTTAAAAAAATATCGAAACGATCTACATCCAACGGACGGTCAGATCGCAATGATCGAATTTCCCAAAGTGGCCAAATCGCGGGGCCAAGATGCTCCTCTTTCCTTTCGATCGTTATAATGTTACGTCGTGACCTCTTCGGCTACTCTCGGCGATGACCGTTAGGCGTAGGTATTTTCCGCCGAAGACAATCTAATTGTTCGGTAAATATCTTGAAATACTCAAAGTATAAAATTGATGTCTGTCTCGGAGCCGATGGCGATTTGCCAGGATAGCCAATGTTGGTGCGTCCACGCAATAATAGCCTCTCAATTCGGCTCGTTTTACATTCTATTTCTATTAGTTTTTATTTAAATTTATCTCTTCATGTCCATTGCAACCTTCCTATTTATTTGTTGATTTTTTGCCTCAATTCTCAACGCTTTTGCGGTGTGCGCCGAAGAAAATAGATCTACTCAGAGCCACGTAATCGAGATCGTTCAGAGTACCGGTGCGCCGATTTTTGAAGCTGGATGCTAGGAAAGTGTAGATCCGAATTTTCTATTTCGGGAAAACGAGAGAAAGAGAGAGAGAGAAAAAATCTATTTGCGTAAGATCATTTTCCGCACACAACGACATGGACCGATCGTGCACGGAATTTGGCGAATTTATGGTGTCGATGAGAATGATGACGAGGAAAAGTATTTTTCTTTTAAAAAAAATGCGTTACGATGTGTGAGGTGTTGATGTTTGTGACCAGATTTGGATCGCTTGCAAATTGTTTGCTTCTTCTCGAGGTTTTGATGTCATACGGCAACATTGGTTATTTTTATCAATGGATTTTGAATCCTGTTTTTGATTGTAGTATCAAATTACTCAGTACACTTGTATGAAACTCTTGAACTCATTTTGTGGTCCTAAATTGGATCAGGCCTAGCATCAAAGATCTGAGTCGATGTGTCCATCATACAATTTCCGGCTTCAAGATCCAGAATCTATCATTCCATCAAGTAGGTACTCCATTTAACATTTCAACATTATCACTTCCGATCAACACCATTTCCATCAAGAACCCAAACAGACCAGGGCCTATTACACAAATGACCATTCAAAAATATCATTCCGATCGTCAATGACAATTTTTCAGGAGCGTCATAATTTTTCGCATTTTGAGTCCAATCAATCGAATTTTCAAAAAAAAAATTGCATCACTTTTAAATAACCAAACAAACGAAAAATTGCGGTAAAAAGTTCATTCACTGTGTAATAGGCACTTGTTGTTCAAACATCACATTCAATCACTTTGAAATATCCTTTAGTAGTTTCGGTTGGCACAGCTACTAATCCTTGAACTGGTAATCCATAAAAGTTGTCTGTCAGGAAGCGCTGAACGTAGTTTGCCCTTTTCGATTCCGAAACGATCACTTCAATAATGTCGTTAACTTTCCCAATCAATTTCCCATTCAGAAAACCGTTCAAATCACACCAAAATTCAAATATTAATCCTTTTGAAAACGTTTTGTCGTTAAAATTGAACCAATGGAGTGAAACTAGTTGAACCAATAGTGCCTTTTACAAATTTAAAAATAGAATAATCCTGTAAAGTTGCACTTACGCGTTCGAAAGCCGTTCTGACCACTACAGCCGGTAAAGTTCGCTTTTATATGTGGCAATTTGATACCCCTTGGTTGTACGAAATTGGCATCGTTTCGAGATATGGACCGACACCCGTGCCCGGGATTGGCTCCCTTTTCGGCTGCACAGCACACGAAAGATACTGTCTGACTCCCAATTACATTGGCAGCTCCCCTATTCGTACAGGATGTCGCGATAGGTGCACGTATGAAACCGATCGCATCCACATGTGTTAGTGGTAGTTTTTGCTGAGGATCATTATCGCTAAGGTGAGATCGGATCGGATCGCGCAGATTCGTGGACGAACCAGATTCAAATATTCACACCTTTGAAAGTATCTTTGGATCATAGAACGCGAAGAGATGAGTCTTCGCTTGTTAACGATCATTGCCACGATCGTTCCATGAATCTCAGAATAAGAAAAGGATTTTGCGGTTTTTCAGAGTAGCTTGAATCTAGAAGGTCTGATCTTATGATCTAACAAGAAACTCTTCCGGATCATGAATTCGATCCAAGTCGTCAACTTCATATTTTTTTGTATATTTTCAATGGATCGCGATCTTGCGGGGTGGATTTGATCGCGATCGTAACACTACGAAATGCTTCGCAATTGAACGAATTTTAATGTTCCGTAGAAATAGTGACATACCATAACACACATGCCTTCGTGTAATTTTATCTCGTTTCAGTCTGATGAGCAAGCATGGATCGATCATGATCGAAAGAAAGATCTTCGAAATCCTTTGATTTTTTCAGGAAATTGCACATTGCGTGACATGCAGACAGCAAGATTAAGTGCAATGTTGCAGTTTACACGAAACGTGTGGTAGCTGATGATGTTTAAGTTGGTTGGATGCATGTTAAAAGATGATTGATATGTTAGGTTGAAATTTGAAATAAATTATGCTAGCTGTGAATTTTGCAATCTGTAGATTATCCATTGTTGCCTTTTGTTGAGTGAACAAAGCATGTCGTTAAAACAGGATATCAATTTCTTGTATTTGGTAGCGTCATCCAACATGACAGCATTAGAATGACCAATTATACTCCGATCATCATCAATGACCTTCCGCAATTAATTTCTTTTTAATTTAATTTTTAATGATTTATTGTATTGTTCATTCAACTATTTCACCATCCGTGAACATTGCAGCTCCTTTCGTCGACGCTCAAAATAGTGATCGTTGTTCGCCAAGGCCACATCCATCATCATCTTCAAGCTCCAAGCAGATCGTCGTCATTCTTGGGTTCGAAATAAAAAAAATCGTGGTGCCTGGACACGTGGAATGTCTGACGCCCAAAAAGCAATTGAGACGAAAACCATCTGTTGCAACAATAAGTTTTATGCTTTCCACACTCACCTGTGGTCATGTAATATTCGTCGCAAAAGAAAAGCGAACGGGATCAGCCACCTCCTTTTATCACATGTAAAGTAACCTGGTCCTGAACATTTTCGGTAAATGAATGTGTTTCCACTTGAGCAAAAATGACCTCGCTGTAATCCATTGCTTATGAAGAAACTTTTCCTATGTAAGTAGTGAACTCGCCACCCACTTACGATCAGTGAACTTGGGATAGTTGATTATGTTGTTGCGGCTGAAGATTAATCGACTTTCGAACTTTGTATCTTAGATATTACTGTGACAAATTTTTAAAAATGTCACTGTTAAGTTGAGAATTTTTATAAAAATCAATATAAATATTTACGGTGTTCAATTTATTTGGAACTTTCCTATTTAGTAAATAAGACCAATACACCAAAACTAAACTTTTTAAGAATTTTCCCGTAGCTCAATTACTTTATTTACTGAACTATCACCTTAGGAGATGGCCACTTCGATGTATGCGAAAGAGCATACATAGTTTGAAAAACAAACAAAAAATCTTCATATGATTTGTTTAAAAATATAAATTTCACTTGGCAATATGTTTTTAACGGAAAAATATAAAAATCGTTTTTGGTAAGATTTTAATAAGGTATCCAGTCAGTTTTTTCCAGATCAACGTGAAAAAAGTCTTTCCATTTTGTTTTTACATGTTTTACGCCAACAGTACTTTCGAAACCATTGAATCGCATCTTGGGATATTAGAAAATTGTTAATTTATTTTTTAAAAAGAATATTTTTCGTCCAGGTATGATCAGTATCTGTATTTAACACACCAAAATGCACTAGCTCATCAGATGCATCATCTTCCACAAATCACCCGAGCGGGACACTTCTTAGTGTCTTCTCTCCGACATAAATCATTTTTCATCATGATCAGGATAAAGCGCTTCCACCTACGTTCCATCATTAGTTTGTGTTAGTGCTCCAATACAACCATATCCACACGTTGGTGTATGTACATTCCTTTGGACGTATTCACTTTTAAAAGCGCTCTGGTCTAAATTAATATCCACCCCATATTACTGTTAAATAATTCTGAATTCAAATTCGAATAATACACGGTTGCGGTGAATTATTTTTGGTCGAATAGTGAGGAATTCGAGAGAGAGAGAGAGACAAATTACATAACTATGACCGGCAAAAAGAACATTGGCAAGCCAGCTTGCCGGCCAACCTCGCCATCATCGCACACGCACATATGAGCTAAAGATGCCAGCAGCTAGCTAGCTGGCTAGCAATGGCGAGAGAAGCCGGCCCACTTGCTAGCTAACTCTAGCACTTGATCTCTATTTACGAGAATAGTGTCGAATGCCTTCTTGTTTTCAGACTTGTCGAAGAGCGAAATTGGCGACGCATGGATAGGAAGGACGGTTGACTGTTTTTGACGAGGAGGTGGGTCAGTTTGCAGGTGAAACTCTGTGAGCATCAACTTCTCAGGATCCTGTTCGCAGTTATTCTTGTTTGTGGAGGCTCTTCAAAGTCTCTATAAATTTTCTTGAGTAATGATCGTGATTTTGCCGGGTGACATTGATATGTGAAACGAGTTCAGCGAGTTCATGCACTTCAGACGAATTGGTCCTGAGCTTACGTGAACCAGTGCTATAAAACTAACACTTACCTGACCCTGAACATGGTTCATGCTTGCACATTCTCAAATACTCCCCATCATTCGACACCCTCCTTTAAAATTTAACTTTCCTACTTTTGGTCAAGCCTCTTTGCTTTGAAACCCATCCGCCTGCATTGGTGACCCTCTCTTTCACCACTACAGCAACACATACGAAAGCACTGGCAAATCGTTACCATAGATTTTTTCAAAAATGTATGCAATGCATTTGAATCATCCCCAGACTGTATTAATATTAAATATATATAGTTTTCGGTGCTGAGATTAATGACTGTTGTATTTTGCAATGAATTTTTGGCAATCGTCAAAAGGAAAGTTATTGCATGCAGCCGTCACAGATGGATTGTGCAAATAATAGAATAGTTCACATGTTGGCTATGAATTTGTTTAATTTCATTTAAAAATTTGAGAAATTTGAAAAATTTCAGTTCTCAACAATATTGTGAACGGAATTACAATTGATTTGAATTGGTAATTTGTAGAGAGTCTAGACAATGTTGCATTTGTGTTTCATGTATGATTTTAACAGGTTGTTTTTTCAGTTAGCATTGGTAAATTTGTTATGAAGAGGAGTTTGAATGAGGAACAGTAAGATAAAGTCATTTGTCATAGTCATTTGCATCTTTATGTTGTAAGAAGCTAGCAGTGATTATAAAGGAAACAACAAACAAATATTAGCAAATACGTTTTTTTGTGTGGAAACTGAGACCATATAAGGACTTTCTTAACGTTGATTGGGTCGGTCGGAAAGGACCCTTAAATTGATAGCTTATTTTTTTGAATTTGCATGTCATGTCATGTCCTTTATATTTTTTTGCGTACAAGGAACTTAAACTTAAACTCCACGTTCAGTCAGTTAAAAAAGGACATATTAAAAGCAAAACAGTTTACTAAGATATTCAAACATTGTGTCTTTTTTGAAAAATTGAGGGTAAATTTTTTTCCATCACATCAATTTAAGCAAAGTGGTTGAATAACACAAATTTGACAAAAACCCAATAATTTTATTGCAACTGTATCTGAAGCTGGACAATGGAATCTGACAATTTAAATAGTTAGTAACTGACACTATGCTCCAGTCCAAAGAATCCGGGGTCCAGCAAAGCAATAAAATACAATTCATGAACACTAATCTCAGGTACGCAAAGATTAAGCCAAATACTAAAAATTTGGAAGTAGCGTTTTTAGTGACTTCCAGTACACAACCGAACAAGGAGAAAACCAAAAATAATATGTTATTCTATTACGCAGGTGTATGAAGGAAACGAAATATATTGGAAAATTCGGTAATTGTGAATGGGTTGGAAGTAGCGCTTACGTTACTCCCTCGGAACTATTGAACACCACTACGGAAAAATATGCTTACCTATCATTTTGGATGCGTAAATGAAGTGGTAACTTGTGACTGTAATTAGGAATCGTAAGGACATAGTGCTTACCTTGCTTCACTAAGCTAGAAACTCTTCTATTTTCCCGAATTTGCCTCAAAATATTTAAGTAAAAAGCGGCTTAGAAATTTGACGGGAAATTGAGAAACAGTAAATGAATTAAATTTCAACATTCACTAGGAAAGCTCAATGTTTTAGGTTTTCGGGTATGATTTTTTATTTTAGTTAAATTTATGTTTTTTTACTAAAGAAACCTAAAAAATTTAGATGTTTTTGGTAGATTTTTTGGTCAAAAACTCGTACCCAGTGCTACTCACTGTGTTTTAGGTTCTCAATGATATTTGTGGAATAGCAATTTAATTAAATTTTGTTTATTCTAACGTAACTTCACCTCATTGAAAGCATTTTTTTCATCATTTCCCTATGTTTTTGAACTAAATATCAAAATTTTTGTAGTATCGGTGTGGTATTTATTTATGAATCTGCGTGCAAAATTGAAATATAGTACTATAAATAAACAGTCACATTAATCTTATATTTTTTTGTCTCATTCTGTATTAGGCGTAAAAGCCCGTTCAACACATGTTATTCATGGACCGATATTATCTTGGAATGAGTGCTAAGATAAACTGAAAACTGATAAACTTCTACTGAAAAACTAATACATAAAGTACCAGTTTGTCAGTAGACAAACAACTACTGACAAACTGGTAATTTGTTTGGCAACCGTTGTAACCACCAGTTTCACCACCCTGCTCTTTCCAGTGGACATTTTTTTTAACGATCTATATAACAGCTCGTTGCCAACCTTAATTCGAAGCTAGCACCAGTATTACTTTCGACAGATTTTTAAAGCAGATTGGTCAAAGCTAAATAAAAATAGATCGCTCATACCATTGCTGAGGTTTGAACCTTTTCTGTCATGAACTGGATGCAGATGCATCACTTTTTATGAATGTAGCGCAGCTGGGAGTTCTATAATCTTAATTTTTTTACTAATAAAAGTTGTTTTTTTTAAAGAATTTCTGAGTAGAAACCATCAAAAATTACTAACATAAATTCAATTTCGCTTGTAAATACTCAAAAAGCAACTACGCATTTTTTTTATTCTTGCAAAGAAAAAACTTTTCACAATATGGGCGTAAATTTTTTTAGAACATTAATTGTGTTGGAATATATCGTAAGGTTTAGTATATTGTATTCAGAATTTTAAAAAAATGCTCAGTAGTTAAGTGCTAGTCCCAAACTTATTCCTCAAACTAATTTCTGCCCTTTTCTTGCCCTCTTTCTTTGTTTTCATCTCACTGCGTTTGATAATAATTTGAATCAAAATTAGGGCAGCACTTTTCAATAAATGAATCAGAGTTGCACAAAGTTATCGGAGCAGCTCTTGAATTACCACAAATTTATAGTTGTGATATTTTAATCAATCTTCATCCACATTCACTTTGACTCTCTGATATTAATGATTTATTTTTAAAAATAAAGTTGAACAAATAAATTAAAGATTGTACTCTTCCCCCGTTGACAACAACATCAAAGGCATACTCAATTGCAAAATTAAAAAAAATCAATTTAATTTATAGTGACATTGGTTTATAACAGCAGAAATAAAAACAGGCTCGTTGAATAAAACCATCCGGAAGAAGCTATAACTTGTAGTAAATAAACGCTTTTACATGCAGTAGATAATGATTTGAGTTAAAACTTATTCAATGAGCCGAACAAGTAACATTTTAAATGATTGAACAAGGGCTTGACAGATTATACATCAAAGTAGCGCCCAACGTGGGCCACTTTCCATATAAAAACAGGCAAAACATTACAATTTTTAGAATTCCTTAATAGACTATTTAGTATTTTTTAATTATTTTGACATTTGTTGACCTGCAAATCTTATGAGACTATAAATTCAACCAAATCAATTAATTTGAGAGCTTACATCATATCCCGGAAAATTATCAATCAACACAAATGACTCGTCTAACATTTTTTTTAATGTAAGCACGACAGTTTGCTGTCTCATTCAAGCGTCATTAATTCATTAATTAAAATTTTCAATTCCTCGTCCCACCGTCTTCTCGCTTTGTAGGATTTTTCAGTGCCATTACAAATCAACAACGTGACTAAATTGAAATATTTTTAATTTTCACGCGTCCCATGCAAAATATAGCCAAGAGGTGAACGAAAACGAGCCACCTTCGCTCGATCAATCTGGATTTGGTTGAGGAATCTCGTGCATGATTCACTTAGCAGGTTTTTCATGAAAATTTATTTTTGGATTCATTCCCAGTGTCCGTATTTGTTGCCAGAATGAATTCTCTCCATACATTTTCCTACGCGAATGTTTGTTTGCTGATTCGAACGATCCAATTTAACATAGAATAAATTTTATTTACTGTGTATATGTTACAAAAAAATTTATGTGGAGTTGATTTTCCCAGCACTCATGCTGTAATTTTCATTTTGGAAGTTTTGCAGGTGTAAGTGCTTTTCCTAGAAAATATTCAGGAGGTTCATGCAATCATATGTCCTTGATGAACATCCATCGAGTCAATGTTCTCTTGTCGAATTCAAGCTGCCTTGCCCAGATTTTATGTTAAGGAAAACAACCTGCACTGTGTGGATCTGGACCTAGAAAAATCGGTCAAGAATGTCATTACTACTACATCCAAACAATGTGGCAAGCATCTTTTTCTCGAGAATATGAGAGGTTTGTTTGAACGACATCACTGTAGTGGTACACAATATAATTATGTGAAATGCTATTTTTAAATAAATTCGAAAATAAACTTTTCGAGTTAATCGTGAACGGCAATGTGAGGTGATCGTCATCGAACAAATCTTAGCTCGTTACTGTAACGTTTAGATACAATTCAGACGCCCTGATATGCAGAGGAGCTGCCGTGTTTTACTTTTGATTGGAACACATTCAAGCAAACACACTTTATTCGAATGAGTACCCATTTCGCATGAGGTACACAACACTTGAGGGGTTATTATTGGAAGCTATTTGTTTTTTACTGCTCGTTTTCAATGCAGTAGACTTGGACTATTTTCGATCTTGTTATCTAGTTTGGGTGCGAAACCGTGTTTTTTTTTAAATCTATATTGGGACCAGATGTAGACTTCCTGCTTGCTAATGATTTGAAATCTCACTGTCAGCTTACATGCGTAGGAATTTCAATACGAAATTTGTGAGATTCAAATGAAACTGAAGAAGTTGTAATATTTTTTGGTAAATAAATAACCATCATTAGCATTACTGATACTTCCTAAAGTCCTAACCTAAAAAAAGCCTTGTCCGGCCAGAAAAAGCCACATAATCTTTAAAGAAAACCTCGAAAATTGATCAGTTTATGAATATTCAGAATACTTATTTGGATAAAATTTTACTTTTTGAAACTAAACGAGGAGTCAAAGAAACTGCAACTGGTTGGTTATTTAATTATATAGTTCAAAAATGTTTGATTTCCACTAAAAACTTTCAGCTATTAAAATGGAGCAGTTTTTTTTATATTGTTCAGAATTCATATTGAAAGAGCATACTTTTATGGATGAAAACGTAACACACCAGTGGTATATGTTTTATTTAATATACATTTAATTGGTGAACGGCTCAAAAGCCTCTTTAGCCTTAGTGTCCTTACAATAAAACCTTGATATTGACCCTTTTAAATACGATCAATTCACCTTGCTTACGTCATCATATTTCTTGCTCCTGAGTTATTTTCTCAACCAAAACAATAAGGTAAAGTAACTAGGAGCTAGATGTGAAGAACCGGGCTGTTTTTCAATAATTTGAAGCATGATTTTCGCACGGAATCCATCATAATGTTCGAATTCAATTGGGATGCGTTTTCTCGATGAAACATTCCTTTTAATTGCTATTGGTCTCGCTGATTCCAATTTATCGACAGATTTGTCGTCTGAAGACCTAACTGATGGATACATGTTTTTTTTCATAGGCGCATATGCCGAGAAAAATTCTTCTGATCAGGTTTTGGCGCTTCCACGATTATCCATTGAAATTTTAACTCGTCTAATTTGCAAAGATTCGTTAAATGAGAGATATCCTTGGATTCACTTCAAGCTTCCTATAGAAAGATGGCCAATTTCTCGGATAATTACTAACTAGTAATTGATGTGCACAGATTTTGATCTGATTGCAGTTAATAAAACGATTTAAAAATTATGTTCTGCAAATGCTAGTTGAAAACTTGAGCTCCATTAAATTTTCTAAACAATATTTTGACTCCATACAATATACCTACAATGTTTCACACCTCGCACTGCTTGTCACATAATTTAAGTGTTATTTCCTGTATTTAAAAAATCTCGTAACACCGCTGCGTTGTGAAGTAAAATTGGCATTATCTCTCAAAATTTGTATGGAAATTTTTAGCAAGTGTTTTACTACAAACAAGACAACCTACACCAACGTACAATCAGTCATGGCGATAAGGAAAATAAATACTCAAATGCCTTCACGGACAGCATTGAATTTCAAAAAGTCCTCTCAATTCAATTCAGCACAGAATCGTTTTCTTGCTTGGATCCAACTTTTGCAAGCTAGCTACCCTAGCATCTAACTATTCACACAGGCACACACACACACATATATACATCATGCAAAATGTGTTTCTAACGACGAAAGTGTGGATTTTAAAATAGAAATATTTACGGGAATTTTAGTATCTTTTACTCGTTCACTTCGGTTTTTTTCTCATCTGATCCCGAGAAATATTTGTTGGATGTGTCAACAATATGTTTGCTTATGATTTTCCATTAAAAATGTTCAAATTTTCATTCGTCTTTGCCAGGAATATTTTTCAATCATTTATCATCTTTTACACATCATTTAGCGGTGATCCTGTTTATTGATGTCGATTGTTGAAATGCAGTCTACTACGAGTACTTCTGGATAAGATTTATAAAGATCGCATGTCTAATGAAAATGTAATCAATTCAAAATTGAAGGTGATATTGATTAATCTTTGAAATATATATACTAAACGATTTATGCTTGATTAAATATTTAAAGAATTTTCGATCAATTTTTTTTTGAATTTCGAGAATGCAGCTTGATTTGTTGTAAGATTTTTAAAGGATCAGATAATTTCAATGCTTTGACATATGAAGCTCCAAGAAGGAATTATGTTAAGGTTTTGTTTAAAAATATGTATAAAAGTATCGATAACATATAATTAATGGGTAATAGAGAAATAGAGATACATTGAATATGCTATTTTTTCATCAAACTCTTTTCAAGTTCGCGGTTGTTTTCAACGTAGTTATGAAAATGTCTCCTTCCGATCTTCATCATAACTTCATTGAAAATAGTTGGATTTGAACAAAGTCAAAAGTTTCTTGTACTTACGCAGTATGATAAGTACCCGTGTTTAGCTACTGATGGTACCACTGAACGAAAAACGTTCATGTGCCGTTCATGCCGTTTATAAGGATCATGCGTCTCTGATGAATTCCATCTACCAAACTACTAATAGGCTAAATGAAGCCGAGCAGGGCTGAATATCCGTTTTTGATGATGAACGGCCAGACGGTTTGATTGTGGTGACTAAGGAGGATATGGTTAGCGTGTTAGCAGATCGCCAGATGAAGATAGGAAGGATTTCTGGCATGACAGGCATTTCAATTGAATGCATACAAAATATTCTACATAAAAAATTGAGCATGAACTGGGTTCGGCGATTGCTCACAGTTGACCAAAAACTGAATTGCATGGCAACTTCGAAGCACTGTTTAGACTTTTTTAAGTGTAATCCGAAAGAGTTTCTATGGCGTTTCATGACTGTCGGGGAAACATAAATCCACCACAACACGCTAGTAGTGAAATAACATTCAAAACAGTGAATCTCACTCGATGAACCTGCTCCAAAGGAGGCAGAAACGGTTCCATCAGTCGGAAAGGTAATGGCCGCCGAATTTTGGGATTCACGAGCCATCATCTTCACCAAATATTTAGGAAAGGAAACGACAAGCACGGGATAGTTCTATGCTGATTTATTGGACCGATTCGATGCTAAATTGGGGAAAAACGGTCTCATTTCCTGCCTCATCCACTTTAATTTCCAGATTTGGCCTCATGCGATTTCTTTTTGTTTTCAAACATGAAAAAATGATTTGGTGGATAGAGATTCACGTTAAAGCAGGAAGTTTTTGTCAGAACGAAGGTAGTTTTTGCAGAATTCAAAGGACAATTTTTTTGGGATGGCTTGAAAAAGTTAGAATATCATTGGACTTCATATATCCAGATGAAAGGAGACTTTATTGAGTAATAAATAAATACAAGTAAAAAAAACAAATGCATTTTCTTGTCTGACAAATATTTGGAGCCAAATTTTATTTGAATTTTTCCAAACAACAAAAAACTGCAATTTTTATGCAAAATTTTGCTGTTCAATTCTTTATAATTATTAAAATAAACAAAATATCAAAAAATGGCTCAAAGTACTTCGGAGAAAACAATTATAAAGATTCATGACCAAAAAAAAATTGGTCGTGCTGAGAAAAGTTGTTTCGAGAAAAATTTGTTTGAAGTTATACGATTCACCAATGCATGTTCTGAATCCTCGATATACGGTCAAAATAAATTGTTATAGCTTCCTCAGCACTTTTAATATTTGAATGATTTTTGTTAGAAAGTATTTTTAAAACTATACTAAATGGTGTGGAAACCATTTTTGGACTCAGATGTATTTGATTCCTCTGAAAGATAAAATACTAATAAATTTTGCTTAGATTTAAGATTTAATTCGGTCATGGTTTTGAATTATTTTATCATAGATATTTTGAACTATATCAACTTGAAGATATTTTTGAAGATTTGTACCAATTAAGGGGGAGCACCACTGTAGGATTTTCAAGAAATCAAATTTTTTTATTGTTCTAAAGTATACCTTATCATCATAGAAATCATGTAGCAAAGTTTCATATAGTGGAAAAATCTGTAAGTGTTCGAAATTTTAAATTAGAGCGGCGCCTCCTACTGTTCTTTCGGAGCGCAATCCGCGCGTATCCCCGCGCACTGTTGGTATTGAAATTTAGAACAATTTTAAATATAAATTTCTCAAAACTGTACACGTGCTCTGTTAGTTGCACGTTAGCAGAAAACGCTGAAGTACGTATTTTTCAGACTAGACGTGTATCAAATTTATTAATGATTTTTCTATAACTTAAACTTTAAACGCGTTTTTCCCGGAACAACGTTTTTCAAATTGGCCGGACTCTTTTCTCAAACAATTTTGTTCGATTTACTTGAAATTTTTACAATACGTTCAAAACTAGTGTCTGCATGGAAGTACGTAGGATTTTTTTATGTTGCATATTTCAATTGTTATTAAAAAATTTCGAGCGTTGTTTTTACGTTTTTTTACATTTTTTTCAAAATGACGCCATTTTGTCAAAAATCATTTTATCAATTTTTTTACATACTTCTCTCGCTGTTATTATGCTTTATCGGCAATTATTTGTTTGATTACCATAACCTCATTAACCATATTTTAGTAGAAAATGGTCCGGCCGCGAAGCCATGAAAAAATAAGGCGTTTCTGGAGAAATGCTAGGGAGCCACCATATTGTTTTTTAAAGTTCTAAAAAAATTCAAAGAGGATGTTAAATGCTTGTAAAATATAGATCTTTTTATCAAACTTCGATATGTTGTTTGGTTTTTGAGAAACAAATTCGCAAAAAATGACTTCTTTTTTTACCTCTACAGTCGTGTTCCCCCTTGAAACTGTAAATTTGAGCTATGAATAATAAAAAATCAAGGGAACAAATTAATTATGAGTGAAAGTGAATGTATTGTGAAATATGTGTTATAATGTTTGTTACAAAACAGAAAAAATAGAGAGAAGAAATAATAATTTCAGTAATAACAATAGATTTATCATATTTCATGTATGAGTCTACGGTGGAATTTGGAACCTCCAAATTTTAAATATATAGCTAAAACTGTGCTGCTGTCTTGCTTTGAAGTTTAAATAAATATATTTTGAGACTTTATGATATAATGCATTCGAATTTTTGTAGTCTTTCACAGCTTCCAGATAATCTTTATGGATTATTCGAATAGTAAATGAGTTCTGATAATTATTCAAATACGTTTTCGCTTTGAAAACTCAAATAAATATCTACTATTGCATCAAAATCGTTTCAATATCTGCGACATCTGTTTCATTTGACCGATAGTCAACCCCTCCTGTCTTATCACTCGACCAAGAAAATCAAAAATAAATAAACTCATGAAGCAACACAATTAGCAATTGATCATTGGTAACTAATTTAAATTAAGATCAGCCTTCAACTCGTAGATACCAGCGTTAGTGATAAATATAACATCAAAAAAGTCGATTATGAAATTCACCTATTTTCCACTCATCATGCAATTCTTGAGCAAATCATGGCTCCTGTACGGCGACAGCCAGTCAAACAATAAAACGGGCAAACTTTCAAACGAACAAACATCTTAGGTATCCGAGAAAGATGCCACGACAAGAACAATACCGAAAATAATGAGTGAGTGTATGGCGTTAATGGCATAATTAAAAATAGACAAAAAACCAGACTAATAATACACACATGTACGATTGCGAAGCCAAGTTACTGGGACACTTATTTTTCTTTGATCCACCACGCACCAAGTAAAATCTGGCACATCAGCAACTCTCATCGGGGAAAGAAAGGAAATTCAATGAGACTAGAATTGATGTGGGTCTGCATTTTTGGAATTTGTCAAATGTAGTGCTAAATACGCTGGCAGGGATGGTTTTTAATAGATGTACAGGTTGTAGAGCTAGTGGCCAGATGAAGAGCACCTGATTTTTTGACTTTCAATTTGATTTTTCTTCTTAAGAAAGTTCCACATTGAAATTTCTTAGATATTGTCGAATTTTTTCGAGAACGAAAGTTTTAAAAAATTGACTATAAGCATTTCCTAATATTGGTTTTTATATCAAATTTTATCCTATAACCCAAAAGGATTTCATCTTAGGCTTAACATTTGTAGAGCGGGTTTTCCGTTGAAGTGTCTCTGTATCTCAGTTCATTTTAGTTAAGCTGTTCCCATTTTCCCATTATTGCAAAATATACACAAAACATCATTCTTTTAGAATAAATTGGTTCAACTTCGTGTGACATTTTTGGAACCCTAAATTCCAAATTTCTGTATATATAAATATCCTCTTAGATGAAAATAAGGTACATCTACAAAGATGATTTGGCGACCTACGTTATTTGTCAGTTCATTTAAAGGCACCCCGAAAAGGCCACAAGCATCAATTTGATAGCAGAGGTGTGACTGTACATATCTGTCGATTTTTCAAGCAGTAACACTGCTGTCAATGTTGAAATAACACGCACTTCAAACAAAAACTCACCTTGCATAGTTTGATCATCGGAATCAAAAGCCATGGTGAAATCAGTGTACATCTAATCAGTTTGCCCCCTATTGCTTAATGATATCGCTGTGAAACTAATAATTGGTGAAGGATAAATAACTGCTCTCAAAAAATGCCAAGTATGGGTGGTTATGAGCCTGACAGACAGAAAAAATTGACCTGCTTCTTGAAAAATTCCGACAGAATCGCAAATGGGCGGTATTTGTTTATTTAAATTTTATCTTATGGAGTACGATAGTCTAATTACAAGACAGATCACGAAAAAAGGCATAAAAAGAAAACCACAGCATAAAAAAGACTAACTAAATTGAATACGAAGTACGGAGTCAGAAGAGGATTGTCTGTTTTGTAGATATGAATAAAATGCGCAACCTTTCAGAATGCAGAAAATTTATTGGCGGATTTTGTTTTGTTTTATATAACATAACAACAAAGAGATGATGAAAAGCAAAAAAAATGTAAGTGAATCGTCGCGATTGGATTAAAGTATGGATCAAGATATCGAATGAAATTTTTCTGACCAGGGAAATGCATGACCTCATTACCTCAAATCTAAATAAAATTTGGGATAGAACTACAGTTAAAGATAATAAATCCCTATATTATTAAAACATATTACCCGGATTTGAGGAAAACGCCTTTGAAGTTTCTATAGTCTCTTATGAATAAGTAAGGTTTTAATGCAGGCAAAGCGGTGCAGTCTAGGTCATGTGCTCAACTTCGGATCGATCTAAAAAAAATTGAAAGAAATTTTCCTCTTCACCCAATTTGGTACCTTGGCGAAGTGACGACAAAGCCTTGATTCTAAGACCTAAAGCCTATCCGACCAATAATAGTTATGGCTAGGTACGATGGAATTCACGTCCTTTTATTCCTGTTTACTAAATTGGCATTGAGACAAGGAGAAACACAAGGTTGATTCTGGGACCAGGGAATGATCCTACCATCAACTAAGATTTTGCTACGATTCAACCATTTTTTCACTATCCAACCGTTCAAAAATACGTTTTTAGTACAATTCACAAATGTAAATGAACAGCTATCTGATATATGAAGAAATGTATTTGTATTTGAATATTGTTGATTCACATTAAATTTAATAAGTTTAAAAGTTTCTTTCCAAAAAAATTTACGACAAACCACGACCAAACGATCGTGAGTCATGTGCGCTGCTCCCTAAACTTTACCGCTTCTGCCTGCAGTTAAAATTTACTAATTCATAAGGACTCTAGAGCTTCAAAGGCCCTTTTTTGAAATAGAGGAGGATTGTTAAGGTCTAATATTTTATAGAGTTGATTGCTCTTAACGTCTTGTACTTGCATGCCAAATTTCATCCCGATCTGAGGTTACAAGGTCGTGTCCTAGGATACAGCTAGAATAGAATGTACTTTGCATAATGTAGCAAAAACCATATACGAAAATGGTCCCCATAAGAAGGGGAGGAAACCAAAAAAATTAGAATCTAGAAAAAACGTTGGACCATTTCGTTAGAAGTTCTGCCAGTGCCGAAATTATGAGGTGGTTCGTCAGGAACAAAAATGGTTTCAGAGGTAAAGCGGATGTAAGACCCAAACATGTTGGTCTCAATTCTGGTTACTGAGTTTTTAAGACGCAATAAATACTCACTCATGGCTAAACGAGTGTGGTTTTTACCTTCCCAGTATATGGGAAGTTCTTATAATCGGCTCGAAAATCGAAATGATCTTTAGAGTATATTTAAATAGTTTTTAGAAAAGACATGAAGGTATGTGTGTGTACGTACGTACGTACGTTCGTCGACAGTTTTTCCTACGAGCATAATTCACGTAAACAAAGTCGTATCGACTTTGTTAAGGTGTCAATCGAAGCGTCTTTGCAATCTTAAGAGCTGATTAGTTTTTGAGACACTTCGGTCGGTGGAGTTTGTAGTTTTGACCCATTGAATGTCATTTCTGTTATGCGCCATATCACGAGAACCAAACATAGGATTTGCTTGGTTATGGTGTCAATCGACGCGTATGAACATTTTCGTAATTCCTTCAAATTTTTTACAAAATGTTGCAGCCGTTTTTTAATTTAAAAAATAAACAAAAAAATTGGGGTTTTTTCACAAATAAATTTTTTTAAACCAAATTTGCAAAAGACATTAATCAATGTTTTAAAACTTATAAACTCCAAACAGTTTTTGTAAAAAAACAAGCAAAACTTTTCTTCATGATTACAAAAAAAAATTAAATTAAAAACAAAAAAATCATTCAAAGTCACCATATAAAAAGGGTTCATAAGAATGATTATACCTTATATATCTTATTCTAAAGACATTGTTGTAAAGTCGATCAAAGTTTATTAATATTTGCATAATTTGAGCAGGTTTTGAATAATTTTCACAGCACCGTGTTTAAACTTTAATGAAAAATTGCTTAAATTTTGAAAACAAATAAAAATCAAATCAAATTTGCATTTATGTTTATATTATTTTTGAATGGTAAAAAAAGCTTTCATCAAATAAATAATTGTAGTTTATACTAGTTGTGCTCTGTAGTGTTCGTAAGATTTCAACTACCTCCTCCATCATTTGCAATATATTTTCCTTTGTGCATGCAATTGAACCTATTTTTGACTGCATATTCAATGCTTCTCAAGACCAATAGAAAATAAGAAATAACTGTTAGTCTCATTGATGTAAAATCGTGAACAAATACAAATTCAGTGATAACGCCGAAGTGATGGCAATTTTGAACGCAACTATTGAAAATGGCCACCACGCGACAAAATCTCTTCAGTGGGCGTAATAACAAAAACTGCATTAATTTTTGCCAGCGCTCTTTTGTCTTTCAAGCATCGATGTGAAAATAACAAATAACGTAGAAAAGGCTTTGCAACCTGTCTCTCCTCCAATTGATCCGCATGAATCAACACATCATTCACCAAAATCCTTATGTAATCAATGATATTACGATTAATATGAAGTCATTCTAATAACTGTTAAGAGAGGTACATTATTACTATTTAAAGTAGTGCTATTTTCATAATTATTATATGTTTAATATTGTTAACATTTATGTAGATATTACTGGAAAGTTGACCGTGTGGACCACAAGGGTTGCACCTCACGACTTGTTCAATTTTGGCTTGACTACACTCCCGACTCAGACGAGAACTCTTTTCAAGAAAATAAAGGTCCTTTATACTCATGGGTTTCTCATCTTCATATTCATTTGGCAAATTGAGAAAATATACAGAATGTGAAAGTTTTCACGGTTTCCACCCGAGAAAAATCGCTAAACAGACCGGCAAGACAAGATTAGAACGTTAAGGATACTTCAAGTTTCCATACTTTGAATTTCGCCTGTGTCCGGCAACACTTTAGTGCTGACACTAAATAGATAGTTAATGCGAGCTACAATAAGTCAGGATCTACGTCATTTTTTGCGTAAAATCTTTAGATGCAAATAGCGGAAGCAATCTCTGGAAAAAAGGAACATTTGATCTAGCATAACGTATCAACATACCCCGTAGAAACCACAAATTTAGAATTAAGTGCAGAGTATACAAATGAGTTTCGCAATCTAGATCATTTAGTTGACCATACCTGTTGAAAGAATTCTGAGTTGAGTCAATGTCGCGGTAGTCAGCTTATCTAAATTTGAGTCTTTTTGCAGCTGGTCAACTCTTGGGTTTGGAACATTTTAAGAAGATGTCCAACAGGAGAGGATGATGAAGAGATTCCATTTTTTGAAGATGTTCATTCAAAATTTCAACTTTTACTATTATTTTTGTGGATGGAAATATCCCAGTGGAAAGATTTTGATGTTAGAAAAGAGATATCAGTGAGATATAGACGTGATTGGAAAAATTTTATTGAAATAACTGAAAATTGAAGTAATGCTGATGTTTTTGAGAACAAGACAGGAGGAATAGAAGGGACAACAGCCATTGAAAATACCAATCGTAGAACAACTGTAAAGAATGCAATCAAATCCGGTAAAGAAGATAGTGTTTAACGTTCACCATTATTACTTTCCATTGGAATGAAGACGAGAAAAAATTCATAGGAGAAGCATCGAGGAAATTCCTTGTGGCTTTCAGAACCTCACCATCGTTACTTTTTGAGGTAGAAAATTATTTGCAGTCACGCCTTAAAAGGTGATGATAAGCAAATACGTAGATATATGTATGTATGTTTCCTGTAGGCAAATTATTTTATTATTAGCAGCAAAGCAGGAGAAATTCAATTCATGCAGTTGGATCCTTAGATCATGCCAATTTCAATAATATTCACTTATTTCAGATGAATAAGTAGAAAAATTTACTATTGGAAAGGACATAAATGAGGAATGTGCAAATGCCTAGAACATTAAGTTGTAGGAACTTTGATCAGAGTGCTGCTTGGCCAACAGTCAGTTTTAACATGAACTTGTATATTATCCTTATTTAACTTTTCTATGAAGATTCACTAAGTTACGAATGTAAGAAGACTGTCGAATTAAGGAGTTTCGTTGTAGAGACAACGAAACCTGAAAGTCATAGGGCAACATCTTTTTGCGTCGGTAAGTTGTGGTACACATACTCTGATAATAATAAATAATAAAGTAAAAGCTTTATGTACCTATACATAACATATATGACTTCCATAAATATACCAAAATATATATGCTAGCAAAATAAATATTCGAGAATCAATGTTTTCCTTTCTTTCAATCCAATTAAAAACTAATTTTTTATTTAGTTTGCCTTAATTACGAACGATTCCTAAAAATATTTATCAAGCTCTCCATTTATCACATGATTAATGTTTACAATTTTTATGTGAGAACAAACAAGATGTATTGTGTGCCCACAAAACCAAAAGATTTGATTTTTACGGCATGCCAAGGTTGAATATGTTCAAGTTAAGAGCTTTTAATTTGCCATTTGTTCAGAAATTGATTTAGTTGAAGAATAAACATTTCAAAGGTGGACGAGCAAACATTTTTAACTATGAAAATGTGGAAATTAGTAAACTTTTCGACCTATCCGATGAATATTTGAAATTCAAAATTCAGCTTGGTTTTATTCTGTAGCGCTATTTTTTACATGATCTATAATAAACGGATTATTTTAAATCTTCAATGCATGGAATATGGGGGAAAAACGAATAAATATGATTTTATTATAAATAAAGAGATTCCTACGTCAGCCTACCGAAAAAATGTATATCACGCTGAGATAATACGCACTGAATATTATCTAATGACCATCGACAACAGTGCTACACTCCACGTTTGAACACAATTAACATACAACTGTGCCAGCTAGCAAAATAGCCTGGCAGGCTAACCTCTAGTCGACAAGCTGTTTTCGCTCGTTCTCCCTGCATTTTGTCGAAAGTGAATTTCGTCGACATTGTCGACGCCAAATCGGGAAAGGAATGTTAAACACCAAGCCGGTCGTACTCGAGGAGCCATTGAGGTGTTTGGAAGGAAATGTCGTAAATCTTACTAACGTCATTGTCATGATGTGTGATGGCAAAAATACTGTGTATGGTTTTTGAAATTTTCGCGGAGCTTCCTATTTTTTTGATTGACAGAAATATGTTTAAATGAGATTAATATGAATATTTGAACAATAAATATTGTGTTTCAGTATTTTAAGAACGATTGGTTCTGAAGCCATGTTTGTTTGAAGGACTTATCAATACATTTCATGTTATGGGTTTTTATAATTACAATAACTCCCAAAAAAATATAAAATATATGCAAATATCGAGCCCTTTGCCAGCATTCTGCATTAGAACGAAAAACAATCTTCACTGGAACATATTTCGGCAGTTTGAGTTTATTGCATGAAATTTCAACAATTTTTGTTACCGAAATATATATTTGAATGTTTTGAAATTTTTATATAATAAAATATAGACCTTGAACTCTACAAATAAACAACCATTTTTTTGTTTTTTCAACCATGGCGACAAAATGGCAGCTTCAATGGAACCCCATTGAAAACTGGTTGACATGTTATCTGGAGTCCGAAACAAAAAAATCTAACGGCATTTTGAGATATAAATGGTAAAACCATCCACTCGGAACATTTTAGGTGGAAAAAAACACGGCAGACTTTCAACGTTTTGAGCCTTTTCTCCAAAAAAGTTGTTTTTAAAATGGGTTGAAAATTTATAAAAAAATTCTGAACCTATTTCGGACTGAAACTGTATATGTACTGAATAATCCCTCCAAATTCTCTTGCATTTTCCTACATTTCCATAAAAATGAATGAAAAATCATACATTTTCATACATTTCTATATATTTCCCTGTATTACCCGATCCCCCAATCCCCGATCCCTCAATCCCCCGATCCCCGATCCCCAATCCCCCGATCTTCGATCCCCCAATCTCCCCCGATTCCCCGATCCCCAATCCCGGATCCCTCAATCACCGATCCCCGATCCTTCAATCCCCCAATCCCTCAATCCTAATCCCCCGAACCCAATCGAGAATTTTCATACATTTTTGTGGAATTTTTGGTGTATGGAAATATATCAAAATGTAAGAATTTAATACATTTTAATTAAAATGTAGAAAAATGTATGGAAATGTATGAAAATTTAAGAATTTTCCCCAAATACTTCGATCGCCCCAGAAAAAATGTGAAAAAATGTAAATATTTGCATACATTTTCATAAAAATGGATGTGTATGACAATGTATGCATTTAATAAAAATATGACATGTATTGGAATCACATGCCCTCAAAAACATTTCATTCGATTGAAGAAAGAAGAGTTTTTGGGTTTAAGGCAGAAATATCTAGGACTACTTTGCTTCTTGGAGGGAATGCATAAGGCGATTTGAAACCGAAACCTCTTGCTGTGTATCAATCAAAAAATTCACGGGCTCTTCAAAATGTATGCAAGGAAAATCTCCCGGTTATTTAGAGGTCCAACAAAAAGGCCTGGGTTACTTCTAATATATTTCGTGATTAGTATGATCAATATTTCTGTCCCACTATAAAAAAGTATTTCAAAGCCAATATTCTTACTCATAAAGCGTTATTAATCATAGATAACGCTTCAAGTCATGCCATAAATCTCAGCAATGATGCCATTAAGGTGTTTTTTATTTGCCTCCTAATACGACCGCGATTCTGGATCAAAGTGTTATAGCATCCTTTAAAGCCTATTATTTGCGGCGTACATTTCACCAATTAATTGAAGCTAATGAGTATGAGGACAACAGTGAAATGTCAATTAAATTTTTTTGGAGCAATTACTTATGATATTGCAAAGGCAATTAGCAATATACTTAAATGAATCATGACAAAAAGTTTCATCCGAAAATTTGAACAAGGTGTGGAGAAAAATATGACCTGATTGGGTAACAAGTACAACTAATGAATTTGATAAAGAACCAATTGGAAAGGATATTTTTGAATTAGCGAGACAAATAGGATTCGCGACAGCTGATCAAACCGTAATTCAAGGAACGTTACAACAACAACAAACATTTAAATTAAAAGAAGCATTCGATCATTTAGATGAAGCGTTACGAATCTTCAAAGAAAATGAACTCGAAGAATTAAGAAGTGCAGAAATTTCTAACGAAGTCTACACTTCTGTGAACGATTACAAGCGAAGAAAAAAGAAAACAAACCAAAAACGAATTTCAACTCTATTCGCCAGTAAAACAGTCAACCTACAAACGGTGGAAATAGAGGCTATTTTTTTTTGAA
This sequence comes from Oxycera nigricornis, assembly GCA_963942545.1. Taxonomy (NCBI): domain Eukaryota; kingdom Metazoa; phylum Arthropoda; class Insecta; order Diptera; family Stratiomyidae; genus Oxycera; species Oxycera nigricornis. The sequence continues at coordinate 16,163,014 of OZ012661.1, forward strand.
GATGATAAAAATTAATGTGTTGATTTTTAGTTATTTATGCCAAATATGTATTTGTATTTAAGAAAGCCGTCTATTTTATTCTTCGTTAGTTTTATAAAAACGTATTCCGGTTGCTACTTGTTGCCTTCATTAGTATTTGTAATTTGACGTGTAGTCATTTACAGACACTTAATGAAGGCTGCAAGTAACAGAATACAAAAATAAAAACACAACTTATGTAGACGAAAACCCACCATTTTTCTTTAAAAAAATGAATTAAAAAATCAAATACATTCATATTCAAAAAATAAAAGTATATGCATTTATCGCGTAAGGTTGATGCAACCCTCAAATTACGTCGTTTTCGACTTACGTCGTGAATTCTCGGAACCTAACTCCGACGTAAGTCGAGGGACTACTGTACTTATATGAATTTTTCCTGGATGAACCAGATTTTGAATGAAAATTTGGAAAATTGAAAATTTAGAATATTGAAAATTTGTAACGCGTTTGAAAAAAAATTCCAAACTGTTTCGTGCTTCTGTCATTAAAAAACGCTACATCGAAATTTTCTCTCCATATTTCATAATCAGTTAGACACAAATTTAATAAGAGTTCAAATTTTTGATTTTTGAAGATCGATCAAAAAGTCACTGAGATACAATGCACGCAAGCCGGAAAAACGCATTTAAAAACAAATTACTAAAAACTGAGTTTTGACGTGACTTGTGTATTACTCCTATGTACATCAGGAGAAATATATCTTTTTGTTTGTAATACCTGCCACATTACATAAAAATTAAGATACATTCAGAGAAAGACAGCTGCGTGGTCCCGCCCAGCAATCGTTCCATTAAATAAGCCGTGCGGTATACTCGAGCGCGCTGTGTTTCTTGCCACGAAAATATAAGAAGGACTTCGAATATAGGTCTCAAATTTTTTTAGCATACTCTTGAATTGCTAAATTTTTAATTTCTGCAATAAAATAAGTCGATTTCCTGACCGACTAATGTGATTTCCTTCCTTAAATCGGCAAAGTCAAGAGGCAAACATAATTGTAAGGAAAACTCTTATGAATGAGTGACTTTGATTTTCGCAAGAATCATAAAACCACAAGTAACATGATCTCTAGGCAAGCTTGTTAAGTATAAAAAAATCAGCATGATACATCCATTAAGAAGTTTAGGAGTAGTTCGGATAGTACATGCAATGTATTCTTTGAAAAGCACGCCGTGGAAAGACGTAGAGCCTAGCGATACATCAAAAAAAAAATTTGATCTTTTATCTTCCGATAAATTTGATAAAGAAAGTGGAGCAGAAGCAGGAGAGCAGGAGCAAGTGAAGCAGGAACCGAGGAGCAGGAGCAAAGGAGCAACTGAACCAGGAGTAGGAGGAGCAGAATCAAAGGAGCAGGAGCAGCAGCAAAGGAACGGGAGAAAAGAAGCGGCGGAGCAGGAGGAGGATTACTAAAAACTCCATGCAGCATCTGATATTTTAAAACGTTGACTGCCACGGATTTGTTGGAAAAAATTGTTATGATTTTTTTAGTTAAAAAATAGCTATATCAAATCTAACAAAAATTACATGGACTCATATAAATGTTAATACGCTTCGGCAAAAAATTACGGTAGCATAGTTTTTCACACAAATACGACGATATAAGCATATTAAAATAATTTACACATTTCCATCTCAGTACACCACTTCCTTCAAACATTTTCCCAAAAACAAAACAGAAAATCAACTTCCAATGCTCTACATTTCCCATCAGTTTCATACCCGTTTCCATTTGACATGTCTCCGCGCCACTTTTCCTCTCAATTCAACTGAAACTGAATTTTCACATCTTGAAAACATCTTCGTGTAGAGCGTGCATTGCTTGCGTCACTTTGAAAATTATTACGCTATTCCTTCCCTTCTATCTCAACCAGAAAGAACAGATATTTTTTGCAAGCAGCACTGAAAAAAAACAACAACCTGAAATGATGAGAGAAAAATCGAACAAAAACTTTCTCAAGATTAAAATATTCTTTTGCGTCCAAAAGTGAATGTTTAAAATTAGACTCGATTGTCGAGTAAATACAACAGATGGAAAGTTTATCAAGTCCGCCAACTAGGAAAATGGGAAAAATGAGGAAACTCGGGAAAATCTGACGATGATGATGGAAAATGTAGGTAAAAACTGTTTTCTCGCACAAATTCGCACTGAAATGTTACGAAACATGTGTTGGAGGTGTTCGCCATGCGAGATCGTATTTAATTGACTGTTTTTTTATGATTCGCGTTCAAGTGAGTTGGGTGGATCGAATTTGCAAATCCTTTTACAGATACTTTCGTTGAATTATGAACAGAAATTGTTTATACAAGTGAAAATATCATGGAAAATGTGGCTTAATTTTATCAATTTTAAATATTTTATGAAACAGATAAGCAAAATTTTTCATGTGATGATTCCTTGCCAAATTTTTAGGCAGGTTTTACGAAAACATTGACAGAGGATATCATTCCTGTTTTCCATTTATTAACAAAGCTCAGAAAAATGACTTTCTCAATTGCTACAAAGTTTTTGAAACCAATTTCTCAATGCAAGTAAATTATTCAATGCTAAAAAAGTAGACGAAAAATAATTCTAGCAGCCAACATTTTCTAACAAAAATTGTTGGGGGGAAAATTTAATTCCAGAATATATTTATTCAAAAATTCACCACAGAAACGAGTGAATAACGTATAAATTCAAGAGTCATTTTGATGTTTATAGATTTAAAAAAAAAATTATTCAGCTAGGAAATCTATGGCACACAACTATTGGTTTGATTTTTTTAAACATCAGCATTATTGTCACATTACCTTAGCGGAAAAACAACATTTGAAACCAAAAATAATAACACCACGTATTTGTGGTGCAAAATAATATTTAAATAATTTTGTGCTTTTCCAAATGAAGGATGCCGGTGAACCAAGTGACCTAATGAAATGAAATTTGTGTAGCGTAATTATTGAGTCAATTTCAAAACTTAATTATTTTAATATACATATTAGACCAGGGTGGATCTGTTTTCAGTTGGCCGTTGAGGGGAGCACACTGATTTTTTCTGGAATAACTCGTCTAACAATAATTAACTTATGCTCAGTATAAAAAAAATCGGGAACATTAAAAAAATCCAAATGTCCAAATTGTTTTTCCCCTACTTTTCTTACTCCTTACTATAAAACGGCCCATTTTAGGTCAAAGTTGTGTGGCATTAAAATTTACGTAATAAAGTTTTCTATAAGAAAAGATTGTTTAAGTCTTAAAACATTTAACCCTTGCCGCAAAATTGCAATAAATATAAAAAACAGGAAGAAAAAAAGCCTTTTTTTAATTGACTTTTTTACCATTTAAAATGCACTTAAGACCGTCATATTTCGCTTAAAATATCATCACAATATCATTAAATAGCAAAAAAAAACATCAAAATCGATTCAGTAGATTGCCCATAATAATTGTGCAATCTAAATTTATTTTAAAAAAGTCAAACATTTTTGAAAGCTTGCAAGTCAGAAACTTAAACATATAAAAGTTTGAAATTTTTTTCACATGTAAAAGAGCACTTTAACTATCTAATGCACTTCACAAAATTAAAACAGTGCTGAGCGGATGCGGATTCTGTTTATGCAAGCATGGCTCCTACGACTGAACCAGCGGCCGCCCAGCACTGTTTTAGAGTTTACCACCAAGTTTAACAAAAGTTGCTGAGGCCGCCCTAATAATCCGAAGGGTTCTTTTCTACGTGAAAAAAATTTGAAACTTTTATATATTTAAGTTTCTGACTTGCAAGCTTTCAAAAATTTTGATTTTTATATGAAGGCCCTAAGTGCATTTTAAGTTGTAAAATAAATTAAAAAATGTGGTCTAAGTGCGACCCTTGAGACCCACTAACTAACTTCCCAGTGGAGTGGATAAAAAAGGTATAATTTGTTTTTATTATTAATTACTATTTTTAGTAATTACTATTATTAAACATTATTATTCTAAATTATTATAATTACTTTTATTATTTTTATTATTATATTTATTTTTCAGTGGTAGAGGAAGACGCCTCTACCACCTCGTCGTGCTCTTCCAAAGACTCGACATTCTCGTCCTTGCATCCTCTTTGTCCTCCTCCTTTTCTCTATCTCAGCCCCGGAATGCACAGCCATTATTGAGGGTATTTAATTATTATTTATTATGATTGACTTTATATTTACATATTTACTTGGCTTTATATTTTCAATATCAAAATATATATAATGATATTTGATTGTTATTAACAATATTATAACAATATCCAATGTTAACTGCACTAGCGTCTCTCCTCTCATTCTCCCAAACCTGATAATATAAGTTTGGAATTTAAAAAATTATCTTGATTTTTTTTTTAAATTACGTTTTTTACAAATTTGATCACAATTTTGATAAAACACATAATAATAATATTACTATCAAGGTTCATTGGGATTTGGGATCTGTACGAATTAAAAGTGCGTTTCAACAGTTTTAAAATTAAGCAATTTTTTGTCTTTTTTCAGTTTTTTCATCCTCAATAAAAAACGGCAAAACCGATTTTGCTGAAAACTCTTTCAGTTCTAAGTTCCGTATTTACTCGTCAAATGAAACCAAGCCCACGTCAATGGGATCTTTGGTTCTTGAGATAATCGAGACGAAAAATAATTTCGAACGCAAATACGCACATTCGCACATACGCACACACGCATATCTGCACATACGTACATACACACTCCCAGCCATCTCTCTAAAAACGGTGGATTTAGATTCTAGAGACCTTAAAACGTGGAGATATGTCAAAATTTGGAATTCGCGAAATCGACCCCATTACAATAACTTCCCACTGGGAAGTTAATAAAAAAAGGCTTTGTTCTCCCTGTTTTTTCATATTTATTGCAATTTTGCGGCAAGGGTTAAATGTTTTAAGACTTTTAACGAATCCTATCTTATAGAGAATTTTGTTACGCAACTTTTATTACCGAACAAATTTCACCTAAAATAAACCATTTTAAAGTTAGGAGTGCAAAAAGTTGAAAAAAACGATTTTTTAAAAAAAAATGTTTAACATTTCGTTTTTTTTAATGGTCCTGACTTTTTTGAGAGGCAGCATAAATCAATTATTGTTATACGAGTTATTCCAGAACTTTTACCGCAAAAATCAGTGTGCTCCCCTCAACGGTCAAATGTATTCATTTTTTTTCAGATCCGCACTGGTCTATATATGGATTGTAGAAATTAATCATTCGAATGTAGAACATCTGTGTTCTTTTTCTTATTATTTATGGTCATAAGAAGTTGGTTTTCAAAATTTAGAAACAGGTAGTGCAATATTTTTTGTTGTGCATGAGTTTAAGACTAGTAAATCAAAAATTTTAGGGTATAAAAGAACGGAACGAGGTATTTGATTGAGGTGGTTCAAAAGTTAGCAAAAAATGCCAATCTTACTTTTGCACAATACAGATCAAAATAGGATTTGAGACGGGCAAACGAGATCGCTATCCGGTTATTTTCTCAAAGTATTTCCTGTTTTGGGTTTTTAAAATCTTTATAAAATTAATCACTTGATTTTGTTTGACTCATAAATTTGTGAGTCAAAAAAAATCAAACGTTTTATTTTATAAATATTTTATTCCATTATGGCTCATCAAGTGTACACACAACTCTCTATAACTGATATTGTTGTTTGTTTCTTAATAAAGTAATATTGCAAAACTGAACCATGTTTCAACAAATTACGTTACAACTATTTGAAACCAGAAAGGCATATTAAATTCAAAATTTTCATGAGGCAGCAATTTGGCACACATTTCAAATTATTTTAATGTTTATTATTTTAAATTCAACTACTTGAATAGATAGAATAGAAACCATAGGAATTTTTTTAAAAAATTTGCAGTTATAGGTTACGGAAATAATCTACATTCGACCACTTTACAAAAAGTATGGCCAGCTTTTGTTTCTTTTTAACAGAACTAACTGTAGAAAAACATCCCTACAATTCAATTGCCGTATATTTTCCATCAAAGTAATATAAACAGAAATCAAAATATTGTAACTAAATTCAAAGATTTTATTAGTCAATTTTGAGAGGCAGTTTGCCAACGTCAATTTTCTCAGGCTATTTTGATTTTCCAAATTTACGGCCACAAATTTTCAGCTTAAATTGTATATGGCATTGTTTATTGGCGGCGAAACGATTGAATTTGAATTGTTTATTGAATTTTTATCCCTATTCACTGAAATCGCTTTTCTTTTAAAATCTGTAATTGTCCTTTTTTCGCGACACTTCTGTTGATTCAATGATGCATTGGGCCTATAAATTAAACGGAACAGACCAGATTAATAATCAGATCCAATCCGTTTAGGTTGATTCTTCTCATCGATCATTATTTCCTTGTTGAACAGTATGTTATTTTATTTCCAACAGAAATATAAGGAATATCACCAATCTTTTTATTCTTGCAGTCTGGAAGATATCATCCATTTTAAAATGTACCTAGACTTCTCCATTTCCACACAAACGTTCTGCTTAACCTTCGTCATTTCCAGCATTTCACTTTAATTTATTGTTCAATAATACGGTTGTTATCTAAATAGGAAAATATTTGTCGTCATGTCGCCATTCCTTGTGATTTACAACAATATTGATGTACTTTGTTGATGGTTCTTTATCTATCGTGAGAACTTGGACGATCTAAAACAGGTGCTTATAAGAACAAAGCAGAACTAAACCCTGAACAGGATTTCTTCAGTATTCAAATTTAGTTGGGAAGAGATCTGGTGGTGTAGAAGGTCTTAAATTCAGTTCAGGATCCTTTCAACACATATTGATTGCAATGAAAAAATCATTTTGTAAAGATAATACTGAAAAATTTCGCGCTTGGATCCAAAAGGATCCTACGAAATTGATTCGTTATATTGTTCTGTTTATTTGTTGTATTGTGGTGATAGTGCAAGTAAGTCTTGACAAATTTGTAAAATTCGGTATTTATTTAGCTATTTGAATAAGTTTCGATAACTCTCTGAATCAGTATTTTAAGTGAAGTCCTTTATGAAGTATAAAGTTTTTTTTTAGATTCGGCACGAAATTTTGAAATGTTATTTTATTTGGGACTTAAATTTTTTATTATACAACAATACATCAATTCTCCTGGAAGTTTCATAGGAAGTCTTCGATGCAATTATTGAGACCAACCTTTTGTTTATATGAAAGTGGAATTGTTTTTTTTCGGAATTTTTTTCGTATCCTTGAGTTCATAGAAAGTGTCACTCGGTGCGTTTAGAATAGGAGAAAAATATGCATCTATACCTAAAGTTGTTTTCATGGATTCGCTCAAGTTCATCTCTGGCAGTTTTCAAATAAATAATCATTTTCCAATAATAATGTTAAGAGTGTTTAAAATCAAATTTATGTCATCAAAAAAATAACATTTTCTCAAAAAAATTGTGAGTAGAAACTTTGCAGCAGACTTAAATTTCATGAAAAACCAAGAAAACTATCCAAAAACATCAACTAAGAAAAATGCTTGTAAAAAAAATTAGCATATTTTTTTGACAAATTCGAATTTACTACTAATTCAAAAATATGAAAAAATAATGGTAAGTATATTACGTTTTAGAGAAAAGATGGATTAATATGTGAAATCGTAGAAAGTATGATATGACCAAAAAGTGTTTGTTTTGCTTTGTTGGAGATTAAAGAAGAAGAAGTTTCAAAGTGTTTTTTGGGTCAGAGTTCAATCCTTTCTGCGTCGCACTAACAAAAAATGTGTTCCGATTGCTGATCTCATCCCCGAATCTGCCCAAAAAGGATTTCAGTGAAAAGATGCATTGACTACCTTTGTAAAGATAGATATAGAACTTGCAATTTAGATTAAAAGCTTATATTTTCTGAGCCCTGACATGGATGCTCCAGAGTTTTTGGTCCCTATATTGATTCCGTTCTAAAGTTATAGCGCAGAGTACACGGTATCCACACTATAAAAAAATTGGAGATTCATCAATATTATTGCTAAAAGCTAGACCTGCTGCACCACCACTTTATTTCACATGTTTTTTGCTATCCATATGAAAATCATGCGATTCTTCTTTGCAATATTGACAAGATATTGATGGAATTCCCTATAGAGCTGCTTCCTGATCGACCTTCATTCCACCACGATATTTTTATTTTGATAACCTCCTCATCTGAAGCAATTTTCGCACGATAAATTTATTGCGAACCCGCTAAAAATCAGGAATTTTAGACAAACGACTCAGGGACAATTTTTGCATACATGATGCGTATAGTAGGCTCCTTTCATCTTTTTAAAAATAATACCACCGATAATAGAAATTTTCCCCATGATCTAAAATGTCTAAAAGTTACTAATTGCAGATTAAATAAAAGATAAAACCTTATTAATATAAATAATAATGATAAAATGAAATAAGATAAAATCTTGTTAAAAAATATATAATATATAAGACAAAAGACAGGTTTAATTTTTTTTGGAGAAATGACAGTTATTTGAATTTTTTTTATTAAATTCAAGTTTTTAAATTTGATAAAAAATGAGCGCAGCATTCAATTAAAAAATCTTCTGTCATGTTTTAGTTATTACCTTTAAAAATAAGCAAAACAAATTTTTCGGGCAATGCCTGACTGTGAAAAAGTCCACTAAAGTTCTGTAAATAAAACATCAATTTTTATAATGTTTTTGTTGGAAGCCACTTATTTGCATTAGCGTCAATCACATGTTACGACATATTCAAAAAATACTGAACGCAAAGAATAGTGAATGCCATCTTGGATACATGTGCGGAGTGTCAGACTTCCGCTCGTGCGTACCGTGGTTAAAATCCGATCAGTGTAACCATTGGAAAAAAGGGCACGGACAAATGCTGTGTCTTTCTACTCCATTAGTTTGCATAGTCACCTCGAGGAAATCGATAATGATTTCATTGATTTGACACGAGTTTAGTGTATTAATTTCGTTTTTGATGTAGAGGTATCCACAGATGTTTTATTTCTTTGGACACTATAAAATTATGCCATTTGTAAGCCATCCATTTACTCAAATAAGGTTTGATCCTATTCTTCTGCGTCAGGACTGGCTTTTTTGGTCAAAAATAGCATTATCATGGTTTGCTTATTTAAAAAATAATAATGTACCTAAATTCATTCTCATTCAAGCTTTTGGAATGTTTTTTGAAACTTTACTACCCGCCAATTGCAACATATTCCCACTATGACTTGAATGACACCATGCAACTTCCTGCTGTAACAATTTGCCGAGAACCACCGTACAAACCGGACATTCTCAAGGTATCCCAAAATAGTGAACACACCTAGAAAAAAGTTTCCAATTCAATTTCAAACCTTTTCGACAGAAATACAATTTAGTAGAGCATCCCATGTATAAGACAGGATGGAATAAATTCCCATTTGAAACAGCCAACATGACAAAAATGTTTTACGACGCGACCTACACTCAAGATGAAGTCCTCAATCAGTATGGATTGCTCGGAAAGCGAGAATGTAAGAGCTTGATCCTCAATCCAATACTATTTCATTTAATTGAAATCAATAATTTTCCCTTGATTTCGCCCATTTCAGTGATAAATGTAACAAGCAGTCTACACTTCACCCTCGGAATGTGTCATACTTTTCGTGCAATCCAACCAACAAGGAGCTCTTTCAAAAATCATGGTTACAGCATCCTTTTGGACCACGATACGACCAGAGCAGATGCACAACTGTTTTACAAGAAGGCTGGATGGCACATTTACATTCATGAGCCACGAGAGAATTTCACTGGTAAGAAACGGGTCCTTAAGATTGGGTATAGGAGCAGCTTTGAATCGATTCATACTATGATATAGAGATTCGAATGAAGTCATCAGGAAGAGTAGAATACATGTATGCTGACGTTGAAGAAGAAGTCGAAATAAAGTTGCAAACGCAATTTTTTAACATGATGACTGACGGCGAGAAGCAATGTATTGATGATCCTGACTATACCGCGCCAAAGGTAAGATTCTTGATATCCTTTTTGTTCAAATGCCAACTCCTTTTTCTTTCATATTTCTACGAAACTTTGGTGTTTACTCAAGACACCAATACTATCCAATCTTTGATTGATAAAAATAATCGCAAATTATTTGTTATCCTAATTTTCTTACAGTGCGGCGAACTGTGTACTTGGAAGCAACTAACAAATAAGCATAAATGCAGTGGTCCTTGGATGCCCGATATTAAATTGCCAATCTGCAATAATTATTCAACGATGACATCACTAATTTCAGATTATGGCCTGTAAGTCTTTTCTAATTTTTAGAACTGTCAAACTAATGGAATTTGGGGTTGGTGCTAGATTCCCTGTTTTAGGGGGTTAATGAGTGCAAAAATATAACGTACAGTTACTAGCTTCAATAAGAATACTAAAAATTAATGTTCTCGCAATTCGAGCGCAAAACTTCCATGATTTAGTTCTTAAATTCAAATAAATTTATGTAAAAACTAATTTTCATATTTCAACGATAATAGCAATAATGAATGAACAAGCATTAGAACAAATAATCTTTGAAGATGAAAGCTCAAAAAAAGAAGCTTGTTGAAAATATACTTAAAACATCTAAATTATTTGAAAACCAAATTTTTCCAAAACAATTTCCATTTAAAAATTTGATACTGTGAAGACATTTCGTAACAAGTTGTCGAAAAAAATTTAATATAATTCCCAGAAAATATTTGCAAAGTGAAAACTTTATTTAAAAAAACTTACAGAACAAGTCAGTACCCATGTTTGGAGTAAATATACTTTTTGGCGACATTTTCAGGGGGAAAAAATTATTGAATTCTATCAATGCTAACTCAAATGTAGGTTGAGGGATTTCAACAGCTTCCAAAGGGGGCACTGTCAAAGGAATACATTTGATTATATGAGAAAATTCCTCAAAATAAGAACTTGTTCTTGATTTTTTTTAAAAATGTGATAAAAAAATTTGAAAAAAGGATAAAGAACATAAAAGGAATATTAAAAAAAACCAGGTAAAATAAATTCTGTTCATTTTTCTTTGCCAAAAGTTTTTCCTGCAAAAATTCTTCCTGAGAATTTTCAAAATAAAATGTCCATTGATATCACAAAAATATTTCCAAAAACAAACTAAATGTGAGGTCGAGAATATTTCGATGAAATTATCAAACCAGAAACTGTAGTCACATTGGTTACACATAAAACATTCAGAATTTGCAAAAGAAATTACTGTTTGAATTATTATAAATAATATATCACCCGAAACTATCGAACAAAAAGATAAGCTGGAAGTTTTCTGTTAAAAATGTGTTGATTTTTTCATTGAATTTTTTTCTGGTGCCAGCAACATTTTTTACAGATGAAATATAAGTGCCTATTTCGTTACCGAATTTATATTTTTTTATAAAATTTGGCGAACAGCTTCCTTTAAAAAAACATCAACCTGAATTTCAATTTGAAGCAGTGTCTATGATAAAATTTCGAAATTTTCAAAATTCTTGACTTCACATTGCTTTTTCACTGTTTTCAGCGAAGAAGCAGTGTTTTTATATATTTTTTCTGGTTTTCTTTTATTTTTGGTTTTATTATATTGAAAAAATTCTATCGCTTCGAAAACTAAAAAAAGACAATTATTTCTGCTATCCAAACAAACAAAAGTCCGGAAAACACCCAAATAAAGCTGTTTAGAAAGTCGTGGAAAACCTGTCAAAATGTTTAAATTTGCTTTTAAGAAGAATTTATTCCGCAAAAAATAAACTTCTTTGAAAAACTTCACGATTCTCTTCATCAAATATCCGGGAAAATGTGTTGAAAATTAAATTTCAGAGATTCATAATGGATTCTTTTGATGATTAAAAACTAAGTTCAAGTTGATTTTCAAAATTTCAGATAATTTTTAATGTGAAAATTTAATTTATGAATACTGTGAAAATTTCAAAAAAAATCAGGTTTGTAAGTGAAAAATTAAAATAAATCTCATAAAATTTCTACAGGAAAATACAACACAATAATCAAGTAATGATGAATAAATTCAAAAATTAATTCTGTTCAAATTATAATCATCTTATTTATGATATTCGCGAAGACTGGGACAATAAGGGTTCTAAATGAAAACCAACTTTTACTTTACCTGGGAAAAGTTCATGGGAAACTTGTTTCTCGTTTTTTTTTACAGTGAAGAAAGCGAAATGCGACGACAAACAAACATAAATGTAGAGTGTTTAGAGTGGATTCAAGTATTTTTTTTCTTTAAACTTTCAATTTTAGTTTAGAGTTTTTCACTCGTCAAACGTAAACTTCGAAAATGTCATTTTGTAAATAGATAATAACCAGTGGCGGCTCTAGCTTTGGGGCTAGTGGGGCTTAGCCCCACCACTTATTGATGAGCCTATATTAGTGCAAATGTAATAAAATATCATTATAGATTCCAATATAGTTTTCATAATTTCATTTCATTTCAAAATATAATGTAGCATTTTTTTCGCCCATGCTGTAGTTTACTTTAACATGGTCTTCTTGCCACGCACTGTAGAACAATTTGTTTTTCTCTTCGACTCGCTTCGTTGTGTCTGCACCGAGTAAAAGCTGAGAGTAAAATTCAAACTTATTTTCTCTTTGACAATTTTCCACCTTTACTAAGAGCAAGGGGCTACATGGATTTTGCCCCGAAAAAGAGTATTTCGATTTGAATGGCTGCGTAAATTCTATGCTGAAGCGGCGGGAGTGTGCGTGGTTGAAATAACGTGTGTATACATCGTGGACGGGCTAATCATATACAGCCCGTTTTTAGGCCAAAATTGTTTCGTTGGAAGAATGCAAATGTTTTTAAACAATTTTTTTTCCGGGTGCACTGAACTTTTATTAAAGCTTTAAATGTTATTCAAAACACGATAATAGGAATATTTCTTTAATTGCCAGCAAATCTACTTTTGGGGAAACCGATCACTTGAAATCGGTACATGTGGTACCTCTTGGGCTGAGTGGAAACTCACATAAGAACTGATATTGGTGATAGAAAAATTCGTACCAGTAGCCCCACCATACTTAACTCCCACGAGCCGCCACTGATAATAACAACCATTTTCAAAGAATCTGAGAAAGTCGGTTGCAATGAGATTCATTGACATCTTCTGTAAGTGACCTTATTGTTTCAGCTATTTCCATAACTTTTCGCAGTGATTTCTTAACTTTTTATCCATATAACTTAACTTTTTATCCATATATATCCTCTAAGGAATGTTTTCAAAATTCAATAGCGACAAAACAAGACATTGACTTGATCAAAGATTATTTGTTCAAACTTTTCAACTTTACACAGAGCTTTAAGTTGGATGAAATAAATGATGTCCATATTTGTTATCTTGTAAGCTTTACATACTAATTTAATAAAAAAATCATACTATATTATTCTTTGAACCTTACATGGATTGTAATTAATTCATGGAAAGTGTCCCATTTTATTTCCAACAGACTTTTCGATGAAAAAATTGAGCCTGATTGCCATTGTCCAGATCCATGCCAATCAACAATTTATTCAGCGTTTGTAATGAATCGAAAGGAGATCATTCAACCGGTGCCAAGGACTCAAATTTGGCTATACTATACATCGAAGTTGGTAGCGGTAAGTATTTTAAATTTGAATTTTTTCTAATATTTTTGTCGTATTTTGGAATATTGGTACACATTATCAGCCCTTTTCTACTAACTGTTGAAATATGTTATGGTTTAAGAAAACTTTAGCCTATTTGCTGATGCGTCCGTAAAAATAAACCAAAAAAGTAAAAGCTGTTTGTCAAACGTTTTCATAATCATAAGAAAAGAAGAGCTGCTTCATTGTAGTCTGTTGGAAAAATGAAAAACCATAGGAAACTACTACAGTAGTGAAAGTGCTCTAGAATTAAAATCGAAGGTCATTCAATAAAAAAAAAGTCCGACAGCCAGGAAGCAAATTAGCAAAGCATACATAATCGGTACAGATTTCCTGAGAAAAAGGAATTGTCTTAAGAGGAATGTTTCCAATTTGCATCTTCTATGGGAGGTGATAAAAATTTCAAAAGAAACTTGTAACTACATCAATTGCAAGGAGAATATATTTTGAATTTTTTTGGTGCCTTAGCTACTCATTTCTCATCAACAGAAATACCTAAAGAATGCTTCCAAAGAATTTTGTGTATATGTAAAAATTCATATGTAGAATTGATTGCAAAACATTTTAGGAAAAATATTAAATGTGGTTGATTAGTTTCAATACCAATAAAATTGAAAAATAATTATTCCAAATTATTTTTTATTGCGTACAAATTTTTTCAAAAAATTTGAATAAAAAAAATATTTTCTTAAAACTCACGATGAATTTTATGTACAAAATAATCTGTGAATTTCTCCGGAGATTGTCACCAAAATATTCAAATTTTGTTTGAAAGTTTCCAGCAGAATGTGTTCAGAGATAAATGAGGAGATCATAAAATAATATTTTAAAAACAGACAGAAGTGAAAATTCGAAGAAAAATTAACTTAAACATGTATAAATCAGATACATTTTTAAAAAATTATTTCGTTGAAAATGAACAAAAATGTACATAGGCTATAGTTTTCTTAAAGCAGTGCATTCTAAATGGCAGAAACAAATTAAATAAAAAAGGTTATTTCCCCTTTTTTATATTTATTGCTATTTCGCGGCAAGGATAATTTTTTAAAATTTTTTTTAACTAATCATTCCTTTAGAAAATTTAATTACGCAGCTTTTATTTCTGCACAAATTTCATTTGCTCGCAGTTGGATTGTGACATGTTTTGGCTGGCGTTCGCGAGCCTTTGATTTTTTCGCGGAAAATACTGGATTTCCTCGACCGCTAGGGTGCTCCGAACGTTTTGAGCCATTTTTCGGGTCATTTGCTCGCAGTTGGATTGTGACATGTTTTGGCTGGCGTTCGCGAGCCTTTGATTTTTCCGCGGAAAAAACTGGATTTCCTCGACCGCTAGGGTGCTCCGAACGTTTTGAGCCATTTTTCGGGTCATTTGCTCGCAGTTGGATTGTGACATGTTTTGCCTGGCGTTCGCGAGCCTTTGATTTTTTCGCGGAAAAAACTGGATTTCCTCGACCGCTAGGGTGCTCCGAACGTTTTGAACCATTTTTCGGGTCATTTGCTCGCAGTTGGATTGTGACATGTTTTGGCTGGCGTTCGCGAGCCTTTGATTTTTTCGCGGAAAAAACTGGATTTCCTCGACCGCTAGGGTGCTCCGAACGTTTTGAGCCATTTTTCGGGTCATTTGCTCGCAGTTGGATTGTGACATGTTTTGCCTGGCGTTCGCGAGCCTTTGATTTTTTCGCGGAAAATACTGGATTTCCTCGACCGCTAGGGTGCTCCGAACGTTTTGAGCCATTTTTCGGGTCATTTGCTCGCAGTTGAATTGTGACATGTTTTGCCTGGCGTTCGCGAGCCTTTGATTTTTTCGCGGAAAAAACTGGATTTCCTCGACCGCTAGGGTGCTCCGAACGTTTTGAGCCATTTTTCGGGTCATTTGCTCGCAGTTGGATTGTGACATGTTTTGGCTGGCGTTCGCGAGCCTTTGATTTTTCCGCGGAAAAAACTGGATTTCCTCGACCGCTAGGGTGCTCCGAACGTTTTGAACCATTTTTCGGGTCATTTGCTCGCAGTTGGATTGTGACATGTTTTGGCTGGCGTTCGCGAGCCTTTGATTTTTTCGCGGAAAAAACTGGATTTCCTCGACCGCTAGGGTGCTCCGAACGTTTTGAGCCATTTTTCGGGTCATTTGCTCGCAGTTGGATTGTGACATGTTTTGCCTGGCGTTCGCGAGCCTTTGATTTTTTCGCGGAAAATACTGGATTTCCTCGACCGCTAGGGTGCTCCGAACGTTTTGAGCCATTTTTCGGGTCATTTGCTCGCAGTTGGATTGTGACATGTTTTGGCTGGCGTTCACGAGCCTTTGATTTTTTCGCGGAAAATACTGGATTTCCTCGACCGCTAGGGTGCTCCGAACGTTTTGAGCCATTTTTCGGGTCATTTGCTCGCAGTTGGATTGTGACATGTTTTGCCTGGCGTTCGCGAGCCTTTGATTTTTTCGCGGAAAAAACTGGATTTCCTCGACCGCTAGGGTGCTCCGAACGTTTTGAGCCATTTTTCGGGTCATTTGCTCGCAGTTGGATTGTGACATGTTTTGGCTGGCGTTCGCGAGCCTTTGATTTTTTCGCGGAAAAAACTGGATTTCCTCGACCGCTAGGGTGCTCCGAACGTTTTGAGCCATTTTTCGGGTCATTTGCTCGCAGTTGGATTGTGACATGTTTTGGCTGGCGTTCACGAGCCTTTGATTTTTTCGCGGAAAATACTGGATTTCCTCGACCGCTAGGGTGCTCCGAACGTTTTGAGCCATTTTTCGGGTCATTTGCTCGCAGTTGGATTGTGACATGTTTTGGCTGGCGTTCGCGAGCCTTTGATTTTTTCGCGGAAAAACTGGATTTCCTCGACCGCTAGGGTGCTCCGAACGTTTTGAGCCATTTTTCGGGTCATTTGCTCGCAGTTGGATTGTGACATGTTTTGGCTGGCGTTCACGAGCCTTTGATTTTTTCGCGGAAAATACTGGATTTCCTCGACCGCTAGGGTGCTCCGAACGTTTTGAGCCATTTTTCGGGTCATTTGCTCGCAGTTGGATTGTGACATGTTTTGGCTGGCGTTCACGAGCCTTTGATTTTTTCGCGGAAAATACTGGATTTCCTCGACCGCTAGGGTGCTCCGAACGTTTTGAGCCATTTTTCGGGTCATTTGCTCGCAGTTGGATTGTGACATGTTTTGGCTGGCGTTCGCGAGCCTTTGATTTTTTCGCGGAAAATACTGGATTTCCTCGACCGCTAGGGTGCTCCGAACGTTTTGAGCCATTTTTCGGGTCATTTGCTCGCAGTTGAATTGTGACATGTTTTGCCTGGCGTTCGCGAGCCTTTGATTTTTTCGCGGAAAAAACTGGATTTCCTCGACCGCTAGGGTGCTCCGAACGTTTTGAACCATTTTTCGGGTCATTTGCTCGCAGTTGGATTGTGACATGTTTTGGCTGGCGTTCGCGAGCCTTTGATTTTTTCGCGGAAAAAACTGGATTTCCTCGACCGCTAGGGTGCTCCGAACGTTTTGAGCCATTTTTCGGGTCATTTGCTCGCAGTTGGATTGTGACATGTTTTGCCTGGCGTTCGCGAGCCTTTGATTTTTTCGCGGAAAATACTGGATTTCCTCGACCGCTAGGGTGCTCCGAACGTTTTGAGCCATTTTTCGGGTCATTTGCTCGCAGTTGGATTGTGACATGTTTTGGCTGGCGTTCACGAGCCTTTGATTTTTTCGCGGAAAATACTGGATTTCCTCGACCGCTAGGGTGCTCCGAACGTTTTGAGCCATTTTTCGGGTCATTTGCTCGCAGTTGGATTGTGACATGTTTTGCCTGGCGTTCGCGAGCCTTTGATTTTTTCGCGGAAAAAACTGGATTTCCTCGACCGCTAGGGTGCTCCGAACGTTTTGAACCATTTTTCGGGTCATTTGCTCGCAGTTGGATTGTGACATGTTTTGGCTGGCGTTCGCGAGCCTTTGATTTTTTCGCGGAAAAAACTGGATTTCCTCGACCGCTAGGGTGCTCCGAACGTTTTGAGCCATTTTTCGGGTCATTTGCTCGCAGTTGGATTGTGACATGTTTTGGCTGGCGTTCGCGAGCCTTTGATTTTTTCGCGGAAAAAACTGGATTTCCTCGACCGCTAGGGTGCTCCGAACGTTTTGAGCCATTTTTCGGGTCATTTGCTCGCAGTTGGATTGTGACATGTTTTGGCTGGCGTTCACGAGCCTTTGATTTTTTCGCGGAAAATACTGGATTTCCTCGACCGCTAGGGTGCTCCGAACGTTTTGAGCCATTTTTCGGGTCATTTGCTCGCAGTTGGATTGTGACATGTTTTGGCTGGCGTTCGCGAGCCTTTGATTTTTTCGCGGAAAATACTGGATTTCCTCGACCGCTAGGGTGCTCCGAACGTTTTGAGCCATTTTTCGGGTCATTTGCTCGCAGTTGGATTGTGACATGTTTTGCCTGGCGTTCGCGAGCCTTTGATTTTTTCGCGGAAAATACTGGATTTCCTCGACCGCTAGGGTGCTCCGAACGTTTTGAGCCATTTTTCGGGTCATTTGCTCGCAGTTGGATTGTGACATGTTTTGGCTGGCGTTCACGAGCCTTTGATTTTTTCGCGGAAAATACTGGATTTCCTCGACCGCTAGGGTGCTCCGAACGTTTTGAGCCATTTTTCGGGTCATTTGCTCGCAGTTGGATTGTGACATGTTTTGGCTGGCGTTCACGAGCCTTTGATTTTTTCGCGGAAAATACTGGATTTCCTCGACCGCTAGGGTGCTCCGAACGTTTTGAGCCATTTTTCGGGTCATTTGCTCGCAGTTGGATTGTGACATGTTTTGCCTGGCGTTCGCGAGCCTTTGATTTTTTCGCGGAAAAAACTGGATTTCCTCGACCGCTAGGGTGCTCCGAACGTTTTGAACCATTTTTCGGGTCATTTGCTCGCAGTTGGATTGTGACATGTTTTGGCTGGCGTTCGCGAGCCTTTGATTTTTTCGCGGAAAAAACTGGATTTCCTCGACCGCTAGGGTGCTCCGAACGTTTTGAGCCATTTTTCGGGTCATTTGCTCGCAGTTGGATTGTGACATGTTTTGGCTGGCGTTCGCGAGCCTTTGATTTTTTCGCGGAAAAAACTGGATTTCCTCGACCGCTAGGGTGCTCCGAACGTTTTGAGCCATTTTTCGGGTCATTTGCTCGCAGTTGGATTGTGACATGTTTTGGCTGGCGTTCACGAGCCTTTGATTTTTTCGCGGAAAATACTGGATTTCCTCGACCGCTAGGGTGCTCCGAACGTTTTGAGCCATTTTTCGGGTCATTTGCTCGCAGTTGGATTGTGACATGTTTTGGCTGGCGTTCGCGAGCCTTTGATTTTTTCGCGGAAAATACTGGATTTCCTCGACCGCTAGGGTGCTCCGAACGTTTTGAGCCATTTTTCGGGTCATTTGCTCGCAGTTGGATTGTGACATGTTTTGCCTGGCGTTCGCGAGCCTTTGATTTTTTCGCGGAAAATACTGGATTTCCTCGACCGCTAGGGTGCTCCGAACGTTTTGAGCCATTTTTCGGGTCATTTGCTCGCAGTTGGATTGTGACATGTTTTGGCTGGCGTTCACGAGCCTTTGATTTTTTCGCGGAAAATACTGGATTTCCTCGACCGCTAGGGTGCTCCGAACGTTTTGAGCCATTTTTCGGGTCATTTGCTCGCAGTTGGATTGTGACATGTTTTGGCTGGCGTTCGCGAGCCTTTGATTTTTTCGCGGAAAAAACTGGATTTCCTCGACCGCTAGGGTGCTCCGAACGTTTTGAGCCATTTTTCGGGTCATTTGCTCGCAGTTGGATTGTGACATGTTTTGCCTGGCGTTCGCGAGCCTTTGATTTTTTCGCGGAAAAAACTGGATTTCCTCGACCGCTAGGGTGCTCCGAACGTTTTGAACCATTTTTCGGGTCATTTGCTCGCAGTTGGATTGTGACATGTTTTGGCTGGCGTTCGCGAGCCTTTGATTTTTTCGCGGAAAAAACTGGATTTCCTCGACCGCTAGGGTGCTCCGAACGTTTTGAGCCATTTTTCGGGTCATTTGCTCGCAGTTGGATTGTGACATGTTTTGGCTGGCGTTCGCGAGCCTTTGATTTTTTCGCGGAAAATACTGGATTTCCTCGACCGCTAGGGTGCTCCGAACGTTTTGAGCCATTTTTCGGGTCATTTGCTCGCAGTTGGATTGTGACATGTTTTGGCTGGCGTTCGCGAGCCTTTGATTTTTTCGCGGAAAAAACTGGATTTCCTCGACCGCTAGGGTGCTCCGAACGTTTTGAGCCATTTTTCGGGTCATTTGCTCGCAGTTGGATTGTGACATGTTTTGGCTGGCGTTCGCGAGCCTTTGATTTTTTCGCGGAAAATACTGGATTTCCTCGACCGCAAGGGTGCTCCGAACGTTTTGAGCCATTTTTCGGGTCATTTGCTCGCAGTTGGATTGTGACATGTTTTGGCTGGCGTTCGCGAGCCTTTGATTTTTCCGCGGAAAATACTGGATTTCCTCGACCGCTAGGGTGCTCCGAACGTTTTGAGCCATTTTTCGGGTCATTTGCTCGCAGTTGGATTGTGACATGTTTTGGCTGGCGTTCGCGAGCCTTTGATTTTTTCGCGGAAAAAACTGGATTTCCTCGACCGCTAGGGTGCTCCGAACGTTTTGAGCCATTTTTCGGGTCATTTGCACGCAGTTGGATTGTGACATGTTTTGGCTGGCGTTCGCGAGCCTTTGATTTTTTCGCGGAAAATACTGGATTTCCTCGACCGCTAGGGTGCTCCGAACGTTTTGAGCCATTTTTCGGGTCATTTGCACGCAGTTGGATTGTGACATGTTTTGGCTGGCGTTCGCGAGCCTTTGATTTTTTCGCGGAAAAAACTGGATTTCCTCGACCGCTAGGGTGCTCCGAACGTTTTGAGCCATTTTTCGGGTCATTTGCTCGCAGTTGGATTGTGACATGTTTTGGCTGGCGTTCGCGAGCCTTTGATTTTTTCGCGGAAAATACTGGATTTCCTCGACCGCAAGGGTGCTCCGAACGTTTTGAGCCATTTTTCGGGTCATTTGCTCGCAGTTGGATTGTGACATGTTTTGGCTGGCGTTCGCGAGCCTTTGATTTTTTCGCGGAAAATACTGGATTTCCTCGACCGCAAGGGTGCTCCGAACGTTTTGAGCCATTTTTCGGGTCATTTGCTCGCAGTTGGATTGTGACATGTTTTGGCTGGCGTTCGCGAGCCTTTGATTTTTTCGCGGAAAAAACTGGATTTCCTCGACCGCTAGGGTGCTCCGAACGTTTTGAGCCATTTTTCGGGTCATTTGCTCGCAGTTGGATTGTGACATGTTTTGGCCGGCGTTCGCGAGCCTTTGATTTTTTCGCGGAAAAAACTGGATTTCCTCGACCGCTAGGGTGCTCCGAACGTTTTGAGCCATTTTTCGGGTCATTTGCTCGCAGTTGGATTGTGACATGTTTTGGCTGGCGTTCGCGAGCCTTTGATTTTTTCGCGGAAAATACTGGATTTCCTCGACCGCAAGGGTGCTCCGAACGTTTTGAGCCATTTTTCGGGTCATTTGCTCGCAGTTGGATTGTGACATGTTTTGGCTGGCGTTCGCGAGCCTTTGATTTTTCCGCGGAAAAAACTGGATTTCCTCGACCGCTAGGGTGCTCCGAACGTTTTGAGCCATTTTTCGGGTCATTTGCTCGCAGTTGGATTGTGACATGTTTTGGCTGGCGTTCGCGAGCCTTTGATTTTTTCGCGGAAAAAACTGGATTTCCTCGACCGCTAGGGTGCTCCGAACGTTTTGAGCCATTTTTCGGGTCATTTGCACGCAGTTGGATTGTGACATGTTTTGGCTGGCGTTCGCGAGCCTTTGATTTTTTCGCGGAAAAAACTGGATTTCCTCGACCGCTAGGGTGCTCCGAACGTTTTGAGCCATTTTTCGGGTCATTTGCTCGCAGTTGGATTGTGACATGTTTTGCCTGGCGTTCGCGAGCCTTTGATTTTTTCGCGGAAAATACTGGATTTCCTCGACCGCAAGGGTGCTCCGAACGTTTTGAGCCATTTTTCGGGTCATTTGCTCGCAGTTGGATTGTGACATGTTTTGCCTGGCGTTCGCGAGCCTTTGATTTTTTCGCGGAAAAAACTGGATTTCCTCGACCGCTAGGGTGCTCCGAACGTTTTGAGCCATTTTTCGGGTCATTTGCTCGCAGTTGGATTGTGACATGTTTTGGCTGGCGTTCGCGAGCCTTTGATTTTTTCGCGGAAAATACTGGATTTCCTCGACCGCTAGGGTGCTCCGAACGTTTTGAGCCATTTTTCGGGTCATTTGCTCGCAGTTGGATTGTGACATGTTTTGGCTGGCGTTCACGAGCCTTTGATTTTTTCGCGGAAAATACTGGATTTCCTCGACCGCAAGGGTGCTCCGAACGTTTTGAGCCATTTTTCGGGTCATTTGCTCGCAGTTGGATTGTGACATGTTTTGGCTGGCGTTCGCGAGCCTTTGATTTTTCCGCGGAAAAAACTGGATTTCCTCGACCGCTAGGGTGCTCCGAACGTTTTGAGCCATTTTTCGGGTCATTTGCTCGCAGTTGGATTGTGACATGTTTTGGCTGGCGTTCGCGAGCCTTTGATTTTTTCGCGGAAAAAACTGGATTTCCTCGACCGCTAGGGTGCTCCGAACGTTTTGAGCCATTTTTCGGGTCATTTGCACGCAGTTGGATTGTGACATGTTTTGGCTGGCGTTCGCGAGCCTTTGATTTTTTCGCGGAAAAAACTGGATTTCCTCGACCGCTAGGGTAATCCGAACGTTTTGAGCCATTTTTCGGGTCATTTGCTGGCAGTTGGATTGTGACATGTTTTGGCTGGCGTTCGCGAGCCTTTGATTTTTTCGCGGAAAAAACTGGATTTCCTCGACCGCTAGGGTGCTCCGAACGTTTTGAACCATTTTTCGGGTCATTTGCTCGCAGTTGGATTGTGACATGTTTTGGCTGGCGTTCGCGAGCCTTTGATTTTTTCGCGGAAAATACTGGATTTCCTCGACCGCTAGGGTGCTCCGAACGTTTTGAGCCATTTTTCGGGTCATTTCCTCGCAGTTGGATTGTGACATGTTTTGGCTGGCGTTCGCGAGCCTTTGATTTTTTCGCGGAAAAAACTGGATTTCCTCGACCGCTAGGGTGCTCCGAACGTTTTGAACCATTTTTCGGGTCATTTGCTCGCAGTTGGATTGTGACATGTTTTGGCTGGCGTTCGCGAGCCTTTGATTTTTTCGCGGAAAATACTGGATTTCCTCGACCGCTAGGGTGCTCCGAACGTTTTGAGCCATTTTTCGGGTCATTTGCTCGCAGTTGGATTGTGACATGTTTTGGCTGGCGTTCGCGAGCCTTTGATTTTTTCGCGGAAAAAACTGGATTTCCTCGACCGCTAGGGTAATCCGAACGTTTTGAGCCATTTTTCGGGTCATTTGCTGGCAGTTGGATTGTGACATGTTTTGGCTGGCGTTCGCGAGCCTTTGATTTTTTCGCGGAAAAAACTGGATTTCCTCGACCGCTAGGGTGCTCCGAACGTTTTGAACCATTTTTCGGGTCATTTGCTCGCAGTTGGATTGTGACATGTTTTGGCTGGCGTTCGCGAGCCTTTGATTTTTTCGCGGAAAAAACTGGATTTCCTCGACCGCTAGGGTGCTCCGAACGTTTTGAGCCATTTTTCGGGTCATTTGCTCGCAGTTGGATTGTGACATGTTTTGCCTGGCGTTCGCGAGCCTTTGATTTTTTCGCGGAAAAAACTGGATTTCCTCGACCGCTAGGGTGCTCCGAACGTTTTGAACCATTTTTCGGGTCATTTGCTCGCAGTTGGATTGTGACATGTTTTGGCTGGCGTTCGCGAGCCTTTGATTTTTTCGCGGAAAAAACTGGATTTCCTCGACCGCTAGGGTGCTCCGAACGTTTTGAGCCATTTTTCGGGTCATTTGCTCGCAGTTGGATTGTGACATGTTTTGGCTGGCGTTCGCGAGCCTTCGATTTTTTCGCGGAAAAAACTGGATTTCCTCGACCGCTAGGGTGCTCCGAACGTTTTGAGCCATTTTTCGGGTCATTTGCTTGCAGTTGGATTGTGACATGTTTTGGCTGGCGTTCGCGAGCCTTTGATCTTTTCGCGGAAAAAACTGGATTTCCTCGACCGCTAGGGTGCTCCGAACGTTTTGAGCCATTTTTCGGGTCATTTGCTCGCAGTTGGATTGTGACATGTTTTGGCTGGCGTTCGCGAGCCTTTGATTTTTTCGCGGAAAAAACTGGATTTCCTCGACCGCTAGGGTGCTCCGAACGTTTTGAGCCATTTTTCGGGTCATTTCCTCGCAGTTGGATTGTGACATGTTTTGGCTGGCGTTCGCGAGCCTTTGATTTTTTCGCGGAAAAAACTGGATTTCCTCGACCGCTAGGGTGCTCCGAACGTTTTGAGCCATTTTTCGGATCATTTCCTCGCAGTTGGATTGTGACATGTTTTGGCTGGCGTTCGCGAGCCTTTGATTTTTTCGCGGAAAAAACTGGATTTCCTCGACCGCTAGGGTGCTCCGAACGTTTTGAGCCATTTTTCGGGTCATTTGCTCGCAGTTGGATTGTGACATGTTTTGGCTGGCGTTCGCGAGCCTTTGATTTTTTCGCGGAAAAAACTGGATTTCCTCGACCGCTAGGGTGCTCCGAACGTTTTGAGCCATTTTTCGGGTCATTTGCTCGCAGTTGGATTGTGACATGTTTTGGCTGGCGTTCGCGAGCCTTTGATTTTTTCGCGGAAAATACTGGATTTCCTCGACCGCAAGGGTGCTCCGAACGTTTTGAGCCATTTTTCGGGTCATTTGCTCGCAGTTGGATTGTGACATGTTTTGGCTGGCGTTCGCGAGCCTTTGATTTTTTCGCGGAAAAAACTGGATTTCCTCGACCGCTAGGGTGCTCCGAACGTTTTGAGCCATTTTTCGGGTCATTTGCTCGCAGTTGGATTGTGACATGTTTTGGCTGGCGTTCGCGAGCCTTTGATTTTTTCGCGGAAAAAACTGGATTTCCTCGACCGCTAGGGTGCTCCGAACGTTTTGAGCCATTTTTCGGGTCATTTGCTCGCAGTTGGATTGTGACATGTTTTGGCTGGCGTTCGCGAGCCTTTGATTTTTTCGCGGAAAATACTGGATTTCCTCGACCGCAAGGGTGCTCCGAACGTTTTGAGCCATTTTTCGGGTCATTTGCTCGCAGTTGGATTGTGACATGTTTTGGCTGGCGTTCGCGAGCCTTTGATTTTTTCGCGGAAAAAACTGGATTTCCTCGACCGCTAGGGTGCTCCGAACGTTTTGAGCCATTTTTCGGGTCATTTGCTCGCAGTTGGATTGTGACATGTTTTGGCTGGCGTTCGCGAGCCTTTGATTTTTTCGCGGAAAATACTGGATTTCCTCGACCGCTAGGGTGCTCCGAACGTTTTGAGCCATTTTTCGGGTCATTTGCTCGCAGTTGGATTGTGACATGTTTTGGCTGGCGTTCGCGAGCCTTTGATTTTTTCGCGGAAAAAACTGGATTTCCTCGACCGCTAGGGTGCTCCGAACGTTTTGAGCCATTTTTCGGGTCATTTGCTCGCAGTTGGATTGTGACATGTTTTGGCTGGCGTTCGCGAGCCTTTGATTTTTTCGCGGAAAATACTGGATTTCCTCGACCGCAAGGGTGCTCCGAACGTTTTGAGCCATTTTTCGGGTCATTTGCTCGCAGTTGGATTGTGACATGTTTTGGCTGGCGTTCGCGAGCCTTTGATTTTTCCGCGGAAAAAACTGGATTTCCTCGACCGCTAGGGTGCTCCGAACGTTTTGAGCCATTTTTCGGGTCATTTGCTCGCAGTTGGATTGTGACATGTTTTGGCTGGCGTTCGCGAGCCTTTGATTTTTTCGCGGAAAAAACTGGATTTCCTCGACCGCTAGGGTGCTCCGAACGTTTTGAGCCATTTTTCGGGTCATTTGCACGCAGTTGGATTGTGACATGTTTTGGCTGGCGTTCGCGAGCCTTTGATTTTTTCGCGGAAAAAACTGGATTTCCTCGACCGCTAGGGTAATCCGAACGTTTTGAGCCATTTTTCGGGTCATTTGCTCGCAGTTGGATTGTGACATGTTTTGGCTGGCGTTCACGAGCCTTTGATTTTTTCGCGGAAAATACTGGATTTCCTCGACCGCTAGGGTGCTCCGAACGTTTTGAGCCATTTTTCGGGTCATTTGCTCGCAGTTGGATTGTGACATGTTTTGCCTGGCGTTCGCGAGCCTTTGATTTTTTCGCGGAAAATACTGGATTTCCTCGACCGCTAGGGTGCTCCGAACGTTTTGAGCCATTTTTCGGGTCATTTGCTCGCAGTTGGATTGTGACATGTTTTGGCTGGCGTTCACGAGCCTTTGATTTTTTCGCGGAAAATACTGGATTTCCTCGACCGCTAGGGTGCTCCGAACGTTTTGAGCCATTTTTCGGGTCATTTGCACGCAGTTGGATTGTGACATGTTTTGGCTGGCGTTCGCGAGCCTTTGATTTTTTCGCGGAAAAAACTGGATTTCCTCGACCGCTAGGGTAATCCGAACGTTTTGAGCCATTTTTCGGGTCATTTGCTGGCAGTTGGATTGTGACATGTTTTGGCTGGCGTTCGCGAGCCTTTGATTTTTTCGCGGAAAAAACTGGATTTCCTCGACCGCTAGGGTGCTCCGAACGTTTTGAACCATTTTTCGGGTCATTTGCTCGCAGTTGGATTGTGACATGTTTTGGCTGGCGTTCGCGAGCCTTTGATTTTTTCGCGGAAAATACTGGATTTCCTCGACCGCTAGGGTGCTCCGAACGTTTTGAGCCATTTTTCGGGTCATTTGCTCGCAGTTGGATTGTGACATGTTTTGGCTGGCGTTCGCGAGCCTTTGATTTTTTCGCGGAAAAAACTGGATTTCCTCGACCGCTAGGGTGCTCCGAACGTTTTGAACCATTTTTCGGGTCATTTGCTCGCAGTTGGATTGTGACATGTTTTGGCTGGCGTTCGCGAGCCTTTGATTTTTTCGCGGAAAATACTGGATTTCCTCGACCGCTAGGGTGCTCCGAACGTTTTGAGCCATTTTTCGGGTCATTTGCTCGCAGTTGGATTGTGACATGTTTTGGCTGGCGTTCGCGAGCCTTTGATTTTTTCGCGGAAAAAACTGGATTTCCTCGACCGCTAGGGTAATCCGAACGTTTTGAGCCATTTTTCGGGTCATTTGCTGGCAGTTGGATTGTGACATGTTTTGGCTGGCGTTCGCGAGCCTTTGATTTTTTCGCGGAAAAAACTGGATTTCCTCGACCGCTAGGGTGCTCCGAACGTTTTGAACCATTTTTCGGGTCATTTGCTCGCAGTTGGATTGTGACATGTTTTGGCTGGCGTTCGCGAGCCTTTGATTTTTTCGCGGAAAATACTGGATTTCCTCGACCGCTAGGGTGCTCCGAACGTTTTGAGCCATTTTTCGGGTCATTTGCTCGCAGTTGGATTGTGACATGTTTTGCCTGGCGTTCGCGAGCCTTTGATTTT
Source organism: Oxycera nigricornis (assembly GCA_963942545.1). NCBI lineage: Eukaryota > Metazoa > Arthropoda > Insecta > Diptera > Stratiomyidae > Oxycera > Oxycera nigricornis. The sequence continues at coordinate 16,190,206 of OZ012661.1, forward strand.
TTCGCGGAAAAAACTGGATTTCCTCGACCGCTAGGGTGCTCCGAACGTTTTGAACCATTTTTCGGGTCATTTGCTCGCAGTTGGATTGTGACATGTTTTGGCTGGCGTTCGCGAGCCTTTGATTTTTTCGCGGAAAAAACTGGATTTCCTCGACCGCTAGGGTGCTCCGAACGTTTTGAGCCATTTTTCGGGTCATTTGCTCGCAGTTGGATTGTGACATGTTTTGGCTGGCGTTCGCGAGCCTTTGATCTTTTCGCGGAAAAAACTGGATTTCCTCGACCGCTAGGGTGCTCCGAACGTTTTGAGCCATTTTTCGGGTCATTTGCTCGCAGTTGGATTGTGACATGTTTTGGCTGGCGTTCGCGAGCCTTTGATTTTTTCGCGGAAAAAACTGGATTTCCTCGACCGCTAGGGTGCTCCGAACGTTTTGAACCATTTTTCGGGTCATTTGCTCGCAGTTGGATTGTGACATGTTTTGGCTGGCGTTCGCGAGCCTTTGATTTTTTCGCGGAAAATACTGGATTTCCTCGACCGCTAGGGTGCTCCGAACGTTTTGAGCCATTTTTCGGGTCATTTGCTCGCAGTTGGATTGTGACATGTTTTGCCTGGCGTTCGCGAGCCTTTGATTTTTTCGCGGAAAAAACTGGATTTCCTCGACCGCTAGGGTGCTCCGAACGTTTTGAACCATTTTTCGGGTCATTTGCTCGCAGTTGGATTGTGACATGTTTTGGCTGGCGTTCGCGAGCCTTTGATCTTTTCGCGGAAAAAACTGGATTTCCTCGACCGCTAGGGTGCTCCGAACGTTTTGAGCCATTTTTCGGGTCATTTGCTTGCAGTTGGATTGTGACATGTTTTGGCTGGCGTTCGCGAGCCTTTGATCTTTTCGCGGAAAAAACTGGATTTCCTCGACCGCTAGGGTGCTCCGAACGTTTTGAGCCATTTTTCGGGTCATTTGCTCGCAGTTGGATTGTGACATGTTTTGGCTGGCGTTCGCGAGCCTTTGATTTTTTCGCGGAAAAAACTGGATTTCCTCGACCGCTAGGGTGCTCCGAACGTTTTGAGCCATTTTTCGGGTCATTTCCTCGCAGTTGGATTGTGACATGTTTTGGCTGGCGTTCGCGAGCCTTTGATTTTTTCGCGGAAAAAACTGGATTTCCTCGACCGCTAGGGTGCTCCGAACGTTTTGAGCCATTTTTCGGGTCATTTCCTCGCAGTTGGATTGTGACATGTTTTGGCTGGCGTTCGCGAGCCTTTGATTTTTTCGCGGAAAAAACTGGATTTCCTCGACCGCTAGGGTGCTCCGAACGTTTTGAGCCATTTTTCGGGTCATTTGCTCGCAGTTGGATTGTGACATGTTTTGGCTGGCGTTCGCGAGCCTTTGATTTTTTCGCGGAAAAAACTGGATTTCCTCGACCGCTAGGGTGCTCCGAACGTTTTGAGCCATTTTTCGGGTCATTTGCTCGCAGTTGGATTGTGACATGTTTTGGCTGGCGTTCGCGAGCCTTTGATTTTTTCGCGGAAAATACTGGATTTCCTCGACCGCAAGGGTGCTCCGAACGTTTTGAGCCATTTTTCGGGTCATTTGCTCGCAGTTGGATTGTGACATGTTTTGGCTGGCGTTCGCGAGCCTTTGATTTTTTCGCGGAAAAAACTGGATTTCCTCGACCGCTAGGGTGCTCCGAACGTTTTGAGCCATTTTTCGGGTCATTTGCTCGCAGTTGGATTGTGACATGTTTTGGCTGGCGTTCGCGAGCCTTTGATTTTTTCGCGGAAAAAACTGGATTTCCTCGACCGCTAGGGTGCTCCGAACGTTTTGAGCCATTTTTCGGGTCATTTGCTCACAGTTGGATTGTGACATGTTTTGGCTGGCGTTCACGAGCCTTTGATTTTTTCGCGGAAAAAACTGGATTTCCTCGACCGCTAGGGTGCTCCGAACGTTTTGAGCCATTTTTCGGGTCATTTGCTCGCAGTTGGATTGTGACATGTTTTGGCTGGCGTTCGCGAGCCTTTGATTTTTTCGCGGAAAAAACTGGATTTCCTCGACCGCTAGGGTGCTCCGAACGTTTTGAGCCATTTTTCGGGTCATTTGCTCGCAGTTGGATTGTGACATGTTTTGGCTGGCGTTCGCGAGCCTTTGATTTTTTCGCGGAAAAAACTGGATTTCCTCGACCGCTAGGGTGCTCCGAACGTTTTGAGCCATTTTTCGGGTCATTTGCTCACAGTTGGATTGTGACATGTTTTGGCTGGCGTTCACGAGCCTTTGATTTTTTCGCGGAAAAAACTGGATTTCCTCGACCGCTAGGGTGCTCCGAACGTTTTGAGCCATTTTTCGGGTCATTTGCTCGCAGTTGGATTGTGACATGTTTTGGCTGGCGTTCGCGAGCCTTTGATTTTTTCGCGGAAAAAACTGGATTTCCTCGACCGCTAGGGTGCTCCGAACGTTTTGAGCCATTTTTCGGGTCATTTGCTCGCAGTTGGATTGTGACATGTTTTGGCTGGCGTTCGCGAGCCTTTGATTTTTTCGCGGAAAAAACTGGATTTCCTCGACCGCTAGGGTGCTCCGAACGTTTTGAGCCATTTTTCGGGTCATTTGCTCGCAGTTGGATTGTGACATGTTTTGGCTGGCGTTCGCGAGCCTTTGATTTTTTCGCGGAAAAAACTGGATTTCCTCGACCGCTAGGGTGCTCCGAACGTTTTGAGCCATTTTTCGGGTCATTTGCTCGCAGTTGGATTGTGACATGTTTTGGCTGGCGTTCGCGAGCCTTTGATTTTTTCGCGGAAAAAACTGGATTTCCTCGACCGCTAGGGTGCTCCGAACGTTTTGAGCCTTTTTCGGGTCATTTGCTCGCAGTTGGATTGTGACATGTTTTGGCTGGCGTTCGCGAGCCTTTGATTTTTTCGCGGAAAAAACTGGATTTCCTCGACCGCTAGGGTGCTCCGAACGTTTTGAGCCATTTTTCGGGTCATTTGCTCGCAGTTGGATTGTGACATGTTTTGGCTGGCGTTCGCGAGCCTTTGATTTTTTCGCGGAAAAAAACTGGATTTCCTCGACCGCTAGGGTGCTCCGAACGTTTTGAGCCTTTTTCGGGTCATTTGCTCGCAGTTGGATTGTGGCATGTTTTGGCTGGCGTTCGCCATTTTTCGGGTCATTTCCTCGCAGTTGGATTGTGACATGTTTTGGCTGGCGTTCGCGAGCCTTTGATTTTTTCGCGGAAAAAACTGGATTTCCTCGACCGCTAGGGTGCTCCGAACGTTTTGAGCCATTTTTCGGGTCATTTCCTCGCAGTTGGATTGTGACATGTTTTGGCTGGCGTTCGCGAGCCTTTGATTTTTTCGCGGAAAAAACTGGATTTCCTCGACCGCTAGGGTGCTCCGAACGTTTTGAGCCTTTTTCGGGTCATTTGCTCGCAGTTGGATTGTGACATGTTTTGGCTGGCGTTCGCGAGCCTTTGATTTTTTCGCGGAAAAAACTGGATTTCCTCGACCGCTAGGGTGCTCCGAACGTTTTGAGCCATTTTTCGGGTCATTTGCTCGCAGTTGGATTGTGACATGTTTTGGCTGGCGTTCGCGAGCCTTTGATTTTTTCGCGGAAAATACTGGATTTCCTCGACCGCAAGGGTGCTCCGAACGTTTTGAGCCATTTTTCGGGTCATTTGCTCGCAGTTGGATTGTGACATGTTTTGGCTGGCGTTCGCGAGCCTTTGATTTTTTCGCGGAAAAAACT
>OZ012661.1:17994129-18217608 GCA_963942545.1 Oxycera nigricornis
GCATGCCAAGACGATTGGAAGCTTTAAAGAAATCAAAAGGACTATGGACTGATTATTAAAATTCTGCAGTTTTGCAATATTTCATTATATGGTGCAAAACTGTAACAATTCAACTTTTTTATACTTAATGTTTTTTATTTTATCCAAGCATTGAATAAATATTATTTGTTTCGTTTTTTAAGATGTATTAATGCACAAAATAAACCGATGTTAAGTATTTTAAGATTTTTGAAAAAATGAAGTAAATATATAACAGGTTATCTGATGGTTTTAATTATTGTTACACTTTTGCTCGTCAGTGTACATAGGAAACCAACTCACACTCAAAGGACGATGCCAAATACATCCAATCACTCATTTACTCACAAAATGGTAGCGGATGCTCAAGGTCCATTTAAGTACTGAACGCGGTTTGCCACCGTGTAACACTGAAGAAGCACACAACTAATGTCCGAAATATATATTTGTAATAAATAACGAATTTTGAAATCGTGTATAAGGAGTAGTGTCTGTTATTTATTTTAAATTTTTAAGTGAATCACGATGGAAATGTGAGAAATGCTTGGTGGCTCTCCACATGTCAGAATGTTTCAAAAAATAACCATACCTTTCCAAAACCAATACCTGGAGATGATAGATTAAACAAATATCCAAATAACAAAAAAAATATAGTTTCATGTTGTTTCGTTTTAATTTTATGTGAAGTTTAGTGTTAAGGTTTCTTTGAAATAAAAGTTGTAATAATTAAATAGTATATATAAGCCTAACCGTGGTCGTGCTGTCTGGTGGCGGATGGTAAATGACAGCACCTGAAGAGGATGCCGTCCGTCACCCCGAAACCACACTTTCCCATTTAATTAAATAGTGTTTCTAATTAACAAATTATGTCATATTATTAGTGGTGGAATGCCCGTTTTGAAAAATGTAGAAAAGATTAAACTGTCTGATTTTCACACGCACTTCTTCAATTGATTTTAGGGAGAAGGAATTAGCCAGAGATTATGAGTTAAATATTCAACAGATGACATGATAAGTACGATTACTGGTTTCCAAATTAATTGCACAGCAATGTTTTTCAGAAATAAAAAAGCCACTACAATATTTTACAGCGAATTTTGCCCATTCTTTGTCGGACATTTAGTATTGATTGAAAGCATCCTCTCAAAACCTTCCACACTTTCAAATAGCTGCACTCAATCTATCTTTAGTTCCAAATCAGCAGAACTGTTTCGTAACTATAAGCTTTTTCTCGATGGCAGAAAAAATTGGATAAGATGTGTTTACGAGGTCAATATAAAAGGTTGATACTTAACAATTATTAAGGTAACACATGTTCGCTGTGGATGCAGCGACACTTTAAAAAATATCTAATAAATACCTACGTTTCGCGTCCTGTTTGGACATTTAACTTAGATCCTACTAGCTGGCATACCTTCCTAGGAAAATACTCAATTGGCAACTTTTGCTGAAGCAGTGCTTTGGATAGAACAACGGCAAGTTCTAACGCTGATAGTGGCCGCAGTTCTGGCTCGATTCTTTCGAAGATATTAGGTTTGCTGGCTTGCATTCAACCGCTCAGCAATGACTGTACGTTTCGTACTTGACGGGAATCAACAGATCGTCGCCGTCCTCGTTGCCGCTATCCTCCGAATGCACGCTTTCAGTCAGATCAATCGTCTCGATGTCCTGCTCCTCCGTGTTGTCTAGCGACACGGACGACGGCGACGAGTACGTTTGCGATTCGGGCTCGCTGAGTTTTCTCCGTTTCGGCGAGACCATGTATTGGTTTTGGGCACGTATCGACGAGCTGGCCACTATATTGCCGTAGCTGTCCTTCATTTCGGACACTATACTCTCGATGTCTAGCGATTGCTTCTCCTCGCTGGAGGCGGTCAGCGCCTCCACCCGATCTGTGTTCATCAGGTCCTGATTGGTAAGCTTGAATTTGTCTTTGAAGCGTTGCACCCAACCGGAACCGGTCAGCTTGCGGGGCTCCAGGATGCCTAGAAAGTACGCGGCCTCCTCACCTGTTTGCCGGATCAGATGATCCGTAATTCGCATGGGGTAGTAGCGACAACGCCGAACCCACTCGAACGTGACGAACTGCAACAATCGAAGTCTGCTGTTCGGCCGATATCTGACCCGTCGCGGGTCCGTGTTGTTCGCCCAATCCTCCAGATGATTGTCTTTGTGTCGGATTATGTTCTGGATGGTTTGAAAGCTGCACCCAAACATTTCAGCGATCTCGCGACAGCCCAAGTTGTGCGTTTCGTAATGTTGAATTACCATAATTTTCTCGGCCAACGTGAATGAACGTCGCGTTTTACGTGGCTGCAATCGAAAGATGAAAGTTAGTCGCTGACGATTTTGTAAGATAGTTGCGAGTGAAACAAACCCTGTCCATTTTAGACCCTCCCCGTTTTAATTCTTGTGGTTCTATTTATTGTCACAATCTGCTTCTTCTTCTTGACGTCTAGGGTAGTTAGGCAGCAATGGACCTATTAGGGCGTGCTAGTAGTATACAGGTTACTTAAGAATATGTGATTATTAATAGTCGTTTGTATTCAATAGAATGGAATTACCCCGGTGGTATGAACAGAAAATAATTGCCAAATGAATCAACGTTATAACCGTGACAGATACATTCAAATTCGGACACGTATCTGAAAATATTGCCAAAAATTCTGAGAGGAGAATAACAAACTGGTCAGGAATGAAGCATTATAAGTAAACTTTCATAAATAATGACTTAATTCCTACCATTGCTTTCACTCTTTTCTTCAAAATGTATTATTATTAGGACGATTGAATTCACCTTCAATGAATACGCGTATGTAAAAATGTTTCGGACTACTGTCGAAAACAGCCGCCCAAATGTTATGACATTTGTGACACATCTGATTGAAGTAATGACATTTGACTTTTCTGAAGTTCAGATAGCCGGGCGGGAAACAAGCTGTTTCAATTAACACCAAATTCAAGTGAAAACTAATTGCGTAGTTGATTCGAATTAGGTGAAAAACGTGCGTGCGCTTTCCCTTTACACGTGACACAATAGTGACGTAAACTTCCTAATCGCAACCGCGTCAAAAATCAATTGGCAAAGGTAAGTGCTCGTGTTTACAAAACATTGACAGAAGCGAACGCACGCTGCATACCGATGAGGAATATGATGAAAATTCTTTAAAAATAAATACTTGTCGAGGAATCTACCGAGAAATGGATTGACATGCTGCCCTAATTTGCTAAAAGTATCATTTCAAATGCGTCGTCTTTGGCACGAGAATGCCGGTTCCCTAGGTTAATGTCAATTTGTTGTCGAACTGCGTTGGATATTATTATTTTGCATAATTGACGCGGAAAAACGATAGTCAGAAGATGTGACGCTGTGTCGTCTGTTTACGGTTGCAACACACATCATAATGATCTTTGCTGGCACGCGTGCCAAATGTCTGTAATATTTTTAGAAAAAATGTTTCGAAACTATAAAAAAGTATTTACAATTCCTCTGGTACTTTATGGAACAAGCGTGCACTAAAATATAAATAAATATCATATTTCCTGTAAGATATAGCTCCTCCCTGAGATACTATTGAAGTTTTTAATTCAGTATACGTTAGATTTCGGATGAAAGGATAAGCTTACTCTAATTAAACCAAATGTATTAATTACTGAAACAAACAAGCCGCGAGGTGCGACCCTTGAGGTTCACGCGGTCAACTTCCCAGAAATATCTAGATAAATATTAAAAATATTAAACACAATAATAATAATGAAAATAATGCTACTTTAAATAAGAACAATGAGAGGTCCTCATAACAGTAATTGGAATGACTTAATATTAATCGTATCATCTACGGAAGCGTCCATTGATTACGTAAGGATTTTGGTGGATGAGGTGTTGATTGAATATTCAAGCGGGTCAATCGGAGGGGGGGTGGCAGGTTACTAAGCCTTTTCTACGTTATTTGTTATTTTCATATCGATGCTTGATGGACAAAAGAGCGCTAGCAAAAATGAATGCAGTTTATGTTATTACGCCCACTGAAGAGATTTTGTCGTAGATGATGACGAATCCTTTTGAATATCGTTAAAAATACTTAACGCTTTGTTTTGAATCACCATTTTGCTCAGTGGCATCCGGCGCTGATTTTCGTTCTCTATCCAAATACTAATTTATACCATAATGGAACTTCTTACTTTGGTACTGGTTTGTTTTGATTGCAATGATGTAGTGGCTTTAGCAAACTCTCTTATTTGCTCAGCATCTCTATTACAAATTTTACTCACTGTTGTAGGAGCTAAACTAAGATTTCTGGAAATTTCAACAGCCTTTTCCCCAGATTTAAAACGTTTTAACACTTCTAATTTCAGTTCCAAACTAATTTGTTTGCGCGTTTGACTCATTTTTTGTGGCCTCTAATTTATTTTTTAAACAACACTTTTAATTTATTTAATCAACACTCAACAACAGATAGAAGACTATGTAATTTTATGTAATATTGCAAATTATGAAAAAAACTTACTGTGAATTATAAGCTTGTATACATAAAGATTGAACTACAGAATTAAATGGGAAATCCCCTTAATATAAAACTTAAGCAACGCAAATAAAAAATTTTACAACGCAAATAAAAAGTTTAACGACGCAACTCTGAAATCACGAAAATTCAAGAACACGCAACTTCGAAAACGACGCAAATCGAGGTTTTAGTGTATATGTAATCGCCTCGAAAATCGAAATTGAAATTTTCAATATATCTTTACGTTTTGAGGTCTTTGGAGTATATATTAAGTGTTTTTAGAAATATGTATGCATGTATGTTTGTGTGTATGTACGTACGTACGTACGTGCGTTCGCGGACAGTTTTTCTACGAGCATAACTTACGTAAACAAGGTCGTATCGACTTCGTTGAGGTGCCAATCGAAGCGTCTTTGCAATCTTAAGAGCTGATTAGTTTTTGGAACGCATACCAAGTTTCAGCCATAATAGTCTATTTCTTTGTGTTTGGTATTCGTGTGAATCAAATAAGTCGAGTGATTTTCAAGAAATGGACGAAAAAGAATTTCGTGTGGTGATTAAACATTACTTTATGAAAGGCAAAACGCCTCAGGAGACTAAAGAGAAGCTTGATAAACATTATGGTGACTCTGCACCTTCGATTAGAACAGTTTATAAGTGGTTGCAAAATTTTCGGACTGGCCATATGGGCACACGTTCTGACGGCCTGTGGAGGTTACGACTCCAGAAATCATTGACAAAATCCATGATATGGTGATGGATGACAGAAGAGTTAAAGTGTGTGAGATTGCTAGTGCTGTGGGCATTTCGACTGAACGGGTACATAATATTTTGTATAAACATTTGGACATGAGAAAGCTATCCGCAAGATGGGTGCCACGATTGCTCACGCTTGACCGAAAACGGAATCGTGTGAAGTGTTGCAAGGATGGTTTGCAGCTTTTCCAGAAGAATCCGGAGGACTTTAAGCGTCGTTTCGTCACTGTGGATGAAACATGGATACATTACTATACTCCATGAGACCAAACAGCAATCTAAACAATGGGTTACCAACGGGGAATCTGCACCAAAAAAGGCGAAGACCGTTCCTTCGGCCGGAAAGGTTATGGCGACTGTCTTTTGAGATTCCGAAGAGATAATCCTCATCGACTATCTGGAAACGGGTAAAACTATTACAGGTGCATGTTATTCATCGTTATTGGACCGTTTGAAAACCGAGCTGCAAGAAAAATGTCCGCGATTGGCCCACAAGAAAGTCCTTTTCCATCACGGCAACGCACCAGCACACACCTTAGCAGTTGTGATCGCAAAATTAATGGAAATAGGATTTCAACTCGTTTCACATTCCCCCTATTCTCCAGACTTTGCTCCCTCGGACTACTATTTATTCCCCAATTCGAAGAAATGGCTGGCGGGACAAAGATTTTATACAAACGATGAGGTGATTGCAGACACTAATGGATATTTTGCAGACTTGGTCAAATCCTATTATTCAGAAGGGATCAACAAGCTAGAACATCGTTGGACGAAAAGGAGACTATGTCGAAAAATAAAAAAGGTTTACCACAAACACGTAAGCAGTTTTTATTTTTGCACGGACTTTTCAAACGCCCCTCGTAAATACGATCGGTCATTTCTGGGTCAGATACGAGAAGAACGTTTTAAGAATACTTAGACTAAGAAATAGTTAGTGAGTGGGTTTTCAATGAAGCTGTAGAACCTTTTAAAATTTTACGAAAACAGCTTTCTTGAGAATGTATATAAAATATCAAAAGGTGTATATTATATAAGTTACTTGCCTTTCTAATAGAGATAAATCCATACTTTATATTTTATTTGAAAATTCAAGCCAAGAAAGCTTTGGACCCAGCTCTTCTTACAAAATCATGTGAATCTAAAAATATGATGAACATATTGATGAAAATTCAAGTCCACATTTACATCTAGTTTAGTATTCTTTATTTAAATTTATATTAAAATTATATTCTTGTTTACAAAATGACACAACAAACATTGAAAAGAAGAGGAGCTTAAAACATATTTAGAACAATAGTAGATAGTTCAATTAAAATCTTATCGAGAAATCCTTATAGTCCAATCTTGCCAGAGTTTTCCAATTGGTCAGTTCGCATCGTTCAATTTGGCATCCTGGCGAGCCAACATGTGATAGCCATTCAATCCTGTAATAAAAAGAGTTTTTTGTTTGTTTGAAACAAAAACTAATTCAAGTTCTTATCGCGCTTTAGTCTGAAAATACATTGTGAAAATGTCGGTTAAGGTTGTTTAGTCTAAAATTGAAGCTTGATTGCCAAAGATATACACTAGCATGTTATTAATGAGAAAAGCAATGAGTGCTTCACATGCGATGCTAACGAGATAATTCATTTCAACAAATTCAGAATTGAAATACCAAACATTTCAATTTGTTTTATTTTTATTTCATGGCTTGCAGACTGATTAATTAATTGGCAACAGATTAGTGTGCATTAGATGTGATAGTAGTGGAATATTTGTAAAGTATTGTAGATACATTTAAGACAAATAGGAATTGATTGTAGTTTATGATCATAATATCATTCACAACTTACATTTTGTCAACTTCAACTTTTGGTCCTTGCATTTTACCGACAATCGTTCCTTGTTTCGAATTTTTCACCCAACCCCGAATCTCAGCTTTCGTACAAAGGTCCCGACAATGCTTGGTAAATCCGCAACCTGTAAGGAAAAATGCAAATACACCTTGAAATCAATTGCAATTTTCAACAGCAGAACACATAAATCGATAACTTTTCACATAATTGGAAATTTTCGCGTCAAATCGTTTGATAAATAGCACACATTGATAGTGTGTGGCTTTGGAAGTTGGGAACATCCAAGTGATTGATGATAGTCTTTGCATATCAATGTCATATGAATATTTATTGGATTGCGCTGAAATTTATGGCTATCATCGAGACAATGCAAATGTCGATAATGACAAATTTACTAGCCACACTACAATTGTGCCGATGTTTAAGGACTTCTATTCCATGTTATTAATTGCTAGCTTTGCACTTGATATGTCTTAAAAATCTATTTTGACTGCTCATGGACTTCAGTTACATGCATTGAAAATTAAATATCAGTTGATGGTATTTCAATAGTTTTATATTATTTTAAGAAACTGCCTTGATTAAAAAAGGTTATAATTTTTCAGTGTCAGTTCAATCGATAGGTTAAGCATCAATTATAACATTGAAATTCAATGTTAAAAATTGAACAGAAAGATGATTTAATGTCTCATAAATCCAATAATTTTTTTTGCGTGATTTTGGGCTAGTATGCCTCAGTTTTGACCGTCAACCTAGGGCTTACATACCCCAGTAATCATTAAAATATCATCATAAAATTTCACCTTTTCAATTGAAACGAAAGCGAAGCATATGTAAAATAACACAGGTCCCAAAAATTACTTTTTTAAAGTGCTGCTTGAAATATCCCTTAATTTGGTAAGGACCGTTGTTTGTTGTTTATTAATCACCATCATAATGGGGCCCCTGTCTTCTAAAGACATTACATCCAGCCGTCTTGGTCCAACAGATGCGTTCTCCAGTTTGTGAATATCAATAGTGATTTTTGATCTGTGTCCATTGATTCCTCCAAGCGTTTGTGTAGTTTCCATAGTGCAAGAATGACAGCTGCTTAGTTTTTTTCTAGAAGTTCTGCCATCCGTAGGAGTTCTGACCTTCTTAGGAGCTTTGCTCTCCCTAAGAGTTCTGTAATCTCAGGTAATTTTGCCATCCCTTGGAGTTCTACCATACCTGCAAGCTCTACCATCCCTGGAAGTTCTGTCATCGCTGGAAGTTCTACCTTCCCTGGGACCTTTGCCATCCCTGAAAGCTCTTCCATCTCTGAAAGTTCTGCCATCCCTGGGAGTTCTAGCATCTGAAAGTTCTGCCATCCCTGGGCGTTCTAGCATCTCTTAAAGTTCTGCCATTCCTGGGATTTCTGATATCCCTAGAAGCTCTACCATCCCTGGGAGTTCTGCCATCCCTGAGAGCTCTGCCATCTCTGGAAGCTCTGTCATTTCTGGGAGCTCTAGCATCCCTGAAAGTTCTGCCATCTCTAAGCGCTCTAGCATCCCTGGCAGTTCTATTATTCCTGGAAGCTTCTACTATTCTTTAAAGCTCAGTCACCCCTGGGAGGTCAACCATCTATTTATTAATGGTGTTACTTAACACTTTTCAATTCCATTTTAGCGCTACCTCTATATACCCATTTGCCAAATTTTATTTTAAAAAAATTACAAACAAGCTAACTGTGTTGCCTGGATTTATTCTATATTTTATGATAATAACTCTGTTCAAAGGTGATTTGAATAACCCCGATAAATGTTGCTTTGTTTGTAATAAACAAACAACGTGAGTTCAAAAGTTCTCGAATTAACTACAAAACGATGCCATTATCCAAGCGTTGTAGGGCAACTCTAAAACTAGCAAGCCACCTAGGTTTGAAACTGTGTTATTAACTAAATGACATTTCTCTTCAGATTCTTCGCAGTCGATCGAACGACGTCATCTTGTATACTTGCTTTTCATTCTATTGCGTTACAACTTTTGTAGTATTATGAAGAAGTATAGAATAAAGATAGGTTAACGAGACAATATTTGTCTGATTACATCAACATCTGTAACGATCCGTTAGAGCGATTACTCTCATGAGGGAGGTGGCTTCCTTCAAAGTAATCCCCGTTTGAATGAACAACACGCTACCATCGATGTTTCCACTTTTAGAAACATTCCTGGAACACTGCTTTCAGAATAGCCTTTAGCGCATTCATGCTTTTGTTGGTTGTGACGAGGATGCATGCTTCCGCTGCGAAGATTGTTGTTTAGTTTTAGAATCATAACCATAAACCCAAGACGCATCACCAATTATCGCCTTTTCAAGTCATTTTTATCATCGGAGACAATTTTCAAGTTGATCAGATTGATTTCAAGGCGAAGATTGTTCTGCTCTGCTGTTAGCAATTTTTAGGATGAATTTTGTGCACACACGAGTCATTCCTAAAGTCTCGGTTGAAATTCTTTGTGGAATTCCAAGATCATTCTCTAATTCACGCACATTCGGCCGGCGATCCTTTTTAATGCAAGTCTTATACGTGCGATATTATCCTGTGTTATTGCTGTCGAAGGTTAACGAGAACAAGAATCACTAAAAACAGATGTGGGACCTTCGTTAAACCGCATATTCCACTCTTTTTATCTGTGTTTTGCCCATACTCTCGTCCCCAAAAACTTTTATCATTTCAATAGTTTCCGCAGTCTTTTCGAGTTTAAAGCAAAACTTGTTCAAATTGGTTGATCTGGTTTTTATAGAGCACTGCGTTCAGTTTATGGTGCTCATAATCGTTCATCTGAGCAGCTCATACGCAATACGATGGAAAGATTTATGTCCACGTCTCTATTGTACAATGTTCATCCAACACGCGCTAATGCAGTGCGTACCGAAGCAGCTACCGCTGCTGTAGAGGGTAGTATGACTAAGGATTCAAATTCATCGATTCGACGTTGTTCTAAACAATTTGGACTTTGTCCGTTCACTGTATGGAAAATGTTGAGGAGAGAGCTTGAACTAAAGTTCCATCAAATCCAACTGGGGAAGCAATTGAAGCCATTGGACCATCGTTTGCGTCGTACGTTTCGTGAATGAGCTGGAAGTTGAACCGCATTTTAACCGTCAAATCATTTTCAGCGATGGGTCTCATTTCTGGCTTAATAGGTTCGTACATAAGCAAAATTACCGCCTTTGGTGTGAGGATACTTCTCAAAAGACTTTGGAAGCCCATTTACATCCCGGGAATGTTGCTGTATGGTGCAGTTTCCATGACGGCGGCATAGCTGGTCCTATCTTTTTCAAATCTGAAGACGGAGCCAACGTTATCGTTAATGGCGATCGCTACCAACAAATGATTCGTAACTTTTTGATCCTCAACATCAATGCCAATCGTATGAAGGACAAGCGATTTCAACAGGATGGCACAACATGCCATACAACGCGTGAAACCATTATTTTATAGGGCCGAACGTTTGGTGAACGAATCATCTCAGAAAATAGATCAGTGAACTGGCCGCTAATTTCATGGTATTTGACTCCATTGGACTCCATTTGGACGGGGCTACGTCTAGTCACTTGTTTATGCCGATGAACCAGCAACTATTGATGACTTGGAAGCGATGGATTGGTGAAATAAGGCCAGCTATACTGGAAAAGAGATGCAAAACTGGACCAACAAGATGACCTTCTAAAGACGCCGTCACGGTGTTCATATGCCAGGAATTATTTTTAAACATTATATGTCTGGAAATTTAGGTTACAATTTTTAAAAAAAATCAAAACAGCTCGCAAAGATGCACAATTAGCTAGTCAGGAGCTGTATGAAAAAGAGGAAGGAGTTTTGTATGGCCCAGGCATAGCAGAGTAGAGGTATATAGCGTTTAAAAAAAATTGTAAAAAAAGTAAACGTGATTTTCTCGAATTCAGGTTTTTTTAAGTTGGCGAACACGATTTTAGAAAAACTACTCAAGCGATCACTCTGATTTTTTATTGTATGACTTTAGTCGTTAGCGGAATCATTATGATCGGTATCAAATTTCCCGATTTTCACTTAATTTTCCAATCCTCAAAAATAGGGTTCGTTTTAAAACTGGCCGCCATTTTGTTATTTTTAATGGAAAGAAAATATTCCAGTTCCAGTAGGAACTTAAACAAGGATTAATTTGGTAATTTGTTTTCCCGCCAGCAGATGCAGTCACCTGAAATAACTTCCGTCGTCATATTTTGATGTTTTTTTAATAAAATTGTTATGAGTAAAAAACAATAAAAAAATCTAAAAAAAAATTTTTATACACTCAAAGTACCAATTAACATATAGTATGTACAAAGTTTCAAAGTGATATCTCTCTTCTTTCTATTGAAAAAACGGGTTTTAATTAAATCGTAGCCTAAAAGACTTAATAAAGCGAAAAAATCTCGATTTTATTAATTTATCTGTGTTTTATTGTTTGAAAAGTTCTCTGCGTCTAACAAAACGCTATATATTGTAGAAGAATCTTTTTGGATCTTTCAAATTTATTCATTTTTGATGATGTTAGGATGTCGACCAAGAGGCGGGATTTTCATGCCATCTTTATTTTTAAATATGCCCTTGCAAAAACTATCTTCACGACCCTTATATTTCGAGGTGCTGTACATATTTGACCGCTTAAGAATTCAAACTATAATAACTAGTGCTACCTACTGTAGGATACACACAATTTAAGGTTCTGAATATAAAAATTTATCTAGTTCTTCTTTCGATGAAATTACCAAAAGTAAACATCCTGAATCAAATCGCTATTACTGCTATAATCCTTTTCATAATTTATTGCTAGTCTAAAACAAATCACCTGAAAAAAGAACTTGTTCTTACCTTGAACGTGTCCGAAAATTTCAAATTCAACTTGCGCTAATAGTCGTAAATCTGGAATACCCATTATGGTATATGTATTTTCCAAAATCACTTGGATTTGTTCACTTGCTAAACGGCTCTGTTTTTTTTGTCCCACTAAATAGGCTTTTGGGTGATTTGAACTAAAGACAAAAAAAAGATATTCAGGAAGTCCACTTCAATTTCAATCTAAACAAATTCTCAAAAGATCAACGCAATCACAAAATAAAGGTCCACTTTCTTTCACTTCAAGAAGCTCTAGAGAAAATTCTCTAATAGAAAATCAATTGATCCACGTTCAATAATGTCGACGACGATCTTCGAAATGGTGCGTTTGGTTCTAGCACTGTTTTCAATCTGTTGGACACTTCTTTTCGTTGCTGTTGGCAAACCAACCACAATTGTATTTTGAACTTATCGACACGATTTATATACATATATACATAAGTGTTAAGAATAGCAAAGACCAAAAAATATTGATCTATTTCGAGGCAGATTTAAGATAGATAGTATAGGTGTTGTCTTCTGTTTTTGCCGGTCGGGTTGATTTATTCTTGGGGGTCGGTAATTGAGAAAGTTTGTTATTGTTCACGAAATTTCGATAGACTTAATTGAAAACAAACAAATATTTCATGCTTTATGAAAAATTGTGGACATGTGGTACTGTTTTTGATGAAATTTGAATGTCCAATTTTCTGTTTTTAGGTCGAATCCATCATAATTTATTGAATTTCCTCGAAAAAAAATCAAAAACCTATCGACGCTCATTTTTTACAGAATCGAATGATGTCGATTTTGAAATCCAAAAGATATTTGAAACCAGAAAAAAATGAAAATATCTGGGTAAAAGTATCTTTTGATTGAATGCCAAAAAACGCTTGAATTGTTCTTAGTATCAAAGCTAAAATGTTTATCCTTTTACGTCTGATACATCATTTTATTGCCCTCATATGTACTACTATGAGGGCAATAAAATGAGCAACATTGTATCAATCTCAAGATTCAATATGTTTGCATTTGGCAGCTGCGCAACAATCGATGCTAACTGAACTTCCTTCTTTGATGCACTTGAGATGACTATAAATTATTTCGGATCAATCAGTTCCTCATCCGAAAATCAGACATAATATAAATAAAATTCGATTTCATGATCATGATCTTTTCGAAAATATTTCAAGTATAGAATATCTTCATTGACCATGTCTTGCCATGTTTTTTGCCCTGACGATGAACTGTAGGTGAGTCTTCGATATTTGTTTGGGGGTGAGAATTTTCTGTCAAATCGATTCATCGGTTATCAATGAAATGCGCAATTTCCTCGACTTTTATATGAATTTTCTTATGTCGCCACTTGGCAGTTGAATTTTCATCGCGCCATGAAAATTAAGATGTTTTGTTGACGATGAAATGCTTTTCTTTTTTTCGTGGTGTAACCCAAAAATACGCATGATGTAAATGATGCCAAAAATTACGATATACCATAGAAAGTAGAAGTAGAAAGATGTTATCCAATTTATATAATATAAATATAGTTTGACCTTGCCACCGAGAAAGGATGGAAATGTGTACGTCAAAAGACTATTTTAGGATTGGTTCTTTTTAGTTGCGGCCAACTGCGCGTTAACAATAGAAGATAAATGGTAAACTGCTTTCTTTTAACGAAAATAAGTGCTTATTTTAATTAAGATCGGCGGATGGTATTCAAAGGCTTTTAAGAGGACTCGTCGATCTGTACGAAAAAGAATTTCGCAAGATAAAATTTCAGAGAGAATTTGTTTGCAGTAATGAATTCGTATATGTTTGAAGAATGAGTAGAAGTAAAGTTCATACGATTGCAGATTGCATCTGAATGAACGTTCTACTTGTTCTTCTAGAAATCTGTGGCTTGTTTTTATCATATTCGGAATAGTTTGCTTAGTTGTGAACTTAATTGTTCTGCTGCGACACAGATATATGAGAAAATGGCTTTATCTTCAGAAAAAAAACAATCGTCAATCACCACATATCAGCATACTTTCCAAAGATTTCTGTTACACGATCTGCATTCATGTTACCTCAATCCCGAATTTCTACGCGGTGCAAAAAACCAAATATCGTGTATCACATAGCTATCTGTAAGTGGGCCAACAAAATTGATTCGAGTGTCGCGGTGATTAAATGATTTTTAAATTGTCCTTATGTATGACACGCTTAGTTGTGCCCTAAACGTTTGTGGTGTCGCGTTGCAAAATATTGAGTCGTAGTGAAATTGTTACTCGTAAATTTATAAATAAACTGGAAATGCTATATACGTTTTGATTTATCGAAGAAGAATGAGTACATGATCAGTATACATCTTAATTCATTATAATTTGAATTGAAACAGTGTGTATACACTATACAATTGAACCTTCTGTGTATAGCCGTTTGTTAAGGTATGCATTTTACGATCACCCAAAAAATTTGTGATTAAGTTGATGTTTGAACTTTCACGGGATTATGATCTTCAATCAAAGTGTTATGAAATCCCTTTGGATTTTATAGCACTCTAATTCATTAGCGACACAAATAAATCATACTGCTGTTTATAAGTATTTGTTCATCTGTACATTTTATTCTCGGCGATATGCATAGGAAAGTGCCATATGTGAAATAATTTTGGATTCGTGGTAATGCAATTCAAAGAAAGTTTATCCAACTTTAATTAAACTTAATTAAACACTACGGCTCTCGCAGTTGGCGATTAAACGAGTCGAAAGCTCCTTTTACTTTATACTAGAAATAGGATTCTCAGGTCACTCGGGCATACTGCGAGACATGTGTACTTTTTTCATATAAATATCGTATAAGGGTTACATTCCCCTAATTTTTTGTTCTCTTACTTATACTCTTCTTCGCACTCATCAAAAAATTGATAACAGACAAAATTAAATGAAGAAATATTCGGTTTCGTGTAAAGGATGGCAAACTCATTAGGTGCTGCAACTCTACTCTTCACAGGACGATCGCTCTTAGTCAATTTTAATTGTAACATCGACAACCAACCCTAAGTCCACGCTTTTATCCTAAATAGTAAAAAATTGACATACTACATTTGTTAATCATTTGACCATATTCGAGATCGCATAATGTGCGCGGTTATGTCTTCGATACTTATCCAGTTTAGGGCCCTTTCTACTTCTAAAAATATTTTTTATGTATAAAAACAGGAGTGAGCATGTAGTATTGTCTACATTTTCCTGTTCTCCCCTTATAATCGGGTTATGGTTTTAAAATTGTGTTGCTATTTTAGACCATATTAGATCGACTTACATACACTTAATGTAAGACAACTTTGGGTTTTTTCAAGGAATCCTGGGGCTATATAAGCTCTCTTTCTGAAAGCTTGTAACTTTTTAAAAATAACACGAACGAAACCGCATAATGTGCGCGGTTACGCCTTCGACACTTACCCAGTCAGGACTCCTTCTGCCTTCTAAAATTCTGTTTTTTTTTATAAAAATAGTAATGAGGTAAACGCATTCAGTGTAAATTAAAAAAAAAACGGTGATAATATTTTTCAATTTAGTTCATAATATTGTCTATATTATCCTCTTGCAATCGCGATATAGTTTTAAAGTTGTGTCATTATTCTGGACCATATTAGATCGGCTTACATACATTTAATGTTAGACAACTTTGAGCTTTTTTAAGAAATCCTAGGGCTATTTTAGTTCCTTCCTGAAATGTTCTGAAAAAAAAACATGAACAACTTTCTAGACAATATTAATTGACATCGTTGCAGATTTTTTTTATACAATTACTAATAAATTTCACACAAGTCTGCTAATTGTTTCGGAACCATTTAAACGTGTAACATCCGTTTATATGACGACAATCATCATTAAATACCGTGGCGGATGGCTACGCCAGCTTGGGCTATGCGCACTAAAAGCCTAGGTAGTGGAAGTGATTGAAGAGTATGCCAATTAACTAATCTCGGTTTGATGATGATTTCATTAGTAGATTTTAATGCAAGACCCTGCTCTTTGCATTGCTACTAAATGGGAAATTATACAATCATTTAAACATTAATAACAGCAGGTGGTCTGCATCTACCATTTGCCAGCATATTGCTTTTAATCCGTGCAATGGATGCATTCCCCTGTGTAAAAGTGACCGAACGAATACATGCTAAATTGTAAAATGGCAGAAAATATTTAGAACGGCTCGAAACCAGAACTAGAATAAAGACTTATATCCAGTATGTTTGCACCAAATGACGTTCATTGCCAACGGATGCCAGTAGAGGATTTATATGAACAGGCAACTACCACTGGTGCATCCGTGCACGGTATATATGCAAATGACCTTTGCTTCTAGTTCAATACTCAGGATTTTTGAATGAATGACGTGAGTAAAGTTAGAATTCTGCGCAACGAATAGTAGAAATAGCTGCTAGCAATTCATGGCGCAGCAGGTATCTGGGTGTTGTATGGTTGCAGAAACTTTCCACATAAATAATATGTTGTGCCATCGGTTTATGTCCTGCTGTTTGTTGCTTCCGGGCTCATAATCGAAGTGAACTTTTCAAATTAGCTACACATGTTGGAATCAAATTTGTTTCTTTGGCAATCATTATGTTTTGCTAGTGAAGAAGCTTCAATTTAACTGTATTGTTCAATTATGCACCATAATCGCCTTTAGTACTTCTTCGTGTCTTTGATTGAATTTCGCATCATTATTTGAAATCAAGCCTGTAGAATGTGATTTCAGATAAAATTTTGCTCTAATAAATTATTCATTTAAACTTAAGCTGTTGTTTTTTGTCTGATAT
The DNA here is from genome assembly GCA_963942545.1 of Oxycera nigricornis. Classification (NCBI taxonomy): domain Eukaryota; kingdom Metazoa; phylum Arthropoda; class Insecta; order Diptera; family Stratiomyidae; genus Oxycera; species Oxycera nigricornis. The sequence goes on from OZ012661.1 coordinate 18,010,916, forward strand.
CCTCAACTTAAGTCAATAAAACTCTTTAGTTGCGCCCAATTTAAGTTTGATTTTATTGAGTCGACACAGATGAAACCTATGACACACATATATCCAACATATCAACATTTTCTTTCCTCGTCTATCAAAGCGTCGTCCTCCAGAAAATTCACCGACGCATAGTCCTTGGTATCGGAACTTTCTGATTTCTCACCATCATCTAGTACACTAGCATTTATTCGGATGACATTCACTGTCGAATCTGATTGACTCTTATCCAAAACAATTATTAGATTTTTGCCACGATATTCCTCGCCGAGTAGATCGGTCAGATATCTACATTTCTTGCTTCTTTGCTTTTCGAAGATAGAACGTACGTAGTAAATGGGGAATACAACACACTTTCCCGAAGAACCTTCGGCATCAATTGCCACACCACGAGCAAGTATTGAATTGGAACAATTTAGGAGCATCAGTAAAATGAACGAGAAAACGATTGACATGCAATTGCTAGCAAGTTGATTTTCTGAAAATAGGATGAAAATCAGGAGCTTAAAATTCGCCGGTCAAAATTTTAACTGAAATACCTGGTAAGAAGTAAATGTCCAAAAGCAGCCAAGTTCCACGCCAAATGCTCATAGTTCCGACAAAACTGAAAAATATAAAAGTATCTGCCACGACGATCCTTCCGAGACCTTCAAGCTGATCGCATACTGATCTCATAAATGATTGAAGGCTAAAAGCGATCGCAGCGATTCCATAGCCAATTGCCTGGAATGAGAGGAATATGTGTCGTCAAATATATGTATAGTTTTAAATAACTAAAAAAGTCTATCTTCTTTGAAGAGCATCAACAATGTACACCTACCGACATTAATACGCAGTAATAATATCCACTTATCTTTAAAATGACCTGTGTTAATTACTTATTTACACTTGCATCTTAGAAATTTTATTAGTTTATGATGCTAGTATTGACTTAAGCCAGTGATATAAAAGAGCACGTCACTCATAGAAATTTCAGTTTAGTACAGGATTTGAACTTGAAAAGTACTGAAAGTGTTTTGCGATAGAAAAATGTCCGTCCTCAAGGCGACAAATGTCGATTAAAGAAAGAGGTGCTGCGATGGCTTTGAAGGAGGAGCCTTACTCATTTAGAGAAATTTCTTGTAGAGTAGGATGCAGTGAAGGTGCTATACGGACACTTTTTAAGAAATTCCAGGAACCTGGTTCAGTGAGAAGGAAGAAAGGAAGTGGGCCGCCGCATAAAACAACTAGCCGCGACGATCGTCGACTAAAATTGGCAACCTTACAAAGTCGGTTCGAAAGTTCATCCGAACTAAAAAAAAAAGAGATGCAGGATACGAGCTACGATAAAGTCAGTATTTGTACCATCGAAAGAAGGCCCAACGAAATTGGATTAAGATCCAGAAGATCTGCCAAAAAACCATTGTTGACAAATCACCTTGAATTCGCAAAAGTCCACGAAAGCTGGACAGTTGAGGATTGGCGGATGGTCATCGTTACAGATGAGTCCAAATTCAACCTATTAGGACAAGATGGAAAACAGAACGTCTGTCGTAGAAAAGGTGAACGATATAGCGACGATTGTATTGATTATGGTATGGGGAGCCATTACCGCATACGAAGTTGGGGAAGTAAATCTTCTAGAAGGTTCGGTGAATGTACTAATATCCCAAAAAATAATATTGCAACAGCTTATACTGACGATCGAAGCTCTAACCCAATATGTGGATAGCCCCATCTTTCAGGACGATTCGGCACATTGTCATAGAGCGCGCTCGCTTAAAGCTTAATAACATTAAATTCAATATTGATGTTATTTTTGACTTCCACATTCAAGATTTAAAGCAGAAATTGGGTATAATTTCTCTTCCGTGGCCAGGAAACAGCCCTGATTTGAACCTAATCGAAAATTTTTGCTCCCTCGTTGGAGTGAAATTGAGAAACAAGAAGCCGATAACCCTTCAAAAGTTAAAGGACGAAATTGAAATGGTGTCGTATAGTGAAATATCACAAGAAGAGCTCGAAAAATACTATGAATCGATGCCTCGAAGAATTACAGCGGTAATACGAGCAAAAAGAGGTGCAATAAAATAATATAAAAATAAAGTAAAATACAATTTATAAAAATAATGCAACAAAACTTAATGTTTTTATTAAATACCATTCAAGGATACCGAAAATTCTGGCCTTTAGTTGTTATTTTTTCAAATAGAGCATAAACAAAATCTGCCCAGTTCCGCAGTTCGATACTAATTTCTATCTAACAAACATGTGGATCGTCATTTCAATGTATAATATGACAAATATTCACAAAATTTATTTAATTTATGATTTTCGAAATACCAATTACAAATACATATATATACTTGACACTTGTATATTTCATTTATTCTGATACTATGTATATTGTATACTCAGTGCGTACTTTTTGACGCTTACTATCCAAGATTTGGTAATATTATTAAAATATTGCAGTTAATTGTATAAATTTGGGTTCAAAAGATGTTTCAAAAAGGCTCAATGCTGTGGTCGTCCTTTGGCATCTACCAGCTTGCAGTCCACGAACAGTTAACGTCTTTTGCCCGAAGAAAACGTTTCAATTGTTTATTCATCCACTGCCTAATCTTTGCGCTTGCCATTCTCTCACTCCTTATAGTGGTTTTAACTTTCTTTGAGTTCCCAAAGTTTTGAAATCACTCAATTCGTTTTTTCTATCAATTTTTCAGAAACACCATGCTATTTGACGTTGTATTCAAAGTCAGTCACTAAATATAAGTTTTGTAATATTGACCGCGTTTAAAACACAAAAAGAAAGCTTTTAAATTTTTGTTTTTGAGAGTGGTAAACTTTTTAAAAATGTGTTCAGTAATATTCCGGTGTTGAGAGATGCTATAGAAAGTTTCATAAATATTTTTATTGCTTGAATTTTGTTACCATTTCTTCTGAGTTCGTCCTGAATTTATTTTAAACAGCCAGAAATGACTATTTGACTAAACTTTTTTTGACTGAATATTATGTTCGTCTTTCTTACTCCTGATCTATACTGCTTTCGTCCTATGATCTTCAAATCTGATTGTCAATTTTCTCTTTATAATATAATATAAAAATACTTCGAGCAATCTGGGCATGATATCTCGTGTATGATACATTTTCCAACTATATTTCTGTTCACCATTTGATGGCTGCTAAGCCATAGAATTTTACCTAATTCTCTTCTTTCTTCTTGCAATCAGTTCCACCAGTGTCTCTTTCGTAAATTCATTTACTTCAGCTGCTTTATATTGTATGTATAATATTATTACTTCACGGCACCTGTATCTGCTAGCGGTGAGTGTAACATTCGGTGCACCATTGTAGCCATTAGTGACTACCAAACGTTAGCAGCGCGCCGTGACGGTAAAATACAGAAACAACTAACATAATTTATGTCATAATTTTGGTATTAACAATTTTAATATCCTCCATAAAATAAGCAAGGGGAAAAAGTTAGACTACCTGGAATGCATTGAGATTAGGCGGAGAAGTGAAAGGAAAACCGGCTGAATGAAATTACTCTCCCCTTCCAATCACCACTCCTTCAACCATTAATTATTTAAGAATAAAACCAGGAAATAGTTGTAAACTGTTTGTAACCTGAAGATGATCTAAGGATCGGAATGCGTCGGATTAATAAAAATTTGTGAGTCAAAAAAATCAAGTGTCTTATTTTATAAAGATTTTATTCCATTATGGCTCATCAAGTGTACACACAACTATCTATAACTGATAGTTTTTCCTCGTTTCCAAAACACAAAACGATGAACAAACTCATCCTGGCCGGTGTGAGAAAACTGTGAAGGTAGAACTGCGATACGCAGTGTCATTGCGTGCAGAAACTGTGTGATGTCACCCTGCGCTCTTACGTGCGGTCCTTTAGATTTTTGGTTCGCAGTAACTTGCCGTGATTTGCCTTGCATCACGTCACATACCTAAGCCTCATTAAGCGACAAGGCCTTAGCTCACAAAGCAATAAATAAATCTACTCAAGTGTTGAAAACAATAGTATGCATGTCCAACACTATGTTTAGTACCCATAAGAAACGTGCTGGCGCCTCTACTTCTCATCGCTCGGGCAGATATACGACACTCTTGCCACTTATTATGCACTCACTTGTTACTAGTATGAACGGTCGTATGAATTGGTGACTGAATTTTTATATTATACAATGTAAATCCACAGTACACCAGCAAACTTAATGCTTCAAACTTTTGATGTACTGTCAGCTATTATGGATTTAATTGTAGCATGGTTGGAATTATCTATTGAATTTATAGAAAAGGCAAAATATGTGGATGGAATTTTGAACGATTTCTCGCTTTTTGCCGTTTTAGAGATTTATCTCGAAACCAATTTAAAAATATAAAGTTAATTTATTTTATTGAACGTAGTAAAGTAAAGTACGGTCAACTTTAGGTCGGAAATAGTAGTAAGACAGACACTTTCATATAAAATTTCTGGGGGTTGGATCGCGAAGAGTTGTACCCTACATGCTCAAAATGTAATAGTAAGCTGACGTAAATATGCTCAAAGTGTAATAATAAGCCGACGTAGATCTGCTCAAAGTGTACTAGTAGCGACGGCCAACTGTAGTAAGCCTCGCTCACGAAACCCCGTATTCAAACCAGTCCTCAGCCAACCAGCGCTCTCAAAAACCCAGCCCACGCTCGCACACTCGCAAACAGCCAGGTGGCCTGACTCACAAACAGATCTCCATAGGAAAAGCTATCGATCCACTAATATATTTTGGTATCGGGCAGCTCGCCGAGGTAACACACTTTAAGCCACACTTTAACGCCGAACGATTTTTTATGAAAGTTTCTGTCTTACTACTTGCGAAACACTCTTCACTCCTACAGCACTCGATTTAGTAATACACTTTGGTTTTGGCTTAGTAGTACACTTTGGCTTGGTTTATCTGTCGCTACTAGTATACTTCCAGGCTATTGAAGACGGCTTACTACAGTTGGCTGTCGCTACTATTACACTTTGAGCATGTAGGGTACAGCTCTTCCCGATCTAATCCCCAGGAATTTTGTATGAAAGTGTCTGTCTTACTACTGCAAATAATTGTAAAATGATTAATTTCAATTAAAATGTTATGGCGTTCAGTACTCATAACTGCCATCTTTGATTGGTTGAAATATCAAGAATTGATATCATGTTTCACAAAAAAGGTTTTGATTTAAAATTTATATCAATTTCAATGCGTTCTTCTAAGTAGTAATAAAAGATAAGAAGTAGAAGTTTAAAACATTATTTACATAATATACCAGTCTTTAGAAGCTAGATACGTTCCATATTTTTTTTCATTAAAAACCGAACATGATATTAACGATTCTAACCATCTCATCTTATTTTGCATCTTAAATCTTTTGTATAATCGTTTTAATTACATCACATTTACATATTTTATCTGTACATATAAAAATAAATATTCACATGTGATAACGTCACTGATAATGCATTCCGAGGTCATCTATCGACTGAAGGATTGTCTGAAATCGATTTATCTTAATCAAGCCCATCTGAATTACGTCAAAACGGTACAATGACAAAATTTCCAAGTGCTATCTTAAATACGTACTCTACAAACTCGCATCCCCACACGCTTCGCGTTGCGTTCAAATCTAACAAAAAGCCTACCATTTGTGTTGGATGGATGTCTTTTTCGTAGAGAACGCGTTTCAAGTCACACATTCGCTGATCCGCTCTAATCTTGTCTTATTATTATATTTATCTAAATTATGAAGCCATTGTGTATTAATAACAGCACACAATGCGAATCTTGCTTCTGTTTAATATTATTTAGTATTTGTGATATAATCGTATTACGGTTGGCGAACGATGCAGATTCTTGTGCATTTGGAAAAAAGCTATATACATCTTTTTTGCGCAGATCTAGAAGTATTGACAATGAACTAGAATAGATTGAAACTGACCAAGGAGTACTGAACGATTGCTTCGAGTTGATTATATATAGAATTTGCGCGTGTTGCGAAAATGTGTACTGTTCAAGTCAGAAGGTCAACGGATGGTTCATTACTGAATGAGCTAAGATTGAAATTGACATAAATGTTATCAGTATGACCAGATAATTGGTTTCATACAACATTATCTACGTTCGTTCACATTTGATTTTGGCAAGGTCCCAGAAATTGCGGTGATGATTTATAGGCTTTATAGTTTTATCTTGAATTTTTTGTTACATGTTTGTTAATGCATTTCTGCAAAGCAACTCGATGGAATCATGCATAAGTTAAGGTAAATTTGTCGAATCACACTTACCAAAGACGCCCATGAAGAGTAGATTATGTCGTCCGGATATAAAACGAGATCGAAAAACACCCAAACTCCACGCCAAACAACAGATACAAGTGTTCCAAGGATGAATGATGAAAATAAACAATCGAGTATGTACAAAGCTGGCTCTTCTGTTGGCTGGAATAAAAAGAAATTTTTTTTACAGTACATTTGATTGTTAAATGCATTTTAATACATTTTTCTACTTAAGAGGGGAAATACATGTAACTGCTAAAATAATCGATTTTTATTCTCTACATTAAAATGTTTCAAATACTCTAAGAATACGCCAAAAAAAGTTTTGAAACGATATTCGTATTTGTTTTTGAGTTATAGTCCGTTATAGGCAGCGCGGCATTACCCAGTAAGTTGAGCACACCTGCCGCGCGTCCCTGTCTACTTTCTCTCCGGCGCTATGGGCGGTTCTCTAATTGTGTATCCCTACCATATTCTTATAAATCTGAAATTCTAAGCAAATAGGATCTGGAATCGCTGACTAATATGTAAGTTATATTAAAAATTAATAATCAATGGTTTTTATCTACTGAATACTTTAAACGCGTTTTTCTCAAAGTAGTACTTTTTCAACTTTCGTACAAAATATCTCAAAAAATATCGAACCGATCCGGCTCAAATTTATACCACATCTACAAAAGAGTCTTATGTCCTAGTTGAAGCAATATGTTCCTGCAATTTCGGAGAAATAATTTGTTTATTAATGTTTAAATCGCGACTTTTTTGAAAAATAATCAATTTTTGTGTTTAATCTAAAATTAATGTAAAAATGACATTTTTTTATATATAAATTTTCATTGGTCAACCTATGAACTATACATCTCATTTGCATATTTTTCTTCTGTTGAATGTTCCAGGATCTCCGGAAATGGCGTTAAGTTGTACGAGGCATTTTTTGAGATGTTTATTTCATTCATTCGCATCGCCGCCATTTTGTGTTGAAAAATTGAAAAAAAAAAATTTCAAGTACTGTGAGACATGTATTTTAAGGATTTCATGTCAAAAATCTTCTGAATAAACAACATATTTTTTTTAACAAAGTCGTATCCACTTCGTTAAGGTGTCAATCGAAGCGTCTTTGCAATCTTAAGAGCTTTGGGAACCTTCGGTCGGGGGGTTCGCTGTTTTGCCCGTTTGAAGGTCATTTCTGTCATGCGTTATATCTCGCGAACCAAACGTGCGATTTTCTTGAACAAGGTGTCAAACGACGCGTAATAACATTTTTGTGATTTTATCAAGTTTTTAAAAAAAAGCTTGCAGCCGTTTTTTTAATTTTTTAAGAAAAAAAGAAAAAAATTACGGTTTTTTCAAAAACAATAAATTTTTATCCTTATTTTCAAGTCAAAGTAATCAATGTTTATATAATTTTTATACTCCAAACAGTTTTTTAAAAAATGCCATCAAATTTTTCTCTCATGATTACAAAAAAAAATCAAATAAAAAATAAAAAATCATTAACAGTCATTATGATCTCCAAGGTAATTTGTGTCATGCGTTATATCTCGCGAACAAAACATACGATTTGCATCGTTTAGGTGTCAATGGACGCGTATTAACATTTTTGTGAATCTGTCGAATTTTTTAAAAAATCGTTGGAGCCGTTTTGTAATTTAAGAAAAAAAAGTGCAAAAAATTAGGTTTTTTTCATAAACAATAAATTTTTAACCTGATTTGCCAAATGTAGTAATCAATGTTTATAAAATTTATATACTCCAAACAATGTTTGTAAAAACACAATCAAAACGTGTTCTCATGACTACGTATAAAATTAAATACCAGATATAATATTTGCATAATTAAGGTGTCAGTTGACGTGTATTAACATCTTTGTGAAGTTTTTAACATTGTAAAAATTCGTTTCAGTCGTTTTTTTTTAATTTAATAGAAGAAAATGCCAAAAATTATAGTTTTTTTTCATAAAAAATATTTTTTAACCTGATTTGCACAGCACAGTGATACCAGTTTATAAAATTTATACATTCTTATCAATTTTTGAAGAGAAACTTTTCTTCCATGATTATGAAAAAAACGAAATAAAAAATAAAAAATCATTCAAAGTTACCATGTAAAGAGGGTTCATACGAATGCTATTACTTTATATCTTTTATTTTGAAAAAAAATTGTTGTAATTTCAAAGTTTTAAAATATTTGCATAATTTGAGCAGATGTTTAATAGTTTAGTTATTAATTAAAAAAAACTGCTTAAATTTTGAGAACCAACAAAATTTTTCAAGACCAAAAAGGCACCCCACCGATTGATCCGCGTGAATATTCAATCTGTCCTCATTGACCAAAAACCTTACGTAATCAATGAACCCTCCCGTAGACGATATGATTCATAATAACTCATTTCTGTTACTGCTATGAATACCTCTCATTGTTGTAATGTTGTTGATGTTTATGTAGATATTACTGGGAAGTTGACCGTGTGGACCTCAAGGGTCGCACCTCGCGGTTTGTTTATCTTTGATTTAATGCGATAATAGATAATTTGGTGTTATTTGAGTGCATGCAAATCGAAGTTTCGAAATCGAAAGTACCAATTTTCGTCTTTTGAAACGCCCATCTAGCCAAAAAGATGTGATTCTAACTCCACACAAAGTTGCGGAAGTGTATCTTGTAAAACGATCGATGAAAAACTTTTCAAGGAACGTTTTCATATGGAATATCCTAAAAAGTAGTTATGAGTACTAGGTTTATAAGTTCAAAACTGTTTTTTGAATGAACTATAAAGTGGATGGATATGTTGTCCCCTAATTAGTTGGACCGTACAAAGAGCAAATGCAACTCCTACCGCAGTATGTGCCAATATTGTTTGCATCAGTATTTTTTAACCGCAAAATAAATCAAAAATAAGTATGAAATCAATTCGGTTTATACATAATTTATCAATTTATTCTTATCAGAAGATCACAGCTTATTAGCTGAAAACAGACATTTGATAAAAGCTTCAACAGATTTTGTTGATATCAAACAATTGAAGCATACATTTGTTTTGATTTGTATACCGACCATAAATTTCGCTAAAGAATCTTTGCTATCAGATGATTATTTGATTAGATTATTCATTTTTCTATCAAAAAATATATCAGAATTAATTTGAATGACGCTAACACTCAGTTGAATATAATTGTTAAGCGAATCATATTTGGATGGCACTACAAATTACACTGTTTTCCATTTTAAGAGCTTTAAAATGAAGAAGAAAATGTTTATATGCAGAATATTTTATAAATGAGTAGGTTGAGTCAAATTTAGTTGTGTATAAGGTTAAAAAACTGTTTTCTTTTATAATATTTTCTGTACAACTCCAAACTATGTCGAGATAACGAAAAATTCCAAGCGTCTATTAAATAGTAGCTGACATACATTCACGTCTGTTTGCACCTATTAAGTTCAAGACCAGAACAAGCATAATTGGCTAACAACTTAATTAGATTCTTCCTAATTATAATGGACGTGTGGCTTTTATAGGAAAGGTATTTTTATTTTTGTTTAAATAGTCGTAAAGCGTGTAGAGATCTGCTATAGTGTGGGGTGTTACATGTAAAGATACATTGAAAGATTGAACGGTTCAATATTATGTGCGGAAGTTCAATATTTGATTAAAGCTTACATGAGTAGGGAGTGAGTGTGTCCTGCAGCCAAAAATATCTAGGATTAAACAGCCGTGAAAGTACTTGGTCTGGAGTCAAAAAATATCTAGGACTAGGCTGTGAAAGTATCCAATCTGGTGCTGAAAAAAGTCCCCATATTCTCGAAAAATTCATCGAGAGACAGTTTTTTTTTTAAATTCTATTTCTTTTGAAATGTAGCTATTTTTTGGAGTATTCAATGTGGACGAAGTTTGAAATGATAATCATTTTATAGTTCTTTATTCTGTCGGGACATATTTAAGCCAAGCGTAGTGAAACCGTTTACACTCAGGACTTATCCAGTTGACACGCAATTATATACAATAATTAATATGAATTGAAATAATTTAGATCATACACTAGGAACAAATAAAGTTAAGCTAACGAATCAATTCAGAATAGGTCATGAAAATCAATGATTATTCGATAAGAGTATTTTTAAACCTAAAAACGGAAATTCAAGTATCGTACGATTTAGGTAGAACGTAGTATCATATTTAATGGTCTACCTAACTAATATCAAGCATATAGCTAAAAGGTTAATCGCACTATTCTGAAAAAGTTCTGTCTTTATTGCGTCTAAGTGGAGAATTCTAAAAGTTTACACACGTTCACTCCAAAAATTGGTGCTGTTTGGTTAATATAAGGTTTTGGAGTGGTTCATCCATTTCAAGGAGTCGAATAGCATCCTTGTTTACATGGCCTCTTGACATCGTGTGCTGGGCCATCGATTTGTGGCGCACTTGTCCATCGATAAGGTCCACATACGAACGAAAAGGCTAACTTCTGTGTATAAAACTAACTTAGACTTTATTTGAATTCAATTCTTCTCTACACGAGGGTTTTGACGTCTTCTACTAGCGCCGTCTTCTCTCCTTACTTTTGCGATAATTTGCCCACAGTGGCGATCATTGGAAACTGAAGGTAGTGCCATAGAGTCGCTACAGTACCCCTCTCCTAGTGTCGAAGTCAACTCGGTGACTGATGTCACGATGACGTTTCCTTTTTGTTGTCGTTCTTTATTTGATGGTTTTCGGCTATATGTCTTGATCGGATGGTTCCACAATCGAGGGGTATCCAGGATGTCTGGCAGTTCACATGCATCTGTATCCGACGTATGTGATCGCTGCTGTTGGATTTCGTTGCTTGGCCGTTTACTTTCTCGGCTGACTATCAGTGCTGCCAGATCTAGCTTTTTGAAAAACCCTACGCCAGACTGAAACCCCCCTAAAATAGTATGATTTCAGCTGAAAACCCCCCAAAAAACGTGAAAGAATAAAAAAATAAATCATTTAGTTAATGTTAACAATGATTATTATACTGTCAAAGCTTCCCATGCAGTTCTTGGTAATAGAAAATAAAGCCGGGACCAAGGTAAATAGACAAAACTGATTTGTCTATATACCTTGATCCGTGGCAGCATCCCAGTTAGAAATGTTGGATGTGTAATGTGTTCCAACTAGAATCCTTCACTCATATTCTATTAAGTGAATGTCTTCTCTGTTGGGTAAAACTAGACTAAAAGTAACATTTGGCTTTGCCTTTTATTTTTTGCTAAATTGAAATGACGTTCTGGTAATAGGTTTTTTGGGGGTTTTTACCCCAAGAAAAAGTTCTGAACATTTTTACCCCCCAAAATACCCCTGCAAGAACTTAAAAACCCCTGTTTGGGGGGAAACCCCCCAATCTGGTAACACTGCTGACTATGCTCGATTGTTTAAAACCGGCCGAGTTTTTGTTTTCCACGTTGTGAGCTGATGAAGTACACTTCTCGCCTGCTAAGTACACTGGTTTCACTCTTTCCGTTGAAACATTCGTGTCCTTTCCTTTTATCATGATTGTGACGATACGATCTGTTGATGTGCCAACTACCTTGTAAGGTCCCGTGTATGGTGGTTCCAGTGGCTTGCGAACGGAGTCCGTTCTGAGGAATACATGTGACCAGGTAGCGAGAGTGTCCGTCGTGATCAGTTTTCGATATGTATGGTGAGCTGTTGGTTGAGGTCGGAGATTGTCTGAAATTCTCTGCAAACGTTGTAGAATTGCCTGGCGAGGTTTTATGGTTGGAGAAGCATTCTGCTGGTAGCTTGATGGTGGTTCCGTACAGAAGCTCTGCCGCTGATGCTCCGACGTCCGGCTTAAATGCGGCTCGAAGTCCCAAAAGGACCGTTGGGAGAGTGTTCACCCATGATGTTGGTTGGCTGCTTTGAAAGTTCGGTGCCAGTGCTCAATCATCCCATTCAAAGCCGGATGATATGGTGTGGTTCTCATCCTTTTAGCGCCGATTAGGTTTGCTGGTGACCGGAACAGGGATGCTTCAAATTGGGTGCCTTGATCTGTCGATATAGTTTTGGGAGAGCCAAATCGAGTGATCCAATTTGAATAGAAGGCTATAGAATACTATTTCCGCCGAAATATCCTCGAGTAGGATAGCCTCTGGCCAGCGAGAAAATCTGTCTATCATTGTTAGACAGTAGCGGTAGTTGTCGACTGCTGGCAGGGCGATAATGTCCATGTTGATGTGCTCGAATCTGGAACTTGGAACTTCAATATAATTGGGTGTGTTTCTGAGTATTTTTGTTTCCCCAATTATGCGTGGTTAGCCTGCTTCCGTGGATTAGCTGTTTTCGCTTGATGTCTAATAAAAGATATGATAAAAAATCAGCTCCCAGTATCGCGATCTTTACATCTGCGATGGTAAAGGTCCAAACAATTGTATTCCCAGTTCCTAAGTCTAGCTTTAAGGTAGTTTCACCGTATGTTTTGATGATGGTGTTGTTTGCCGCATATAGGGTTTTGTGTCCCTGGGTGCGGGGATGTTTGATAGCATTTGCCGTCTCTAGACGCGGGTTTTGACGTCATTTTCTAGCGCCATTTTCTCCCTCCTTACTTTTGCGATCATTTGCCCACAGTGGCGATCACTGGAAACTGACTGACGTAACGGATAGGGTGTGCCTATCTTCGCCACTCAGGCGGAATTTTTCTCATGTCCTGTTGGAGCAAGCTAGGGCGGCACATAAAATCATAGTGAAGTCGATTTATACTGGCTTGGTCTCAAAAATTTTGAATCTTCAGTTGACTTTGCGGTTTGTTGCGTAGTTTGAAATTTCCTTATGCCAAACTTTTTCGAATATCTTCGTGACATCTCGGAAGATTGCTGAGCAGACTTTCTTTTCTTGGGAAGCATTCTCTAGAATTGTGATTCTGTGAAATTTTGGAAGCCTGAATTGGTGTCGTGATATCAGATTGAATTCTACTATAATCTTGGTTATACGCTTATAGATCTGTTTTTGAAACATTGTACGACGTAAGTTGCTCTAGTGGATTTGCCTGATTTTGGTATTCTGATAACATATGTTATTTTCCACAGATGCAGAACGCATCGACGTTTGATAGCTGCATTGCTAGTTTTCTTTAGTTCTGCAACAATTTAGCGAGAAAAACGTTTCGGAATTCCTTCAGTCATTATTTATTTTTTGGAGCTACTGTCTTTAACAATAAAAAAATACTAGTTTTCAAAAAGTACTACTCAAGTAACTAGAATTGCTCATGATTTACGATCTTTTTCTCAGTGTATATATAATGTTTTTGCAGGGTGCCGATAGTAACAAAGTGAAAGGGTAAAAACGACTCGAAAAAAGGGAACTATCTTTCGGGGGCTACAACTTCTTTGTTTCCACTTTCACTCTGTAAAACTCTCAGAGCTTCCTTTAAGAAGTTTTGCCAGTATCGTTTATGCAGTGGATGAGCATGGACGGAAGCTTTGGCATTTCAAAAGTGGAAAAGTCACGAAAAAAAGCCTTTTCCAGCTAAATAAACAGCTCGCAAAGACAAACCCTTCAGTCTTAAAACTTAAGGAGCCTGTTGGTAGCCAACCAGAATTTTTCGAAAAGTGTAGCAAGTTCAACGGCGAGCTTAAGTCCACGTTTCTTAGGTCGTACCGCTTCCCTCCATATTTGATCGCCATCTTCAAAAGAATTATTTGCAAGCGTTGAATTTTTAATGATGTCTAGTCCAGAATAACTAGACGTGTTGCTGCTTTTCTTTTCCATATCGACCACTCGGACTCACCAGTCAATGGTTTCATGTGCCTTTCGAGACTCATCCTTCTTTTGGTTTCCGAAATGCTCCGCATCAGGAAATCTACTCGTTTTTGGATGTCTTCTTGATCCTAAAATTAATTCTTGTCTAGTTCCACAATGTGTTTGTATTTATTTTTGATGAAAAAAAAATTACACGTACCATAAGTAGACTGGATAACTTTACAGACGTCTGAATGCCAACGTACTCTAGATTTAAGTTAATTATATTTTAAAGATACAATTTAATTTAATCGGGGCGTCGGATGGCATCCTCTTCAGGTGCTGTCATTTGCCATCCGTCACCAGTCAGCACGACCACGGTTAGGCTTGTTGATGGGTTAAGCTCGTTATATTTCAACTATTTTATTATTTGTATCTTCGAATTATAACGACTGTCAATTGGTTCGTATATATGCTTACGTTAGCTATTCTCTATAACCTTGATGTATACATCAAGGTTAAGTGTTATTTCACCACATAACAAAGTTTTATCCTCCATATTATCATATAAATATTATATATTGTGATATATTACGTATAAGATCCTTTGCGAGTCATCGCTACCTCCATCCACTTTACAGGAGATAGAAGCCAAGACTGAAAAGTAAGTAAATAGAGATCTTAGTCGCGTAAGTAATGCGGTAGCGGACGGTCGTTGTAGGGTGGGCTAAGGCATAGCCAACGATGCTTGGCGAGCTTCGCTAACGTTGCTCGTCCACCAACTGTGTAGACCCAACCTCGGGATGCTCGTTATTTTTTGTTTTATGATTTCAGTGTTTTTGCGCTCGGAACGGTTTTGTGTCGCAATATCAAAGTCAGTGTGCGATTGAAAATTGTTGATATGAATGGTTTCCTTTTTTTTATATAATTATGACGCACGTAACGAGATTGGATGAAGTCAAGAAAATAACGAGTTGCGATTGCGTGCCAACTAAACTAAGATGGCCTGCCAGCAGTCATCGATCCTTTAGTCTTCGATAGGTCGAACGAATCCGTCTGAACGAAACTTAGTATCGATGGTGGCCTCATTCTTGGATTAAACGTCCGCGAAGTTATTAAGACCAAAGTCTTGATAATTTCAACTTACTAAATTATTAAACAACAATTCATTACAAATGGCTTCAACATGAGGTAAATGTAATGAAATCTACGCGGATTTAACGCTAACGATAAAATTATATTATAGGGTATTTTGTGCACTGTTTACGTTGCGTTATAAGGAATTATTCGTTTGCAGAAGTAGCTGTTTAAAAATATTTAAAAAATGGGGCTAGTAACTAATCTTTAAGGCTACCTATTTACCTACCGATCTTTTAAATCTTGTAGTGATAAGAAAATAATCCTCGCGCTCGTCAGTTGCAATAGTGAACGGCGGTGCACTTATATTAGCCAACGATCGTGATAGTACGAGTATAGCTGTTGCCAAAATGGTAAGTAGACAAACTGTTGGAAAATCTACTGTTGTCAGAAGATTCGTTAAATTCCACGGTCCACGGCAGCCATGAACGCTTACGAGCCCAAAGATAAAAGTATAAAATCGCGAAAACAAATAGAAGGTCAATCGATGCTTCTCGCGATCGACGTTATCACAGAAAATTTTTTGTGGTAGCATAAAAACCATATAGCCGATACCGCCAATCAACAAGGACACCAAGCTCGAGTGTAAAGGACTGTCGGGCAAAAGATAAATGTCGCAGAGATTCCATATTCCACGCCAACTATTGATTACTAACGGTGTGACGATAAAGGATGCGAAAAGAATGTCAATAAAGTGGAGAAGCTTTTTATATTGTGGATTAGGTTCCTTATCAGATTCAATGACAACAATGGGACCTTTGTACATATTGAATCGTTTGCAAGGTGGGTGACGATGGTTCTTATGTATCTTTAGGTCAATTCCTATCAGGACATTTTCATGTGATAACTTCTACTTGTCTATCGGTCGCGTTTCAGGCTGCCTTCGTAACTTCGATACTTTTGTGTCCTTGTGTAACTCTTGATCGGCGCTAGTTTCACTGACAACACTCAATTTCGCGTGGAAATGTGCTAGGGCATTATAATGCGGATGCAATCACTGATTTTCAACTCGTGCCAAAATATTTTGGCAACACTTGCACTCGTTTGCGAAGGATAACACCAGGCGCTTTCCATAAAACCAAACTTGAACCAGAACCGCACGAAAACTCGACGGGAACTATACGCGATACGAAAACGTTGATTTAGCACAGATTTTGCACTTATCACGTTTCGACTGGACGACTAAAAAAATAATGCCAGTAATTTTAAAATAAACTATGGCTGATTGCTTATCAACAATCTATCAGCGAATAATCATGAAATTTCAGTCGGGAGACACTTTATCACAAAATATTATTGTTCCGAGCCAATATTCGAGTGTAAATTAAATGAAACTGTGGAGTGAATGCGGGGGAAAATCAGAGTACATGCATTAACTGGCTTCGTGTATTATATTTATTTATGCTAGGACTTTGACGGTATTTACTTTGCTTTATTGTGGGTAGTGATAATGCGAGAGATGGCGAAAAAACATCTTGACCTTTTAGAATATTGCAAAACGATTGCGACTGTACGGACTGGCGCTTTAATTTGTTATTCAAGCCGAAATATTTGTCTGGAAGCTGTTTAAAAATCAGTGGTTTTATTAGGCAGCCGTTGTTTTTTTCAGTTTCCAAGAATGGTTTCCTTAATCGTTATCACTAATGTTGTTAAGCAACTTTCTGAGTCATCATTATTTCCCAATTAATTTGTATTCTAAAGAACTTAGGATTCATTGAAACTTCCTCTTACTGGTAGTTTGAATTGAAGTCTTGAAGAGACAGCGACCCATGTCAACAATGCAACTTAAGTGAATCGTTACTCCATTCATTGCGGTTAAAGGTTCAACTACTTGAAGAATCCTTAAGATTCCCGTAGAGCTGATTTTGCCGCTTCGATGGGGCGTGTTAGCTTTTAGCCAGATATCTCAGACATCTAGAAAGTCCTGTATCGTATTAACATAAAAAATGCTCCCATGTCTTCACACTTTTCTGATAAAAATTGCAGAGCTCATCGTTGTTTGTAAGATTTAGCGATTTCACTTACCTTGAATTTTCAAGGACATTTAAAACTTGGATTGTCCAAGACCTGATACATCCAATCAATGTTGTTCTAGGATTTCTTCAATGTAATCTCTCAAAAGCAAAGGAAGAATCTCTCTTATTTTCGCCATAGAATGCCTAGAAACCGACGGCGACACTTTCAGCTCTAATTTTATTCAGATGGTTACCTTTTTATTTCCTTCATTTTTCCTGAGTCGTGTCACTCTTCTCAGAATGACATCGTTCAATTATGCCTGGCTGATGAGATTTGAAAGGTATATTTTGAAGTCAACAAGGCCTAAACCCCTATTGATTTCATGGAAATTAAGCGGTGTTCTAACTAGTTCGTTCGCTTCTTCGAAGACCAAAGGATTGATGATTGTGCTGTGCGCACTTTTTAATTGGCTCTTGCATTTGGACACGGAGTGACTAACCCCGCCCAGCGCTTGCCTGCGAAACAGGGCTAGATAATTGATTTAGGCGCCACCTGACATGTGCGCCGTCATCATTCTGGCACCGAACTCGAAATGAGAAAGGTTTTAGAGCCAATTCTTGAAATAAACTTCTCCATTCGCGAACACTTGCCATCAATAAATACGTGAAATGAAGTGAAAGGAAACAAATAATAAGCACATCCCACTTTGTGTTTCACAAAATATGATTTCAAAAGAAAAGAAGAAACAAAAAGATTTAAATTACTATCAAATTCTACTTTGACTATCTTGGTCACCGCAACAATATCGCAGCTACTTCCTCCCCTGTTCAAATGCCGTTGTTTTCTAAAACTGCCGTCGTCTTCAAGATTCAAGCACTGCTGTCATCATCTTCCATCCCAAAATCTAAAAGCCTGTGCCGATGGAATTTTCGTCGCCCGTAACGCAATCAAAAAATATCATGAGTTTTTTCCCCCGCACATGTTTGTAACACTCACCTTTGTCCGTTAAATTTCCGTCGCACAAAGAGGATGAACGAGATCAGCCACCACCCTTTATTACATTCGAAGCTAAATTATTTCCTTACGTTTTCAGTAAGTGAATGAACTCTCCCCTCCGGAATATATAATCTCTTTGCGATCCATTACGCATGAACGCACTCTTGCTATGTAAGTGGTAGATTCGCCACTAAAATTATCGACTTTTTACATTTGTGACTTTCAGAATGGTTTGTTTATGTTGTCGCGATCGGTGGTCATCCGACGTCTAAACTTGACTTTTTGTTTGTATCGCCACTTTGAGGAATTTTGATTTATTTCTCTCTATTAGAGAGACAGGATTGACGAGCAAGGCAAGAAAAGGGCTGGGGTTGACTAACGGAGCGAGTAGGGGGCGAAACTTATTAGTTATTTTTATGAAATTTTTTGTGAATTTCAAGACTTTCAAAATATTTGTTGTAAAGATACCTTCATGCCTCGTATGTAGTTTAAATTAAACCATTTTCATCTGAGCCAAATTGATCGTTCGCTAGATTGCAGTCTGAAAATCCAAGGTTTCCGCGTGTTTTCAACAATCGATGAAAAGTTGTTTGATTATCGGCCGTGAAACTCATTTAATTATTTTAAGACTTTATTCATAAAATAGAAATGCATTTTACACTTCTTCTTGTTTTTTTATAACGAAAGAAAGAATTCAACTTCCTTTAAGTATCAGCAGTTTAAATTACCTAAATTCCCGAATCTCCAAGAGACAAGAGACAAAAATCATGATCACAATTCAATGCTGTATTTTCTACTGAACTTGAATAAGTTTTTTACTCGTCGAAATTGATTTCACCATCGTGATATAAAGACATTCTAAGAGCGAAAATTACATTTGGCTACTCAAGTTTCGATACACTAATAACAGAAAAACAGATAAAAAAGAGCTCGGGAGCAAACCTAATCTCTGAGGTGGCTATGAATCTACCGTGGACCACGATCATTGGGGAGTAGTTTAGGTTTACTGCGTGCAAGTTCGCATGATGTGGTGGGATAGATACTTCGTGTACTTACCCCTTCAGATTGCTGTATAGCCAAGGAAAAGAGAAAGAACAATTTCAAAACTTATGTGCCTAAATCTTTCAGATTTTTAAATGCCGACGAATTATCTTAAAGTCAGAAGCAACAAGTCGAAAAAGTATTTTAAATTTTTCCCATTCAATTCTATCAAGTGACAATGTGACTTAAAGGAGGTTTCGCGACAGCATTGATTTAATACAAGCTCTCTCTTGCTTAAATTTTCTTAGTATCAGGTCCTAGACTCAACACAGTTTATTCTATACGAAGTATCTGAAGGCTCTTGCCTGCAACATTGGAAAATAAAACAAAAATCTAATCTTTACAACATTCATGTATATTTGCTTTAAATATTTACAGGCTATGATTTCTTCGTGGCGTATTTAACGATCCATTGGAATGTTCATAACAATCGCGATAAGCTTAATTAAAATCGTACTAACATAATAAATTAGCTAAAATACAATACACATTTAATCAATATAAGTGTAAAATCGATTTCCTTTTAACGAAAAACACAGAGTTGTCGATGTTCAGGTAATTTTGACAAAATAAACTTCTAATTTATACACTAATTGTTTTTCTTCTACTATATAAAATATACAAACATAAAATTAAAAAGGATCTTTTGTGTGCATAATGTCAAACGATTTCTGACTATATAAAATCGTAAGCTAGCCTCTGAACGCTGTTTGGTCGCCATTTTTCGATTTTTCCGTTTCAAGAGCTAACATCGGTTTGATCTCCGGTCCACCTAAAATACCGGCATTGCTCTTAACAATCCTGATGTTGTTCGTTTGCGATTTGTCCAGCAAATACATGGCATTGTTTTGGTCCTGTCGTTCCAAAGCGTCAAATAAGCGTTTTTGTTTTTTTGTGCGTTCCTTCTGGAAGAACAATCGAATATAGTGGATTGGAAAGATGACGCATTGGCCAGCCGGTTCTTCGGCATCGATGTAGACACCTCGCACTAGAACTGAGTTGGAACAGTTGAGAAGTGCCAACAGGACGAAGGAGAGACCGTGCGTTAGCCAGTCGCTTAGCAGACGGTTTTCTGTAAAAGTTAAGTTCGAGATGAATTATGAGATAAGAGTTCTTATGCATGTAGAAAAAAAGTGGGGTTTGTTTTGACTTACCCGGAAGGAAATAAATATCTAATAGTTGCCAAACACCTCGCCATACGTTTATTGTTCCCACAAAACTAAGGAGCAAAAACACATCGGCCACCGCAATTCGCCAAAATCCTGTTAAGCGATCACATGTCCACCTCATGATGGGTTGAAGGGCAAATGTTATAGCTACTATTCCATATCCTATCATCTGTTGAATGGATAAATATTTTATTGTTAAACAACTGACAGAGATCATTGAAAGAATTTATCTTAAAAACGGTTTATAAAAATATATTCTCAGGTCTTCAATATTCAGTGAGTAGCTTAATTAAAATAAATGCGGAATCTTTACGGGTGATGAAAGTAATCAGTATGCGACTACCCTAACATTTTCATTGAAGGAGGAGCGAAAAAACTACTCCCTCAGGTGATCGGCAACTTCCACTACAGTAAAATTTCTCAGCTGGGCTCGCCATTAATTATTGATGTTGATGCGTGGAGTTGATTTTATATGAGCTATCCGGGAGATACCGCATAAGAAACGCGACTAGGCGCTCCTTTTCAGTTAGGGTTCTTTTCACTTTATGCATGTGTGAACTGGGTTTTTGAGATCTTTAGTTGATAAATAAATATTCTAAATTGCAAATTGATAAGAATGACTTACCAACCTGAAAGGATATTATTTTTTTAAATTGACATGCGTTTTTATAATACAGATTAAGAATCATGAATTCAAAGCGAAAATTTTCCAATACATAGGAGTTTTTTACTGCGGAAAATGAAACTCTTTCTATAGATCTTCGATAACAATCCACAAGACACATAATTCACAAGACTTACCTTCATTGTATGTCAGAACTGTAATCCTTGCGAAAGAAATACTCAAAGACAGTCTAACGCTGAAGATATCGAGCCAAAGTCTCGGCACCAAAACGGCAGAGGCTTCCACAAGCTACAATTAGGGCGCCAAATAAAATTGTTTTATAAGAAAATCTTACAAATATCAGCACCTTCTGGAAATGATTATGTTGTATTTTTAACCACTTTCCATTGACGAAGAAAGAGGTTTTCGTGGATACACTCAGGCATTAGAATTCACTACCAAGCAGGAAGAAGTTATCTAATATATTGCTTCCCGCAAAATATTCCGAAGTATAAAACACGACTCAGAAAAATATGGAAAAACTGCTACTTCTGTTGCGATCACGATTGATTGTTAGACTTCATGCAATAATGATGGATATATTGCGATTAAAGTCCACTGAATCGGACCTGAATTTGAATCTCAAACTGCTGAATTATTGAAACGAAAAACACACTTCAAGCACTCTTGCAAAGGCACTTTGCAGGGCTATAACGGAGTGGAAATTAAAGGACAAAATCTTTTTGACCATTTCGGACAATGGAAAATATTGTTGGAGTGGTTAAAGATGTGGTCAACTGAGATGGGATGGATTAAAATCTGTATAACCACTTATTGAAAAATCATATTAAATTGTCTCCCATTTTAAAAGGAGTGCAGTTGCCAAATCTAAATTAGATTTACATCAAACTCAAAAAGGAAATGAACCAAAAAGATTGCTACAATCTGTAGGTACCAGATGAAATTCAGTGTATTATGTGTTTGACCGAATATTTGAGCTAAGAAAGGAGCCAAGAGAAACTCTTGCAGTTCTTGGTAAAGAAAATCAACCATTGCTGACAATGAGGAGCTCAATATTATTGAACAGCTATCGAAAATTCTCACCCCTATGGAATTGGCAACAAAAGAATTGATCGGTAAAAAGTATATGACGTTGCTTCAACCGTCGTTTCCAAGGATCTGGAAAATGTATAATCATTTGCAGGAACGTGATCTTTTGATCCCTGTAAAGTGGAATAATCGCGAGATTTGCAAGAATGGAAAACAATTTTATTCTTCTAGTTGCAACATTCGTAGATATCAGGTTCAAAAGTTTGACATTCTCAAAGGAAGTTATATAGCGATCTTGCGACATCCGCAGTTGCTAATTTATTGACTCAAGTCATGAAAGAAAACACTATTGCAGGACAACCTGCTGAAAAATCTGTAGCAACAACAGAAGATGACAACTCTTTCTGGAGCTACTTCGACAAAATATACTTAATTACTCAATACTAAATTTCGTGCAACAATTGAAATAAGAAATATATTTAAAAGAGCCTCTTTGACCTCGTAATCAGGACCTTCTTTCATGGTGGAAGTTCCATTCTTATAATTTTCCATATCGTAGTAGAATTGCTCGGGGAAATTTATAGCACTGCATCAACTTCAGTTTCATGTGAACGAAATTTTTTTTAAAACGGGCCAAATTCAAGCAGATCTTTAAGTAAAGTCAAACAGATAACATTTTAAAGAAGTAATACAAAAAAATTGTTCATAATAAAAAAGCTTGGTTCTATATTATTTTTAAGTTACACTAGACAAAGTACGTTAGTTAAGACCCAAATGATGACACATTACTTATTCATAATATTGCTTTAAATATTCCGAAAAAGCTGGTTGATGTTTTGTTGCTGCTTTCATAAACTGCTATTTAGAAATAGTAGTAGCAGCTGCTAGTCCAAGTCCAAAAATCTGTTAGTCTGTTTCTATAGCGAACTCTGCCTATCAAAACGCTCTTACTGTCTCAATTTTGAAAGAAGTGAAGATTAATGATGCTCCCATTTGAAATTCCAGACCAATCAATCATTTTTTTTAAGACGGATCGACTGTTCTACCGCATCGAATGCGTGTGGAATTTTGAAACCCTAAAATCTACATTTCTGCCTGTTGACATAACCTTTAAGATGAAAATAAGCTTTGTTTTAAAAAAAGAGCATGTAACCAAAATCGGCTTATTTTCTAGCTCAGACTTCCCATTACAAAGGAATCTGATTTTTACAGCAAATGTATGACACTATCAATGTGTCTAGCGTGACACTATCGTCAATGTTGAAATAACACGCACATCAAAAAAATATCGACAGCATCGTATATTTATAATCGCTCGGCACTCTTGGTATTTAGATATTTTTTTAAAACTTTGAAATTAGCAAAGAAAAATTTAGCAAAAGAACTGCTTATTGATGAATATCATTATCTATTTCTTTTCAGGTAATAGTTCGGCACTAAATATTCTCTAACTTCTTCTCATCTATTCGTCGTTTCGGCAAGCGTAACTGAATGTAAGTTTCTCAATTTGAACTGAATTTTATTTAGATGTTAATATCAAATATAATGATTCTGTATTTAAGTTATATTTCAAAATGATAGACACAAATATCAATCAAAAGCAAATAGCTTGAAGTTATCGCTACCTTCTATAAGTGTAGTGTTTTCAATTGAAACTTTCCCAGTTGCATTCATCAATGCGTCAAATTGTGTGCTAATGAAATCATTTCACAACGAGGAAATAATCAATCGATTCTTATCATGGTTGTTATTGTTTGCATTGCTTTCTAAACTCTCTAGAATCTTCATTCATGCTATCTCCATTCGAAAGTATATTTTGCATTATTCAAGATGCGAGTTTCATAGGTAAGTCAGTTACTTTCTGAATTCCTCAATAGTTACATAATCTCTCTGTTTAATGGTACGGCATAAAAAATAGTAGATACTTACCAGCGATCCCCATGCAGAATAAGTTGGATTATCAGGATATAGCATTAAGTCTAAAAACACCCAAACGCCACGCCATGCCACAACAACTAGTGTTCCCACGACTAGAACAGAAAATATACAATCCAGGACATATAGACCAGGCTCATGTGTTCCCTGAAACGTGACGAAAAAATATTCAAAAATTAATTTAATTTAAAGATATTTGTCTGCCTGAACAGTTATGTTACGCGAAAGCTTATAGAATTTCTTTTTTCTTATGATTTAATGTGATTAATTCAAAGAAAAGATTGTTCAATGCATGTGCGTAGTTTAATCGTAAATATAAATAAATATCATCACTTCAAATATTTTGAGATTGTCTGATTTGTTTGGTGAATTTTCCACTACTAAATAATCATTGGAAAAATCCTAGTAGATCAGAGTATTTACCAAGAAGTGGACGTTCTTGTCATTGTTGTGATAGCACGTACTTGTTATTGATAAACCTAATTATTTACCTTAGTGATTTGCACATTTTTTTATTGAAGAAGAAGTTACTTGTAGATGTAAAATGACACCAACTAAAGTGTGTATGGTAAGAACGTGATCGTGATTAAAAGAAAACTATTGACAATATTCAAAAACATTATTCATTATTGGAAAGCGCTTTATATTATCTTTTGCGAAAAGCATTAAAAAGGCGTCCAATCCCCATTATTTTCAATAATCATCTCAAATCTACGAGTACAGCTGTGAACCAAATTTTCTACGTAATCTGCATCGAAATTTTTCCATATCTTTTTTAAAACATGTTTGTTTCCGCTTGTATTTTCGCCTAGTAATTTATTCTTCATATACTCCCATACGTTTTCAATTGGATTGGCATCAGGTAATTGTGATGGGCACTCTAATACCTTGATCCCATTTTCCTCTTCAAAAGCTACACAGAGTCGACTTCGATGTTTGGGATCATTAGCCTCGACAAGGATCTACTATCTATTATCGTTACCGTATCATACTTTAGCGGACGGCAATAATCCTTTTTTCATATAGACCCACCGTTTCCGGAGCCGTCGGGATTCCAATTTAAACTAAAACTTTGCACAATCCTTGCGCAAAAAAGCTACTATAAACATGGATCTTTCCAGGATGCTTGACTGTTCACTCGATCCGGGGTTCGTCTTCTTTTCGCCACACACGTCTTGCTGTACTCGTTAGCCAAAATGAAGATTCTTTTGTTAAGACTGCCTTCTTCCAGTCACGATCCTTATTCGCTTGGGCCTACTTCAGTCGCCTTTCGATCTGCCTCAGTGTTAACATAGTTTTCGATACTGTGGCTCTGCTTGCGCTATTTGCTTCGTTAAGCCAATGGCGGATCGTATACAGTGAAACTTTAATATTCTTTTTGTATAGTATTTCTCGTGCTTTTCTCGACGAAATACTCGGATTTCTCTAATAATTTCGAATATTGCTTTATTGTCATCCGTTGACGTCCTCTTCATTTTCCTCTGCCAGGAAAATCATCCACGTTACCACTATCCCTATACCGCTTTGTCCATTTCTTAAAGAATGTCACTGACTTTTTATGGTACTTTGAGACAGCCTTCTGATTCATTTTTGTTCCTAAGGACTGACAAACTAAAAATGCAGCCTCAAAAAGAATTTTAAAAATCTCATTTTCAATAGATGTTGTCCCCACCAAAATGCAAAATTAAACTAACGTCACTTCTTCATCTCGACATAGAGAAAAGATGTACCAATTTGGATAATTACCTACTTTTCAGATCGATTCGTGATAGTCCAAGTATGCAGATCGTCACGCTCTTACCAAACACACTATACATAGGTGTGGGCAACAAATGTCAACGACATTTCTTCCAGCCTCTTAGTACTTAATTTTTGAACGTAGTAGCGTCCCAAGAACTGAGGTCATTGTTATAATACCAACTATAAAGACGCCCCCTAAAACAAAGACATTAACAACAAACAACAAACACAAATTTGTTGTTTTCGGGACACCCAACGAAAGTGGGCTGCTCAAATATTTTGGCAGTCGCACATATCTGCATGCACTGTTCTTTGACTTCTCTATTAACAACGAAACCGTGGTTTATAATATCATTTTTGTATAAAAAGCAGAAGCTAACTCAACGTCGCATGTGCGATTGGAGTCAAAATCCGAGACCAGACATAAGTTCAAACACTCTGATGTACCTTAAAAGACTGTCAATCTTCGGAAAAGCTACATGCCAAATGATTGGTTAGGCTTTACCCAAAGTGTTCATCCACATTCAAAGTTTTTTTGGCAAATTTTTGTGCGCAGTTTCTACAAGATTCTTGTATCTGGACGTTTCCTACCAAAATTAGTTAGCACAAATATTTGTCATACTCCCTTGTTCCGCATGATAGCTATCAAAGAACATAGAAGGCTTTCAGCTAGCTCAAAGCCGCATGCGTGGCTGGAGTCAAAATCCGAGACCAGGCAAAGGTTCTAAAACTCTGATGTGTCTTAAACGACTGTCCATCCACGGACAAGCTACATGCCAAATGTTTAGCTAGGCTTTGTCCAAAATATTCGTTCCCATTTAGAGTTTTTTCGGCAAATCTTTGTGTATGGTTTCTACAAGATTTTTGTATCTGGACATCTTCTTACAAAAGAAGTTAGCACAAATATTTGACATCGGCCCTTGTTCCGCCTGTCAGCTATCAAAGAACATAGAAGGCTTTCAGCTAGCTCAAAGTCGTATGTGCGGCTGGAGTCAAAATTCGAGACCAGGCACACTCTAACGTGTCTTAAAAGGTTGTCAATCTCCGGAAAAGCTACATACCAAGTGTTTGGTTAGGCTTTACCAAAAATATTCATTCACATTCAGAGTTTTTTTCGGCAAAGTTTTGAACGAAGTAGCAGAAGGTATTTGTCAAGCTCAACATCGCATATATAAATGAGGTCGAAATTCGAGACCAGCCACTTGATTGTTTTAATGTATGTAATATCGACAACCGAAGAAAAATTTTGCCGACAAAAATTACTAGAAAACGATTATTCATGCGGTGAAAATGTACGAATGTGAACCTTCGATCGTAGCACCCGTTTTGAAAAAAAAAACAATGGATATTTATGAACGCCACACTTTAAGACATGTCCTGCGGCTCACGAAAAACGTACAAGACTGGTAAATTTCTGGTAACCATGAGTTTTAGGTA
This sequence comes from Oxycera nigricornis, assembly GCA_963942545.1. Lineage (NCBI taxonomy): Eukaryota > Metazoa > Arthropoda > Insecta > Diptera > Stratiomyidae > Oxycera > Oxycera nigricornis. Next base: position 18,037,999 of record OZ012661.1, read on the forward strand.
CTTTTTGAAGAACCAGCGGTATTTATCCAGGTGATGTTGGGCAGACTTCAATAGGTCGATAAAACTACTTTGATATTAAACAGTAAGCGACGGGCAGCCGTTTTCTGGGTAAGTTATGCAAACGTCGGGAGGACCCAATGGAAATAGTAAGCAAATCGCTAGTAAGATTCGGAAATAGCCGCACGCCAAAAGTTTTGCTTGGTTTAACGAAAACTCTTTCGAGGAGCTGAAAGAGGTAGCAAATATTAAAATAGACCAACTCCTGGATTTCCTTAAAAAGTCATGATGGTTCACGGTAGGAATTAGAGGGACTCTACGTATACAGGGGACAATGGACTACAAGCGGTCTAAGTGAAGCGAAAGCCGGTTGGCTTCCTTAATTTTTATCCATAATCCTAGTTGAAATGATTGCGTGGCATTTGCCTCAGAATGTCGCACTATCTTAAAAGGAATTCACGAACGTCGAATGTTCTTTTTCGACTTGAATTCGTCTACAAACAAGTTGGCATAAGGCAAATACCAAATGAATTTTCGCGGAATCGCTACTAGTGTAGGAGAGATTACTTTAGCTAAGCTGACTATAAACATTTAGTATTTATTATCTCTATATACTGTTGGTCCTTTGCGCAAATAAAATAGGTGGACCTACGATTAATGAAGACTAAATCAAAGTCATAACTGAATCGGATTGATCTTTAACATTCCGATGATGGCGCTCTAAAAGTTACATTCACAGTGGCGTGGAGTTTGTGAGATACATCAACGAAAATCAATGATACTGACAAATAAGTGGCTATAATCTTATCTCATGAGTTAAAATGAAGGACCAGATATTTTTTTCTATAAATTTGTTTTAATATATTATGAATAACATATAAACTTGAACATTAACAAGACATTGATTCTCATTACCAATGAGCATACTATGAAGAAAAATATGTGGCTTAGATCTCTTAGATTCAGCGCCACCATCGTAGTGTTAATTGTACGAATGATTGATAGATTGAATATATCACACGTTTACGTGAAGTGAAAGCAACCACACGAACTAGACTGTAGGCCAGCGACTTAGCCGTGCGATCATCGTCTTCCACTGGGACGAAGACCAGGACGAAAAAGATCTAACAGGGTGAAATGAAGCATTGTGAACCGCGAAATTGACGTTGATATTTGTTTTAAAAGTAGAAAGAGAAGAATTGAAGTAAATGAATTTGAGACGTTGCTTCATCTGTAAATTAGGCTTTTTTAATTCAAATGAGAAAGTTGTTCAAAAAAAAGTTATGTATGTATATTTTATCAAATCTTTTAAAATTGAACTAAATACCTTACCGATGTTTTAAACATTGTCGTCACTTGAAAATAATCCACATATCCATCAGTCGATATTAAAAATGGTGCTGCACACAAATTGCGTAATCCTTTTACAAAAGTAAGAAATATGATGGCTAACGACGTAATCGTAATCACTGCATATAAATTGAATCCCGTAAAGATGTCGGTTAGGGCCCATGGTCCGCGCCATCCGTTCACACAAACCACCCCGAAAATATAAGTATAGGATCGCGAGACAAAATAGAAAGTCAGTCGATATTTGTGCGGATGAAAGTTCTTACGGAACAGTCGTTGGAAGAGAGTGAACAATAGATTTCCACCCACACCGATTCCAAGCGAGGTGGACGCGGAATATAGATCGTTGTCCGGTATCAGATAGTGATCGCAAAGATTCCATGTTCCTCGCCAATACGCTATGACACTGGGTCCTACAATGGTTGACGAAATCAGGATATCTAGGAGTTTGAGTAATGCCGTGTGACAAGGATTGCTAATGTGTTTTGTTGATTTTCTATTGTGATGCGGACATTCGGTAGCACTTTCACGCATAATGAGTCTTTTGTCGGGAATGGTTGTTTATAAAACGATAATATCTGCAAATTGGACTCGTTGATGTTCATGTGGTGTTGACGGCATAGTTGCACTGCTCCTGGAATCCAGTCGTTAGTATATAAGATTCAGAGTCGTGCTTGATATTTCTCCATCAGAACGCATAGCCTCGATTTCGAAGAAAACATTAACATGACTGTTACTGGTTTCATACATGGATCCTTGAACATTTTGATGGTATTTTTAACACTTTAACATATTATTTCGATAGTACACTTTCCACTTTTCACTAGGCGCTCTAAAAAAGTCAGTTTTTGATTTGATTTTCAATTTATTTCAGATTAAAACGAACGATGGAAGCACAGCTAAAATTTTTATGTTTGTATAATAAATTAAAAATTCAGATGAAAACTTTCTTTTTAATTTCAACTGCATAGAGAAGGCTTCAAAATATGCGATAAACTTTGCACATGTTGGGCTGTTTATATGTTGCAAGACATTTGAAAATATATATTTTGAATCCGAAAAAAATAACCCCGTGTAAGTTGAGTTTATACATGTCAGAGCTTCATAGCCATTTCAAAATAAGCACGTGGATTAACTAAACGAATTGATTCGACGAAGTATGCGATAAAGCTGTTAAAAATTAAAATAAAGAATAATTTCGAAATGTTGATTCGCCAACCCGAGTCAAAAAAACACAAAAAAGGATGAGCTACGGCCACTTGATACGAAAACATCTAATCGCAAATAAAACAAATACAACAACGCCATTTTAGAAAAATCTGTGATAACTTGAGCAGAAATAATGCACTGGACACATAAAAAAATAATGCAGACAGGGCTAAAAGCCGCAAACTGGCCCATGTGGAGACTAGCTAAGGAATATTATGACCGACTCAGGAAACATCAATATAAGATAGTGTAATAACTCCAATGGAAGTGCTCATTCGCTACAAAGGAGTTTTCAGATTTACGTGACTTTCCTGTAATTAAATTTAAAAGCCACGGTGAGACAATGCAGTATATGCTCAAATCAGACAGCTCTAATCGAAGTAGCCTAAAATTGGGTTCGGGAGTCTAACTAAGAGTGCCTGTTTACTCGCGATAATCTGAATCGTTGAAGGAAACACTGGCAGATTTTAATGGAACTACTATTTAACGTAATTGTAACCACAGCTTCCTTGTTTGCACCTCTGAAATGGGACACTATATCAATGTTGAAGTTGATATTAATCTGCCATGAACTGTTCAACCCCATAGTACCCAACTTACCCCTCAGGCCGGAGGCAACGCTTACTATTATAAGAAAAAAATATTATTAGATTGTCTATGGGACCTGAGGATGACAATCACATTGCTTAGCAAGCAAATGAATGCCAATACATTCCCGTGTCCCGTGAAAGTGATAATTTTCCTCAAAAAGGACAACCAGCACAGTCGCTACTCTTATTGAATGAATTCCGCCTCAGCGTTTGTTTCCTTTTTTCCTTCAAAATAAAATGGAAGCCTGTGTGGATGAGTCCACTGGTCTCAGATTGTACTGGTAATCGATCCCCACCGTCGGCTGACTACCTTTATTTGCCTCAAACTAGAATGCAAGCATATGAAAATCGGTCCTCGGATCCCCATCTGAGACCTGCCACCCAGATTATGCTAAGAATCAGTCCACATCTTTTCCTCCCTATTTTTCCTTGAATTGGAACAGGTGAATGAGCTATGCATGTACGAGTACTCCGGTAGAGTTGCTGATTTGCGACCAACTTGAAAACATGACCGTCAACCACGCACTGGCGGCAACGGTACGTGTTGGCGTGATGCCTGCGTGCCGCCACTGTCTGGATCTCGAGTCAGCGGTCGAAGATGTCAGGTTGAGATAAATGAAACAAAATTAAATATACGACCCAAACTCCAATCGAATGGAATATGACAATCGACAATTATATTTTGAAAAGTGATTACTCATTCGTACATCTCCTAGCCAAAGACGGATATGAATAGGACGAGATCGAACTGCGTATTAATGTGACAAATAATATGTTCTTTTCAGTTTGGCTTATGTTCACCGAGTAAATAAACCATAATTTGTTTGGAGCAAATGTACGAATGTGAACCTTTGAACCTAAGGTAGGCTTCAAAATAAAAAAATTATATTTTTAAACGCCACATTGTAATAGATATCTTGGGACTCATGAAGAACGGGTCAGACTGATGAACTTCTTCTAACCATGAGTTTTGAGCACTTCGACGTACCAGCGGGAACAGACTTCAATAGTTCGATCAAACTGCTTTGATATAAAATGCAGAGTAACTGGTAGGCGCCCTCTGGGGTAGCTATGAAAAAGTCCGGAGGAATCAGTGCACAATCCTAGTAGATTGCAGCAGAAAAGGCTGAAAAATGTATAGACCCAAATGTGCCATGATTTTAACCATTACTAGCGAAATAGATGCATGAGATCATGCTCAGGATAGTGTTTAAAATAATAATAATTGAGGCCTTACTCAACACAAAATGGATCTTAATTAATACAAAAAACTTAAAACGCTTACAAAATAAACAAATAACAATTAAATAAAATTTGGTTAGATGGAGTCGTGTGTCGGCCTGTGAAACTTGAGTGGTTACGAAAGCGTTGGATGAGCAAAACATCCTCAAAAGTACATCTTTGGATGAAATGTTACACAAGGAGGGCCAGAAATAACTATGCGTTATAAAATGTATGGAGAACTGAAGAGCGCAACCATTGAATTGGAAGACTGGTAGACTGAAAGATAAATTTTTAATTTGTTAACCCAGATATTCAATAGTAAACATTTTTTAAGTAAACGAAAAATTGAGGGCATTTTTTTAGAGGTGTTGCACTTCCAATATCTGTCGTTATAAGTTTCAGGTGTTGGTGTTATTTGAATATAATGTTTAATCTTCTTTGGTAAATTATCACGCAAAGACTAACAACCAAACAATGTCTCGAAATAATGGAAATTTATTTCCGAAATTCGTGTTCTGTGCCCCAAATTTGTAGAGCACTTCGCCCAATGTATGGTGCTCATAATCGTTCATCTATGCAGTTAAAACACAATACTATAGAAAAATTTATGTGCATCCACCACGAGCTCGTACAGTGCGTACCGAGGCAACTATCGCTGCTATATGGGGTTGTGTGTGTGAGCATCTAAACATCGATTCGACGCCGTTTTCAACAACTGGGCCTCTGTTCATCAACTAAATGAAAATTTTGATGAAATAGCTTCGATTTAAGCCTATAATATGCAACTAGTGCAGCAAATGAAGCCATTGGACCGTCATTTGCGTCGTATGTTCGGTGAATGCGCTAAAAATGAGTACCGTCAAATCATTGGTGTGAAAATACTTCTCAAGAGATTTTAAAAGCTCAATTACATCCCGAAAAGGTCATTGTTTGATGCGGTTTCCATGCCGGCGGCATAATTGGTCCTTCCCTTGTCGCTGCCGACAAATGATTTGTAATTTTTTCATCATCAAAGCTAATCGCCTGAGAGGCAAATGGTTCACACAGGATGGTCTTCCTAAGACGCAGTAGCTGTGCAGAAATTATTTTGAAACACTAAGTGCCATAAAATTTGCAAGCTTATAATGCCAAAAAATTGGCCATTTTAATGATTTAAAGTTCTGCCCGGAAAAAAAACCTATGTATAATTTAAAATTTAAAATGTGAAAATTAATTTTCCCAGAGGCTAAATATTTTGGATATTTTAAGCGTACAATTTATGCTGAAACTATAAAAAAAATAAGTACATCCGAAAAAATCTTTATAATAAATTCATTATCAAATATTCGAAGAATTTCTCAAATTCAAAAAGCCATTTAAAGGCGAAAGTAATCTTTTCGTCGCGGAAAATTCTAATATTGATGTAAAAATTATTAATTAGCAATAAATGAAAAGTCATTTTGAAGTTGAACATTTTCATTTGATTTAAATGAAAAATTTAAACGTTATACTTTGACTTCAAAAAAAAATTATTCTGTGTGAATGAATGCTTTGATAATGAATTAAACATACAAATTTCCAACGTGAATTCCGAACTATATCAAATGAATATTTCATAATGGAATAAAACCATGAACTTACAACCATTGGAATTGAAATATGAAAAAAATAACACTCTCATCTATGAAATTGAGATTTCATCAATGTCAAAAATTTATTATCTGGTCGACCTTCAAATCATCACACAATATGTAATAATTTTTGGAATTTCATATTTTTTTACGTTTCAAAATTAACATTTATTCTTGAACTTCGTACTGATAATGGAAGGGTCTGATTTTTTGAAGATTGTTTAGTCTTTGATTTGGAAGCAAAAATCTTTTGTTGTTAATTTGGAGGAAATTTGAACGCTAATCATTTTTAATTTTGAATCTGATGAAAATAGTCATATTTTAGGAGGCCCTAGTAAAATCTAACATATAAAGTTTGAGTAGATGAGAGTGTAGAGTTTTTAAAGCTTCACTAATAAATTGTTATTGAACCTAGCGTTTTCGCAAACAGACCTTTTTTCAAAATAAATTCTGCCTTAAAATACTACAATTAAATTAATTTTATAATAGTCATTTTGATAGTTCTGCAAATGATATTTGGTATTACTATGCATATTTCTTTGTGACGCTAATTCCTTTCAAGTCTTTAAACTTGTCTTGTCCGTCCTAAAAAGTCTTAAGTTTGTTATATTGATGACATCTTTTTAAAGGATGTAAATTTTTAAACATGATTGCTAAGCGTGCAGATTAGATGGTATATTTTTTCTTTGAAAAATAAAATCTAATATTTTACATATTATTTTATTAAATTAAAAAAATGGCTGCACAAAATTCACCAAAAATGTCAGCAAATTTTCAAAATGATACTTAGTCCAGTAAAAGGATCCTGACAATTATGTCTTTTGTGCATTTTGGGCTTGCGGAAAGATTTTTCTTGCAATGTGTGGCCAGTTCTACATTTAGCCTAAGTCAAGTTTCTGGGATCACAGCTCTTATCTTACGGGGCCATGTTGAAAAGAAAAAAAGGTAAGACACCTCTATATCTCGAAAACCATGAATCCCACATAAAAGTTCTGCATGGCGAACTTATGTAGAATTGAATTTGCAGCAACTTGTGCGTACATGACTTTCACGTCGTGTCAATAATAAAAGAGTTGCACGCCAGAAACGACGCTGGAAAGAGGGATAACCTTTCGAGTGCCCAAACCTCTTTGTTTTCACATTTATCGCGAAATAAGTTGGAATTTAACTCTAAGGTAATTTTGTAACAAGCCGTCTGCGGTATTGTTTGTTTCAATCATGGAACACTGCCGGGAGTTATGATGTCCCGAAGGGAGAGAAGTCACGGGAAAATGCATTTGAAAGCCAAATAAATGGGTCGCGGGTAGGGGTTTGGACCAAAAATTTCTCATTGTAATTTCTTATTTAAAAAATTGACATAAATCGTTTATAATATGTGATAATAAAAATTGTCCGTTCTTTGCGCTGATAACAAAATTTCTCATTCAGATCAACTCTGATGAAAACCCTGGGACCTAAAACTTTAAATCAGCTTTTTTGGTGAATCAAAAATATAGGATAGTTTTTTTTGCCGTGGCCTTTCAAATTTTTCATATTTATTTCCTAAATTTTGTCATAGTATCTATCTGTGATTTTGCAAAAAGTATTTTGTAAAAATTGTTTAAAATTCTTATTTCTCATGCGAAGTTAAATTCTATGTCTTAAAAAACTCTCTAAAATGTTCTAAAAATATAGTAGAGTCAGTAAGATCGTTAAAAAAATTGTTAAATAGATATTAAAATTTCTAGAAAAAAATACAATATCAGACTTTACTCTAACACCCAATCTACGTACAGTTGATCAATTTATGCTTTCTGTTTATTAAGCAAATTCGTCAAGATTCATGTACCATGAAAATTATTAGAACCAATTTTCCAGAAAAAATTTAAAAATATCCAAATTCTTTGTTGTGAGAAAAAGCTTTTTGAAAGACACTAATTTCCTGTCAGCATTCATGGGATTTTGTTCCTATTTGTCTTTACCGAAGCCTAACTAGTTTCTTTCCTATCGATTTCCCATTAACTTTCTATCGATTTTCTATCGTTTCGCTGCTGCTGAAGGCAACATTTTCTTATTAGTATTTGTAGTATTAGTACCTTAGTAAAATTTTGCTACCTAAAAAATCTTTATTGGTAAAGTTTAGAAATGGGAGGCTCAGTAAACTATAGAACCGGTGAATAAATTTCTAGAAATAATTCTAGTTTTTGAAACGTCTGAAAATTCATTTCTCAGCCCATAAACAGAAAAAAACAGGCTTTAAATTTAAGACTTCGATTTCGATAACATCCATGTAAGCTTGCTCCAAAGTAAGCACAGTTTTCTAGGTTTCAGATCAGGTTTCAAGAAATCTTAACTTAAAAACGGGTTACTTTCAAATTTTGGCAAGATAACAAAATAACCTTGGGAAATTTTGGATCCTGATCATAATTTCCCATCAATTAGAGGATCATTTATAAACTCGGTGTCTTTTTCTTCATCATTTCCATCAGTGCCTAAATTTGGATAGGTTTTGCTTTTGCTTTGTCCAGAAATTGGGTTTAAGGCTTGAACATTTAAATTCTGTCCAATGTTTTTTTGCGTGCAATGTACTTTGACAGAACCCATATGATTGACATTTGTCTAAATCTAAACGTCACAATTTGCCTTTTGCGTCGGCGTGTTCTCCAAAAGTTTAAACATTAAAAAAAAATAAAACGGCACGGAGTATAATTTAGAAACTTTTCACGGAGAACCCAAACAGAACAGTGAAGTCAACTGCGACAAAAGTAAATGCATCGGAAAGTACTGTAACTGTAACTGAACGAGCAATAAAATTCAAAATGGAGGGTTCCATTAAAGACAAACAGAGAAAAGGACGTACAAATGGGTCCGGTGACAAGGAATCGGAGTGCTATGCGTTGCAAGCAAATTCATGCGAATTGGTCGACATCAACTTTTGATATTGCGAAACAGTGTTATACATCGTAATCGACAGTGCAAAAAATCAATACAACGAATGGCGTAAGGACATACAAATAACAAAAAATGTCAAAAAGAAGTGCAGAACAACTGAGGAAATCCATTGAGAGAGTGAAAAAATTTTACAAAGAAAAACTGAAGAACAATTTCTGCCTTGTTTTGGACGATGAAACGTACCTCAAGTTTGGCTTCAATACGCTTCCGGATTCTCAATTTTACAACTTGCAGTCAGGAAAAGACCTTTCACTAGAAGAAACACCAAATTAGTTCGAATGTGGTAAAAAGAGCACAACAGATACGATCAGTTCGGAAATCTATATTAAGATATGTTTTCAGAAACGGCTACTATCGTTTAGAAAAGAGCATTATGTACCTACAATATTTTGGTTGGATTAAGCGCCTGCCCATTTCACGGAAAATTCGATACAATAATTTTAAAAACATAGTGCGAATTTTGTGGGAAAAAAGTTAAATCTACCAAATGTCCCAGACTTTCGACAGACCGAACGGTATTAGGCAATCGTTATATGTAATTCAAAGAAGAGCCAAAAAGTTGTTACTAACGTGGACGAGCTTCGTAAAGGATGGTATCAAACAATCAAAAACATTTGGCGAAGACCAATTCAAAAGTCTGATGGAAGGACTCCTAAAAAAGATCGGAAACTGAGGATTGCGAAAAGTGCAAAAAAACTTTTATTTTACAAACAAATGTAGAGTCGAACATACAAATAATAAAAAATAAAGCAGTTACAAATAGAAGAGAGAATTTGATTTTCCATTGGACAGAATTTAAGTGCTCAAGCTTTAATCCAGGAAAACCTTTAATATTGCATCCGTTATGATTTTTATATGGAAACGATAAATTTCTTCGCACTTTTATTAATGAGAATGATCAGTTATTTTTTGATTTAGTACCTCCGAACACAGTCCTGCAACTATTTTCATTGGTAGGTACATAAAGTGAGTGTAGAGTGCTCCCGTGATCCACATTCACAATTTGCCTTAATTTGGGAAAAATAAGGAAAAAAGCAATAGAAAACAAAACGAAAAAAGAAAAGAAAAATAATGAGAAAAAAGAAAATGGAAAAAAGAAAATGAAAAAATTGAAATAAAAAAAAAGGAAAACAGAAAAAAGAAAAGGAAAAATAATAATAAAGTAACAAAAGGAACAAAAAAAATAGAAGAAGAAAGAAAAAAAGTAAAAAAATATGGAAAATAAAAAAAATCCTTAGCTGAAATTTAGCTAATTACCTTTAAAATAAATAAAAAATAAATATAAGTTTCTACTTAGAAAACCATCTTCGTGATAATGACAAAAATGTGATTTTCAGCCCTTTAACAAAGACGTGCAATCCTTAATGAAATTTATTTGATTTCTATAACATTTTTGCCAAGGTTTTTCCAAGAAAGAGAACAGATTACCTTAAAAACAAAAGTCAGGTGTAAAAAGGGTAAATATTCTAATTTTGACGAGATATTCAAATAATTTGATTTCGTTTTGTGTTGCTGACATAATTTATGTTTGCGAAAATAACCAATTTTCCGCACTTGCTTTCACAAAGAACGTTGAGTTCAATAAAAGAAAGTTTTCGTAAAAAAGAAATGCTCCTTAAAATTCACGATTGTATGCGTGCCGTGGAAGAGCACGAAAAATTTGTTCACTCGCGATTTAAACGCACAATTTTACATATAAGTTGGACATCGACTTATATGAGATACATAATTCTTTTTATGTTTGTGTCCACCGAAGCGTCAAAAGCGTGGTAATTTTCACCTCTTTGACAATTTCCAATAAACACATATGTGTAAAATGCACTCACTACATGCACTGAAAAACAAAATCCACGATATTCGCACCAGGAAGTACGGACAAGTTCGTCTAGGATACAATTCACTGAGATTACAGGTGTTAAGATCGCATTGAGACACAATCCTTCGTTCTTGGAGTGAATTTGGCTTTTGCCCACATAACTTTCACACCGCGATCCTCGACGTGTTGTTGAATATTCGCGAGGTAGTTGAGGATGTTCCCGATCGCGGATTAAGATAGTTGCTTTCGAAAAGGATCATCACGACTCGAGACAGATATTGCATTGTATGCATGCATGTTGATCGACACGAGGATGTTGTTCAGGTCGACTGATCACGGGACGATCTGCATATTGCATTCAAGCGATCGTTGGAGGAGCAGGAAGTTGCGGCGAACAGGTTCGGACTACTATTGTCATACTTCCAACAGCCTCCAATTCGGATCTTGTCTTATCAATTGATGTGGATGCTGGCTCTCTAAATAAGAACTAAGTACGAGGCTGGCGATGATCGTGCCGAATCAGCTCGGAAGCTAGCTCATTTGGTTAGTGTGCTACTCTTGGACATCATCATATCAAGCCTACCTAGTGTAGTATGGAAAGTGTTGTGGTGGTTGTCGTTGAAATCGCGAATGACCATTATCACCGGAGAAGTAAATATGCTGAGTGACTTTTTTTTATCAAATGTCGTACGCTTGTAAAATGGGCCTAGTACAGAACATCTACACTCGACGAGTTGAATTCAAGCCGCTTGTCGCATGTATCTGCTTGCAAGGTGAACATTGATTCATAAATATTAATTTTTGGAATAGTGTCAGCAAATTGTTGGGTGATTCACTAACTATTTTGTCTGACGCTGCCATAGTAAAGTTTACGTAAATTATGCAAACGATGAAATTACGTATGCAAAATTATTCTGTCGGTTGATATTGAATTTTGGATTCAAAGCCAATGTCAAATATGAAATGATGATTTTAATATGTTTTATTACTGGTTGATAATTTCCAGTCGGTCTACCGTTAATGCTGGACTCACGTCGGTCATATTCAATGATCATATGCTTCTTGAAGAAAGTTATTTTTCCAAGGATTATTGTGAGTATTTTTCCGGTGTGAATTAATTTCAACAGAATTCGAAATGGAAAACAATAAAATAAGAAAAAATATTGACGATTTGTTTTATATTATTGAAAATTTTCCCAAAACATCGTTTTCGAGAAGTAATTGATTCAAAAATTAATCCTTGTAGCCTTTCTAGTAGACGAGCTCACTTTAAACGTTAATATAATATACGAATATCTAAGAAGAAGAAAAAGAACAAGGTAAGTTAAATATAAAACTACGATTTTGGAGAGAGATACAGATATTGGTACAGTACACATGCCATAATAATAGACGAGGGCTGTTTAATAAGTCCGTGACTTCCCGAAGGCTGGCGCTCTTGTAGTAGGTTTCTTTTCATTCTAAGAGAATAACCGCTAATATCAGTACGTACACAAAGTTTGAAGTCAGAAAGTTGGCTAGAATTTTTTTTACCATCATTCGAATTTAGTTATTCATTGTTTAAACAAAACCATAGAAAAAGCGAATTTCGCGTGCTTATTAAACATTATTTCCTATAAAGAACATTAATCATGGAAACTGAAGAAAATCTGGCAGAATATTATAAGGAGTAGTCGGCTCCATCGCATGACATGGTTCATAAGTGGCACAAGTGATTCTGAGCATTCTGCCTCTCCAAAAGAGGTGACTTATCAAGAAATTTTTGATAAAATCCACAATCTTAAGTGCTTTTTCACCACGAAAATGCACCAGCTCACACGAGTGCCATTGCAAAGGTCAAATTATTTGTTTTACGGTACGAAATACTTCCTCATCCACCTTGTTCCCAAGATTGGGCCTTCTCTGATTATTTTTTGTTCCCTGACATGAAAATTTAGCTTGGAGGTAAAAGATTTTCATCAAATTGCGACAAATGAGTATTTTGGAAAGTTTGATAAAAATTGCTTTTTAGAGGACATAAAGAAGCTTGAGTAGCGCTTTAGTTAATGTATACGAAATATGTAAGTGATTTAACTTGCTTTCAACGAAATTAATCATTAAAACACGGTCCTGGAGGAGGACTTATTGTAATAAGTGTCAATAAACACCGCTCTCTTCGCAAACGCCCCGCATAACTATGCAGAATGTCTCCAAGGGGGGTCTCAAAATTGCCGCCGGCTTACAGGGCCGGTGATGGCGGCACTGGTTGACCGAACGCGGCCTATCTAACGTACCTTACCACAATCACCACGTCATCTTGTCGAAGATGATGATAACCTATCATGGGCTCCTTGACCCCGTGGTACCCTATACAATCCCAGAGGGTAGGGACACAACATGAAGGGCTGCTATGGTTTTGCTCCTGTAAGCACGGACTTTTTTTCACGAGTGCCTTAGGTGTGTGGAGAGTTAATGTATGTAGTTAAATGAGGACTATGTTGAAAAATAAATTGGAATTTTTTGGTAAATAGTGTTTTTCATTTTAAAGTCACGGAGTTATTGAACAGCCCTCGTAAATAACAAACTAGTTTTTCAAGAAGAAGCCGATTTGAACTTCGACCTAAGAAGCACCCAATGCAGTCCACAAAAAGCAGAATAGATTTCATGCTCACCAAAAAATAATTATGATGAAACATATTTCTATTCTATTCTTGACACAAAAGCGCACAGGCTGAAACGTGTAACAAAGGGTGAAAGGATACAATTTAACACTGACAGATCATTACAAAATGCGATATGATCTAGGCTTTCGTTGGTAAAGAAATTATAAAAGGAAGAACAAGCCACCAAAATAGTGAAGACTACACAAATCTGCGCCAAAGACTACTTCAATTATTACTCAAAAATGCAGCAAATCGAAGACACTGTTCGATGTCACAATGGTTAATGGTTGAACTTAGAAGACAAATAAAAAAAAAACAGTCGATCTTCGACTATAAATAGAGTGCACAAATTTGTGTAAAAAAATTCTGAAAAAGATGGTATAACGATGCTGGTACAACCACAAGCTAGTGGAGACCACTATCGATAGTGCTGAAAGTAGAATAAGAGGCAAATGTTTAAAATAAGGAATGAAAACACCAAAAAAGATGAAATCATTAAGTTCATAACAGAATCCTACAAAGATCGACCTATAAAAAGTCATAGGGACGAAAAGAACAGCATCCTACCATCATAAGAAAATGTCATTCCAACAGTTGTCGTAAAAGAAGAGTAGAAAGCGCTAAGTATAATGAAAAAAGAGCTGGAAACGATAAATTTCTACCAGATGAGACAGCACGTGGCTAATCTTGGCCATTTCATTCACAAGCTGTCAAAGAGCTTTACGAAAATCAAAAATAAATGAAGGCGCGTGAATATAAAACTGTTCTACAAAAAAAGCTGTAAAGAATCCAGTGGGAGCATGAATGTATGACCCTGACCCCATCAAAAAATAATAATCACTATGATTCTGCAACCCTTAGTGCGAGGAACTTGACGGTAGCGCCATTTGGAAGAGCACTACACTTAGTGACTGCATGATAAGTGTATTGGAGAGCGTAAAGAAGTTTGGTTTGAATAGAAAATATCTGTGTCAGTTTTCTTGCACGATTGAAAAGTCGCCAAAGGAAGGAGTATTACTAAAATTTTGAACATGGTAGTATTATTCTGTACAAAGTCACAAAAGCATACTTGATTAAAACATGACAAAAATTGCTTTAAAAAGACGCAATTGAAGGCAAACTATTGACACAGAATTCAAATTGAAGACTAGAGCGAAATTTAATCGAAACTGTCGAATAAATCCAGAGTGGGCTAAGCTATTTAATTTGGCGGGCAATCAACGTTTCGAATTGGTCTGAAGATGTCATACCTGGATCTGGGTCGAAAGAATACCCAAAAAGCTTTTAAAAATTTGGTGTAAAGCCCAAAATAAATTGTGTCGAAGACGATAAAGAAGTATAACATACTTTAGACTCGAAAATATGCTTGCCTATCAAAATCTTTTGCCAAAAATATTCCATGCGTAGCTATACAAAATTTTGCATTTTTTTAATTGAAGGTCATAAGCGAAAGAAAATTAATTCTAAACTATTTAATAATTCTTATTATTCACACTCTAGCCAATCACACCAGATCGTTTTACTACTCTAAATATCAATTCATAGGCGCTGCATTCGCTCTACCCATTGTCCCTAAAATAAATCACCGGGCATCATTGTTCCTGTAGAATAGTGAGTCACTTAACTCAAGTATCGCGGTGATTACTTGACATTCCTTTGATTATGCGGTGATCTAAACCATATTGTGTTTAAAATACCTGCAGCATCCAAATGCAAATACGTTGTGGTAGTGAAGTTATTCCTGGCAACTTTTTCAATGAGTAAGAAATGTTAACAGACGTTCCTAGTTATTATTAATGAAAATAGGTACAATGTGTAAGTATTTTATTTCATTTCGGTGTGAATTGAAATCTTTTGGGCAATTTCTTTAGTAAGCTGTCGTGAACTCGAGACGTTTCCTCGCCATCAAATTCAGTTCAGAATTGAATATATTCTATAAAAATCTGACTACAGTAGCAATTTCGATTATTTCAACGGTTTTCATGGTTTTAAGTCCCTTTTATTTCGTTGGACTCAAATTCCAAATATTTTGCCCAAATTATAAAGAAAATGATGAATAATTTATACATTCTAATCTTCATATAACAGTATTTATCTTATGGTTGCATTCGTTTTAACACGAAATTTATATTTAAATAGGCATCAAGAATACCTACGATGTGATTTGTTTTTCTTATTTGATTATTTGTTTTACTTTATTTTGTTTTATTGCTACTATTCCATTTCATTATTTTTATATTACTGTTTATTTATTTTATTTATACATTTAATTTATTTTGTTAATTTGGTTATTCTTTATTTATTTACTTTTTTTACTTATTTTAAATTATTTTTATCCATCAATCTTTCATATATTTGTTTTTTTTTTTAAATTTATTTGTTATTTACATAATATTTATTTATTTCATTTATTTATTTCATTTATTTTATTTTATTTATTTTATTTTATCTTATTCGTTTGCCCCCCTGTTTTACTTTTATTTGAAAATTTCATTGTTCCAAATTTTATATTTCCTTGATTTTTTTTAAATTTTGAAAGCAAACCCAAATTAGATACACGTATCTTCTAAATATTATTTGATTTCTTCTAAATATTATTTGACAAGAAACGATGCAAAATTTTAAACACTAAATGTCTTCGATTTTTGAATATTTAGGGATCCTGTCTGTTAAAAAACCACAAAAAAGAAATTTTTACATTTGAAAAAGCCCAATCGTCCTTAATTCTAATTTTTCCTTTAAATCGAGTTTGAATAGAAAATAACCTCAATTTTCGCCATAACATTTATTAGCTGTGATTTGATATGTTTGACAGACAGTGTTTCGATTATCCATGACGCGTGGGCATAGTATTGTTGTATTAACACACTATACTACTGAAAGTTTTGATGTATCTCTTTGGGGGAGAATAAAATGTAATACATGAATAAATAGAGATAACCCAGTGGGATGTAATTTTTTTGCACGTATGTGTCTCAAGTTTGGCATATTGTATGCAAAAAAAATACCACGGAGAACTAGTGTTCTAAGTAATGCTCAACTGTTTATGGTACTCTTTCGGTCAGACGAAGTTTTTTTTCATTTTATATGTAGACAAAGAGTAAGGTAATGAAATAAGAGATACATATCTGTAAGATAACATGTCTGTACTACGTTTGAAAAGACTTTTGAACTTAGTGATTTTTTTAGTGCAGATTTGACTCTGATTAAAAGAAAGTCTGGGTCGCTTTCGATGCTCCTTAAATTTATCGTTTGTGAATATTATCCATTATATTGCTGAAGATTGATATAAATTATGTCCTGTAGGGTAAATTCTTTTTGATTGACATAATTTTCCCAAAAATCACTGGGATCTTCGGAGAAAGACATTTTCTTGAGAATGCCTTAGTACTGGTCAGTCAGTTAAAGGACCCAAATTTTCTAATCTGTGGCAACTGCATTTGCTTTGCACGCTTGGTTATAATATTTTTCTACATATTCAATGTTTTTTGATGCAAATATTTGGCATACAACATCGCGTAAAAGCCGAGTCAAGAAAGAGATATCACAATCTATACTTTTCAAACAGTTCAACCATCATTTTACCGGAAAAATAACAGAAAAATATACTACCTAAATAGCTTCATCCATTCATCATTCTCGAATTAAAACAATCTATCTGAAACAATTTGCTTAGCCATCATCAAATTTGCACTTGACAAATCAAATAATCCAACAGCAAATGACAAGAAAAACTGTTTAAAAAAAGTTTATTTCTGATAAGAAAAAAGATTAAAAGGTTATCAGATAATTTTTAATGGATTGAAATACGTTTCACAGTTGACTAAAACTTTATCAAAAAAAGACACAATAAAATAATAAAATAAATGAATTGAAACATATTTGCACATGTGTTGTAATTAAAAGGATTATGAAATTAAGTTAAATAATTTGCGATGAGACAATATTTAGATGCATTTGCAGATAAGAAAATGTTTTTTATTTGCGATCTCACCAATAAATTCTTGTGTTTGAGGAAGCAAAGCGGAAAATAGTTAGTACCGAATTTTGATCCTATATCATTTTACGAAACCAGAAATCTATTTCTGGGGGTGGTTAACGCTAATGTTTCGAAATATAATATGGCGCTTGGGTACCGGCGTTAGAACGTAATGTGAATATGTCTTTTAAAATCTTTATTGACTTGGAAAAAGATGACGAGTTTGTTAATTATTGTTTGGTATATTAATATTTTTAATGTTAAATTGAGTTTATACGTCACTGTTTTTGTTTGTAGGTTTACTACAATAGGTGCACGACAATAGGTGAAAGTAGATTGATTTTGAAGATAAAAATTAAAGAGCAAACGAAAAAATTCATTTTTTTCCAATAATTTTATCCTCAACTTTAAAGTAAACTTCGAAAAAAAAAAACATTTGTGAGGTCATTACTTACCTTAAAACGAAATCGCGTTGGAAAAGAAAATGCCATGTCCTTGTTGTCCAATGCAACAAATATTGGTGGTGCAGCTAAATTCCGTACACATTTGAGAACGACTAATGCCATCAAAGCAATCATTGAAGGTATGATGGCTCGAGAAATTTCAAAACCTGAAAGAATAATATAAAAATTTGGAATCAAATTAACTATTAATGTTAATTAATCAAATGTTGAAAATCTTTCCTATAGAAACTAAAAAATTTATAAAGTTAGACTGAGCTTCATTTAATTGCAACAGTTAACAATAAAAAGCAAAATCGTTGAATTGATGGTCAAATGCTTTAACTGTGTGTTTGTAGAGTGTGAAAGCGTCGCTTTTTACAGAGATAGTGGACAAAATGTGGCAGTGGGCGGTAAAAATAAGTGCCAGAAGCTACTGTTGCCGGCAACGGTACAGCTGGTTTTGTCAACTGCAAATCGGCTTGAGATGCAGAAGTCTGGTGGTCGACGATAATACACGCAAAGGGGTGAAGCTTTGGTGTTCGACACAAACACACACGGAGGGCTCTAAGGGCTATAAAATCAATTTCAAACAAAAAAAAATCGCGATTTTTCACTTTCATTTCGTGTTGTTTTGAGGGAATACGGTAAAATTAGTGTAAAATAAACCGAAAAAATTGAATGGTTTTGACTTGTATAGGATTTGTCACTATTATCAAAGCAGAAATTAAATTTCCACAGATTCTTTCGTAAAATCCCTCGACAGTGGTGCTCAGAATCATTGTCTTGATATTAGGTACGAAGTCAGCACACGTAAAGATCCTCAAATCTTACTTCCAATTTTTGCAGCCAACGCTAGACTTCACGCATCTTTCTTGAGCTGTAACTCATGTTGTGCATTCACCCTTTTTTGAATTAAGATTTTCAATGAAAATTTAACCCGACAAAATATTGCGTAGATTATTCAGAAATGTTAAGGGCGCGAAGATAATTTCTCCTCTGCTTTTTTTCGGTGAAAATTTGGTTAGATTTAAATTCATTCAACAGTGTTGAATAATTGATAGAAAAATAAGCCAGCCAATACTTCTGACTCCTGCATTTCCAGAAAAAATATGGTATGATTTCCGAAATGATTTAGAAAGTATCCACGTCTTCAGAGCAAAATTGACCAAATCAGTCTGAGTGAAACGTGAACCGTTTAGCTTAGCACCCTCATTACTTGGCTTAGATAGGTAGGTAACTAAGTCAGCCAACAACTTTTGAAACCAATGAAAGACTCAACAATCTGTTGATAGTCGTTGTCTTCAAGGATGTTTCCCACTTTCCAACGAAGTGGATATAAGCAACGTGAACATTTATGAGAAAAGTCAACAGTTTAGTTTGAAGCGTAATTAAATTATATCAAAGTTTATATTACTTATGACATGATCTCAGATTGTAAGTTACACTTACGGAAGACTTATAATTTGAATTTACTGAAAATTTATTATATTTATTATCGTTTTTATCGCAGGGAGATGTAACACACCCAACGTTTATTTAAATTAATTATAGTTATTTTTTAAAAATTAATTTGAATAATTGAATGATAAGGGCTTAAATAAAGCTGCGCTTTTTACATACTTTTAGTTTAGCTGGAGTAGATAGAATCATTTAAAAAGTATTAAATTAAAAATTTAAATGCTAAAGTCGGATGTATGCATTTATAAAAAACACAATTATTTAGGCAAATGAATTTCATGAATCCTTTAAAACTTTTCTTCAGTGGCCGTCATATTCTTTTTCCTGGACGTAGAATGCACTTTAACATGGTTAATATAAGAAGGTTCTAACTGCGCATCTCGCGCGAACTCGTACGCAATAGGCCGTAGAAGGGTGGGACTAGGCATCAAATCCAATACCTGACGAGCCCAACTGAAATCATGTTGCCCAAGAAGAATTTCAGGCCGCTGTAGAGATTAGCGTGTTCTCGAGTTTTTCTCTCTTTCTCTCTCTCTCCCCCTCTCTCCAGGTTTTGAAAGTAAAGTGAGGAATATTTGTGCTCAGAATAATTTTGCCTGGTAAATTTAAAGTCAATGTACGCATGAAAATAACAACTGGATACTTTTCTTCACAATTCTGCGTAAGCGAGATTTTTTATAGCGATTCAAGACATGACGAAGGGTGAAGACTACGATAAGAAAGAAGAAAGTAACGCTCCCCAAATGTGTGATGACTGTTCATTCAGGTAAAGATCACAACAGTACCGAAACACACATGCCGCTTGTAGCGCACGGTTTTACTAAGCGTCTCATCATCTAAGGCGTGACTCTTTAGAAGACATTCGAGTGACGTCACGTGCAGATTTTGGATAATCCGTTGTCATCTCTTTTTACGTCTAGTGCCATGCGTAAGTATTAGGGATTCCTGCCGCATTGAGTTTGCTTACCGATAATCTTCAACCCTCTAATCTTTTAGAGGTTAAACGAATTTGCCTGTGCTAAACGATCGTTGCCTCGTTCCTGAATTAAATGTCCTGAAAATTCCCGATATTTCCCGGGTCTTTTAACAAATTTTAACATAATTTGGCAACTAACGTCGATCCTCAATGTAATAACATGCATTTCCTTACAAAATCGATGGTTCTTAAACGTCTTTCAGGTTTGGGGAAGCTCAAGGTTTAAAATGAAGTTGTTAAAAGATTAATCGTAGATTTAAATCCTGTTTCGATGACATCAACTTGTTTTCCAAAAATATAGCAACGATTTTTTTAATTTTGAAGTATGTTTGGAACTAAAGCTTATTGTGGGTTCTTAAATTGAACAAAAAAACAATTATGCATTCGTGAGATGGAATGGTACATAGTTCCCATATAAACCTTCCGAAGATAAAACAAATATTCTTGGAAATCAAAAACGATTCATGTTCATCGCCAAATATTATTGAATATTTAGAAAAAAACTCTACATTATAATATAGAATACTCACCAAATATCACATCCAAAGCCATAAATCCACCTTTCCAATTCATATTGCATCCCAAACTGAACACATACGTGTAAATTTTGACAGCAACATTTTGCGCTACAATCTTTCGAACCGATTTATAGCCACTACGACGTTCTGTAAACTCCATATGCAACAGCTCCTTGATAAGGACGAACGACGTGTGTAGAGCACATCCAAACAGGAAGCAAATGCATGGCGGAAATTGTTCCGGGATTCTGTCCATGAGAGCCCATGTTCCGCGCCAATGCGCCACAACCAAAGGAGTGATCACAAACAACGAAAGGAATATATCGCTAATGTTCAGAAGACGTTTGGTGCAACGTCCTGGCGGGAGGATTATTCGAATTACTTCGGGATGATCGGGATTGAAGCTTGCTTCGGCCGCTTTGTCCATGGCAATAATGATGTGTTGTTTGGGGTTGTTCTATTATAGTCAGAAATGTGTCCTTTCTGTCCGATTGATGGAATACAATTGCTGCATGGACTGGCAAGTTGTTCTGGAAAAGATCATCGTATATAGAAATAATAGTTTACTAATTAACTGGTTTAAAGATATTAAAGAAATTACAACAAAAATGATGCAAGTATAAGTTCAATAAGAGGAGCAAGGTTTTATGCAAAAATCTTTAAAAGAAATTTTTCATACATTTTTGCAACTACAACTGCGCTGATCTTAGATACCTAAATCAAAAATGGCGCACCATATCACCCAAATGAAACCAAATAGAAATTAAAAGAGAGGATCCATTTACATCTTTTGGGAGTGTCTTTTTACAATTTTTGCACAAGTTATTACTTTTTCACGTACATGTTCCTTATGTGTAAGAACAAAATTCACAGTCGTTAGAGTCTGTGAACACTACAGATCTCTACTGGGCTTCTGATCACGTAGAAAATTCTAGAAAACCATTTTTTCGGTACCCTCGTCGAAGACAACTCCAAAACTATTGCATCGCTCATTTTGGAATTTTGAATAATGTTACATTACACAACTATCTTCAAATGAACCTAAAATTCTGTGAGAATTGTTAAAAACAAGTTTTTGCGTTAGTAAATACTGTAAAAATTTCTATTTATTTTCAAATTCTTTTTCAACAAATATCATTTCTTCAAATTTAATTTTTTTTACAAATTTTTTAGATGCTCATCGAGCAAGTTGGTGTCTTACAAATATAAAAAAAAATGCTGATTTTTCATATAAAAACAATAAACTTGCTTTCCTAATCAAATCGGTTATTTTCTGAATAAAATTTATCCTTTCTTCCAAATCAAATTAGAACTTTTTCATCTCAATTGAAATCAAACAGCGCCAATTTGGCTTAAAAGATCACCATTTTTAAAGAAAATCACCAGTTTTATTTGAGAACTCATCAATTTGATTTGAAAAATCAATAATTTGATTCGCAAAACAGTTCAAAGGGAAATGAAAAGATACGTCATGGTGTTTTCTGATTTCGAGGAAAAGTTAGCCTTCATGTGCATTTCCTTCATAAACATAGGGGTTAACAGGTTTTTTGGCTTTATTAGCTTTCAAATATCCTGGGATTTAGTGTTTAAAAATTATTTCTAGCAGATGACCACAGCGACTGCGTCTTAAGGAGGCCATCCTAATGAAGTAATTTGTCCCTCAGATATTGGCGTTGATGTTAGACATAAAAAATACGAATCGTTTGTCATTACCAATTACCATTAACGATAACCTCGTTTTCGAATTCAGATGTGAAAGAGAAAGGACATGGAATCTCACCATACAGTGACTTTTGCGGGATGCAATGGGGCTTACAAAGTCTCTTGAAGATTATCTTCACCCATTCACCGGACGTACGACGCAAAGGATGATCCAAAGGCTTCAATTGCTGCACTAGTTGGATCTTATACGGCTTTAGTCCAAGATCTTTCCTCAAATTTTTCCATGTAGTGGAAGGGCAGAGGCCAAGTTATCGAAAACGACGTGGAATCAGCATAAGCTGCCTCGGTACGCACTGTACGAGTTCGTGTTGGATGAACGTTGTCCAATAGAGTATACGTGGGCATAAATCTTCCCATCGTATTGCGATTATGAGCTCCATAAATTGGACAAAGTGCTTTATAAGTTTGGTGCACAAGACGTGAATTTCAGAAATAAATGTGCACAATTTGGATACGTTGTGAGGGTGTCAGTCTTTGCAATTTGCAAAGTAAATTAAACATAATGTTAAAATGACAGCGAATTTTGGTAGCTACAATGACAGATATTCCTATCGAAAGTTCTATACCTCTAAAAAACACTCTGTATTTGTCATACGTTCTGAAATTTACGAATGAAATCAATCTAGGATGAAATTATCACACAGTAGTCTGTCAGGTAAACAATTTTTTTTGGAGCTGAATTTTAAAAAAACTTGACCGAGAAATTGGTTGTATATATTGACTTCTTTTTTCGTAAAAATGTTCAAAATATTTTTTAATCGTGACAAAAGTCTTCCGATCAGTCTTATACTGTTTATGTTAAATGTATTTTTTTTTCGATTTTCGATTCGTGTTTTTTTTTTTCGAAAAAAATATAGAAAAGAGCACTGGCATTAAATTTTGTAATAAAATTTCGCATTGTAGTTGTCGATGGAAAATTTCCGTAAAGTTTTGCATCGTAAACTTATTTGCTTTGTTAAATTTCTTCATCAATTATTTTAGTGTTGATTGTCATAATTATAAAGTGGATAAGATTTTGTAGAAAAATATTCTCGGTTTTCACGAAAAAATTCTATTATACCCTCAAAATTTGTATTGAAAAATTTTACTGAATAAGTTTTTTACTTCATACATAATTTAGTCGTTTTGATACTGAATTGCTTTCCTTAGAAAGAAGTTCTTTCCAGTTTTGCATTGATCACAATTTTTTGAGGTATGATTTTAAACAATTGTGTAAAAATTTAATTGTTTTCTTTAAAAGAAATTTTCGTCAATTGTGTAAGAAACAATCTCGACTAATTGTTTAACACACACCAAAAAAAAGTATCGTCTAATGCACGATTCCACTGTAATTTTGTATCGATCACTTATTTTTTGCCGCGAAATTTTTTCATAGAATATTCTAAGGCAGATGCTAAAAAACCGTGATTCAGACTCAATTATTTTTTGATAATAGTTTAGAAAACTGTTTTAAGCCGAGTTCTCTAAAATGTTAAGCATTTTTTTTTTTGAAAATTCACTAAAGTCTAAAATTGATGTCTTGAAAATGTCGAAATGTCTCATAAATTTTACTGATATTTTTTTTAAATTTCTTGAAGTTTGTGATTGATTTCTTGAAAAAAAATTAAAAAAAAACCTCTTAAATTTTGTGCAGAAATTTCGAAAATTCAGTAAAGTTTCAAATTGATTTCTTTAAAAAACACCAAATTTTTTGATATAGTGTGAAATTAACCGATTTTTAAAAGAATTTTTTAATGTATTCAACATTATCACGAAAACTTTCTCGTAGGTTTTTTATGTTTACGTAAAGTTCACGTTTTTGTATGTTAGCTGGACACAATTAACTGTTTTGCAGGTTTTTTTTAAGGCCTAGGATAACTGTAGAGGTTTTTGGGGTATTTTTAACTTTTTAACGGTCAATAATAGTTTTTTTTCGCAGATGCTTCTTAAACCTTTGATAAAGT
This sequence comes from Oxycera nigricornis, assembly GCA_963942545.1. Classification (NCBI taxonomy): domain Eukaryota; kingdom Metazoa; phylum Arthropoda; class Insecta; order Diptera; family Stratiomyidae; genus Oxycera; species Oxycera nigricornis. The sequence goes on from OZ012661.1 coordinate 18,062,407, forward strand.
TTGAAGTTTTTTTTGAGATTTTATTTACTTTTTGACGGGTTTTTTGGTTGATTTTGAATGTAATATTGATGCATTTTTAAATTTCATTGTAATTTCGACAAAGTAATATCTGGACAAAACATTATTCTTCTTAAAAATAAAAATGGTTTTTCATAAAAAAAACACTCTAACCTGATATCAATGTTATATGTAAACCAACTTTCACTGTGTCAAAATTTTATTTTCTCTTCGTATTCCGTGAATCCTTTTTTAACAGCACTATTTGTCCACTCAAATCACAATTACCACTCGAATAATTCTTTTTTTTTCACTGCTCACCACCCGCAAACCGAACTCACTTGAAATTACCAAAATTCACGACTAACCAAAAAAAGATTTTGAAAATGTCTTAAATACTTCGCCGGCCGACGATTATTCTGCATTTAAATGATGTGTTTATAACGATTTGTCGAGAGTTGAAATTTTTACATTAATCGGTTCCAAAGATGATGTTCGATTAACACCTTCTTAGTCGACATTTTACGGTTGGTTTCCGTGCAAACCAAACGACAACGCCAAAGATCTATCTGCAATCTATTTGCACGTCTTGTTAGATACACGGACAAAAACAGTTTGCCCAAGTCATATTGGCGAATAATAGTTGTCTGGTCGGTGGTCGACGGAGTCGATTTCTGGGGGAATATCCTTACGATGGATCTGCTTGATGAATGATAGGACCAATGAGGTGGTGGTGTCCAGTTGATTGAGTTGAATTGCATCTAAAGTGGAAGTTAGTGAGATGGATGGCTAATGTTGTCGAGCCATCGATTTGTAAAACAAATGTGAATATTTTGCATAATCGTGCGCATTTATTAAGTTCGCCAGCAGCGATAGTTCGAGATAATAAATTCCATACATTTTTTAATTTGTAAGTCTCGCATGCTGCAGTAAGCTTTGCTAATTTTAAATGTACATATCTTTGAACTTGATGATAGTTAACAAGTATTACTTATGAGACACTAATGAAAGTCTAAAAAGGCGACAAATGTTAGGATGCTAGCAGTTACTGTTTTAGGCGCAGATGGACTCAAGAATATCTATCACTGCAAATGCAACAAAAGATAGTTTCTCGCATGTAAATAATTAAACACAATTAAAAGTAAACTGAATTTATAATCAATTTTCTATAATTATGTCAACCTGTGGTGGAATAAATATCAAAATGATGAATGTGAATCATAAATAATACTCGTATTGATATTTAAATAAAACGTGATTGTCAACAACGCTACGTAGTCGTTTGGATCAATACCCAGAAATGGTTATAGTTTTTAGTATAGTAGCAACAATATAACTAACATTGTGTCAATGAAGTGAAGTTCAAAACCAAACTCGAATGAATTTTCAATGCATTTCGTGTAATATAAAAACAGCGCCCATCGTGGTCGTCGTTTTTTCATTTGCTTTTGACTTATAAGTTGTGAAAAAAAATTAAAGTCACATGACTTCATTCAAGTTTAGCACAGGAATAGTGGTGGTTCGTTATTCCATAGTCTTTGCATTTTTCTCATTGTATTTGATTTAATCATCGTCAAAGCCTGATTACAAGACATAATTAAAAAAATTATCGAAAACAAACCGGTGATCCGCATCACACTTTAAGGCTTCGTCACTCTAATAAACCTGTCTCGCACGTAAACTAGAATTCTCATCACGATTCAATTCCATCTCTAATGAAAACGTTATCATTATTTCACGACTCGAATTTCATCTCGAAAAAATTGTCAGTAAATCCTAAAAAAATCACTTTCGCCAGATAACCTACCTCAGCCGGGATCGCCAGGCATGAGTGATGGTGCTGAAATCTACATATTCGTGGCCTAGCGCGTGCTATTACGCATTATGTGCGTGATAAGGCCCTACAATACACCGTCGAGATGTCTCTTGCTTTCTGAAAAAAGAAAGAAGGAAACTGTTACTGTTACTTCGTTTTCATTCGTGTATAATATTAATTAGCATAGATTTCTTCAACATAAAACAATTGCTTGGTATAATCAAGGTTACTTTAAAAATACGTTGGGATACTTTTTTAAAACAATTTTGTCACAAATCGTTAGCGGTATTGGTTCATCATCATCAATGACGCACCAGCCCAAATCGAGCCTTGGCCTCCCGAAGACACAGCCTCCAACTGTCTCGGTCCAGCGACCGCGTCCTCCAATTAGCGAATCCCAGCAAGGATTCGCTGTCGTTGTCAACTGCATCTTCCCATCGTTTGCGTGGTTTTCCTGGTGGGCGGCTTCCTGTTGCTCGGCCTTTCATGGAGCGCTTGGGAATTCGCCTGTCATCCATACGCTCCACATGGCCAGCCCACTGAAGTCGTAGCAGTTTCGTCCGAATCGATACCGGTGGCTCGTCATAAAGAGCGTACAACTCATGGTTGTACCGGATTCGCCAATCCGGTCCGTCTTTCACGGGCCCCAGAATACGTCTCAAAATGCGGCGTTCAAAGACGTCAATCCTTTTTTCTGAGGCTTGAGTCAAAGTCCATGTTTCACATCCGTAAATCAATACAGGACGGATGATCGTTTAATAGACGCGCAGCTTATTTTTTCGGTGCACTTTGTTAATTTTAATCACCGAGAGGACTGAAAAGTATATTTTATTGGCTAGACCAATTCGCCGTTCAATTTCGTCCTTTTCATTCCCGTCTTTGGCGAGGTTGACACCAAGATAAATAAAAGAGTTAACTCTTTCCACACTGTAGTTAGTTATCGTCATGTTTTGTCTATTTGGCGTCTTTTTCCTTGACTGGGTCATATATTTGGTCTTGTTCACATTGACCCTTAGGCCGACTTGCCTAGCCGCTGACTCCAGCTCAGTAAACGCTTCTTTGGCACGAGATAGAGATCGGGCCATGACGTTAATGTCATCGGCGTACGCTACTATTTGAGTAGACTTAAAGAGTAGCGTTCTCGCCTTGTCTACTGTAATCTTCCTGATGGCATACTCTAGGGCCAAATTGAAGAGTATGGGGGCGAGGCCATCACCCTGTTTAAGACCTGAGCTGGTGTCGAAGCTTTGAGTCAGATCGCCTTGACATCTGACTTTAGATCGTGTGTCGGTCATCGTTAGTCTGGTCATTCGTATTAGTTTGATAGGTATCCCAAAATCAAGCATTATTTTATATAGTATATTTCGATCTATACTATCGTATGCTTGTTGGAAGTCTACAAAGACCTGGTGCACGTCAATATTGTATTCCCAGCACTTTTCCAGCACCTGTTTTACTGAGAATAGTTGATCTATCGTCGACATACCGGATCTGAATCCGCCTTGGTATTCGCCAATTGTTGTGGAAGTGTACGGTGTCAATCTTTTTTCAATAATTTTGGTCAGGATCTTGTAGGACGTACACAGCAGTGAAATGCCTCTGTAGTTGTCACATCTAAGCTTATCTCCTTTCTTATGTATGGGACATATAATGGCCGTCCGCCAATCATCCGGTAATTTTTCATCGACCCATGTCTTGGAGATGATCTGGTGGAGGCGGTGCGTTAGTATTGGTCCACCTTTTTGAAGGAGATCTGCTGGTAATTTGTCGATTCCGGGTGCTTTATTTGGTTTTTGCTGTTGTATGGCTGCTTGCACCTCTTCAATAGATGGTATTGACGAAGATGGACTGCATAGGTCAGCATCTTCAGGAATCGTTATTGGCAGAGATGTAGTTACTGATGGTGGATTTAGTAGCTCAGAAAAATATTCAGTCCACCTCGTTTCCTCGGCTTGATTTCTATATATTTGCTAGTCCATGTTTGATTGGTGATTTTGAGCACGAATGTTCAGTTTCGCCTTTTTATGCCAGTTTCCGATCGATATCAGCTAATGTTCGAATTGAACGTTTTTGTGATTGCGTCGTTCCACTGAAAGCCTATCTACAATTTATTGATTCATTGTCCCCAGCAAGTGATATTTCTGAGTTTGTAGGAGTTTTCGAGCATCCTGCCGTCGCCGGTTTCAAGAGAGGCATCGCAGCCGAGTGATCCAGGTATTCCAATCAAGCTGCGGCGTGTGGTACATATTTCTATAACCAAGAAAAATAACTTTAGTGTCCACGCGAAAATGTTGATGCTTGCTATAAGTTATGTACTGAAGCTCGTCAAATAATTCTGATGTGAATCAGCAATTCCGTGAACGTTACAGTATATGGCAAAGAAGTCTTCTCAATGTTTTGTTTGCCTATAATATGCTTTGTTTGTTTGGTTGGTTGTAGTGGCAGCCCTCTTTATCAAAAGATGGCTTACTTAGGCCAAGATAGGCCCATTGTGATACCACAAAAGGATAAGGGCGGCACTAGAACCTTTTCGATTCTCTATCGGCTATGCAGCCGATATTTAAATCATCTACTTCCGTGAGGCTGTCCAGGAAGGGTGAGCCTAAGGTTTTCATGCGTTTCCTGGACAGTGCCTGGCATTCACACAGAAAATGTTGGATTGTCTCTTCCTCTTCTTCCGATCTGCAACTTCGGCAGAAATCATTGAACGGAACGCCCAACCTTTCTGCGTGTACAATATGCGAAAATATATCAAATTTTTGGCAACTCTTAGAAATTTGCGGAGGATCACTCAGGTGCTGTGACCCAAAGATGTAAGAAAGGCCTGAATTCTGCCAGTAATTACTTTTGACTCTGTACTTACGTTGGTTTATGAGAGAACATGTCGCATCCTACCAATCCTTTTCCGAAATGTATCGTAGAGTAAGGCCCACCTGCGCAGGAAGTGTTAAACATTCTGATCAGTTTTGAAATTCAGTTGATATTACACTGACAATAGAACGGCATGACTTAGTAGTCTAAGATCGGGATAACAATTAGCATGTAATTAGTAAAAGTTGAGGATATTCACCTTCTAACACATTAAACCGCAACATTTTGATTAATGCTTTTTGTCGAATTGGCATCAAGTTAGACTTGATTCGAAGAACAAGGAAAGATTCGATCAAGAGCTATGATTTCGTTTCGATTACATTACGTTATACTTAGCAAACAGTCCAAAAATTAGTTTTTCGTAAAATTTAGAAGTGGAAATAAAGTGTATTTGCATTCGTAATTTGTTGATTTATCCTAAAATTAATAATTTCGAAAGATTCATTAAAGAAATATTAATCATGAATTTAGTGCGCTATTCCATATACTGCACCGCCATCTAATTGATAAGAGACTCAAAATTTTGCAAATTTTTTTTCTCAGAGTTGGTGGGGTGTTTTCCGGCCTAATATTAAAGGGGGTGAATACTTTTAACATATACTACTTGGTGTATAACATAAAAAAATCATAGTTGTTACTAACTTCATATCTATCATACACGTCATTTTTGTCAGACTGACAGCTGTCTTATGTTGAAGAGCTTACAAAAATCTATTGAATATCAACCGTCAAAGTGAACACACGTGAACGCACAAAAGTCTTCATTCCGTCCAAAATGTCAAATAGCATGCCGACAAAACACCATTTACGGGAAGTTTTAGTCTATTGGTTCAATTTAAAGAAAAATGCATCTGAAACTCCTCCCTTGCTCTCAAAAGCATTCCTTGAATATGCTCCAGACGTTAGAATGTGTCAGAAGTTTGCGCGTTTTGAAATTGATGATTATGACATCGAAGACAACGAGCGTCCGAGTCAGCCAAAATAGTCTGAAGATGGCGAATTGGTGACTTTACTCAGTGCAGACTCGTGTCAAATGCAAAAGCTTGTAAAATCGGTAGGAGTGCCACAAACAGCAATTTTCAAGCGCCTCAAATAATTGGGATTTATCGAAAAGCAAGGAAATTGAGTGTCATACGAGTTGAAGCCGAGAGACGTCAAAAGGCGATTTTGCATGTCTGAAGTGCTACAAAAGAAGTTGTTTTTGCAACGTATTGTTACGGGCAATGAAAAGTGGGATCCATTTTGATCATCGAAAGCGCAAAAAAACGTATGTGAAGCCTGCCCGACGAGGAAAAACAATATCAAAGCCGAATATCCCTTGCGCGAAGGTAATGGTCTATATTTGGTGGGATCAGAAAGGTGTCATTCATTATGAGCTGCTAAAACTTGGTGAAACTATTAAGGGAGAGCTGTACAGGAAATGACTGATTCGTTTGAAGGAGTGCACTGATCGAAAAACGGCCAGAAAGTTATTTTTCAGCATGAAAATGCTAGCCCGCATGATGCCAGACCGGTTAAAACTTATTTGGAAACAAATGGATGGACAGTTTTGCCTAACCCGCCATATAGCCCAGACTTTGTCTCTTCGGACTATTACTTGTTTCGATCGATTCAGAATTCCCTTACTGGAATAGGATTCACTTCAGAACAAAATATCGCAAATTGACTCGAGTCTTTCCTGGCGTTAAAAGGCGAAGGTTTTTTTTAGCAAGGAATTCCTAAATTGCCTGAAAGATGGTAAAAAGTCATATCTTCCGACGGATAATATTTTGATTAATGTATTCTTTCATTTGTTTATTGAAATAAAGCTATATTTCTTTCAGCAGAAACGAATTTTTTAGGTTATTCATGGAATACTTATATGCGAAGTTCATTCCGATCTGATGTTACGGAGTTGAGCCGTTCTAATGCCAGTGAAATATCAATTGAGTTTCATAATTGATCAGAATATTGTTGTGGTAAAGATATTTATTCATTGATGCATCATTCATAGCCATAACCCAGTTTTTTCGATCCCTAACGCCAAAACGTTAAATATTAGGTAATCTGCATATAATCGTACAAACGACCTTAACACAGTTCACCTTATACTACTAATCTCCTCTTGACTATTATCACAGCTTGTTCACATATCCACAAAGATAAATACTAAAAATTATCACTACTCAAAATGAACCCTTAAAACCTTCACCGCGTATCAAACGAAACCCTTGAATCTGACATATAATCTGCATATGAATAAATGTGTTGATTGTGGTCTCGTTATAAGATCTTATCTCCAAAGTATCTAAATCTAATAATTTTTATATCTACCAAATCATCTTAACAACATGTTCCGAAAATCGTAAAAAGAAAAAAAGAGATTGTTGACTTGAATTGTGGTCCACATCTTGCGATAAACATTCACAAAACAAATTGGCTATAAATTAAATATTGAAAAATCTTTGCTCATGTTTCGCATTTGGGTGCTAATTGTGAATAAGAAAAATTGATATGCCCAATAAATACGATGCAAATTACTATGTCAACAGTTCTGTTACTACAGAACAATTGTAGCACAACTGAAATGATGATTTGAAATCGAATTTTTTTTTGGAATATATTTAAAACATGCAATGCCAAACGATGTCATTTTCAAGTGCATGGCAAATTTGTATTAGATATGCTTTTTTTAGAAAGGAAATAATCGATTATAATTGTTGAATTTATTTGGCAAAGTGTTTAGTTGTTGTGGGTGCTTGTGTATTTAACTAACAACAAAAATGATTAAAAAATCTGATGGGACTTTATTCGAGTCGAAAAAAAACTGCTACTTGTAGACTAAAATTGTAGAAGCCATAATTTTTGTTTAGATCTTCATGAAAATCAATTAAAAAGGTGAAAATTGAACAATGTGAAATGTTTAATTCAAACCTAATCGAATTCTGACTCGTATTTCAGTTTTAACTATCAATTTTGTATATTTAGAAATAGAACATATGATGAATATAATAAAATTACATCTATGTCTGTTTGTGTAGCATGCAATCAGGAGATATTCAAGTCTCTTGTAAAAAAATCTTTTAAAGAAGTGTAAAATTAATTTAAATAATATTTTTTTGGAGCTTGATATCAGATCTTAGGTATTTTTCAGTTCAATATAAATACCAGATAATACTCTTGCCTCCTACACCCAACACTCTCCAAGCGTGATAATCCTTTCAATTTTTCTAAATCCTTAAAATACTTCAGAATCCACTACTCTCCTTCAAATTTAAGCCGATTCTCGTGCCATGAGTCATTCACCGAACTATCAAGGTTCCAACCACAACGTAAAGTGTAAAATTGCCGAAATTGACATCCTTATTTCGCCATTCATTCATCTCCGAAAGAAGTTGGATCGGACATTGTCCTGTTCCTAGAATATAATTTTGACCAATTGCGAAAATATTGTAATCGGCTACGAAGTGGCTGGGAGCTATAATAACCACAATCATCAGATTCTTGATAGATGTCTTTTGATTGTGTCTTTAATTTGGATTGAATTCAAAATTATGTGTGACCCTCAGCCACTGAAAAATATGTCCTTGTGATAATTTGAAATGTTTTCTACTGCGAAACGATAGACATGTGAGCTGCAATACTTGAAGGAGGGAAAATCAATTTTTAAATTTCCACTGGTACGATTTTCTGTCGTTTCCGACGAGAGCTGAATTTCAGAATAGAATGTTTTTCTGAGAATATTGTATTTTAATCGTTCGTTCATTCTATTTGCGACGAGATTTATATGTCAGTTAAAAGATTTAAAATTCATGCAGAAGTGTAACGAGCTTAGATTTATAACTGTCTCAATGATCTGAGCACTGCGAAGAATCATTTTCTTTTAAACCTTATTTTAAAATCGACCATACGAATGCTGAATTCAAGAGGTATCGATCGAAGAAGGACCAAATATTTTTATTTCGTACTTCAAATATCTTTATTTAATAGATACACTACACTACACTGACAAAAGCAGAGATATTGATTTTCTAAAAAGTTCTATCTAATCTAAACTAGCATACAATACCGTCAGCGAAACAATCGAAATAATTGAAAAAAACATTGGTAAATAATTTTTTCATAGAAAGATTTTTTTGTAGAATTTTTTTTTAAATGTCAAGCACAATTTTAACAACAATAATATTTGAAAAAATTGTGAAAAAACATTAAACACAACTTTAAAAAATTAATTATGAACTTTGCGAGACAAAAATCATTGAAAAAAATCTATCAATATTTTTTTTGAATTATATTCCACAAACAAACAAAAATTAGCTTTGCATGTACACGGCAAAATACGAAGAGAATAAATTTTCTTGCAACTAAAAACTCTATCATAAATCATCTGCATTAAAATTTTACTAATAAATTTGTGATTCCATATCACTCGGGTATTCCATGCTATCCGTGTGAATCTCACTTGTGTGAATATCGTGCCACCCGAGAAACTAGTGCTACTCGTGGAAACTTCTGTGAACTCGTGCCGCCAGTGTTAATCTATGCCGAATACGTAAACCCATGCTACCCGAGACACCCGCGTAGATCCGTGTAAACCCGAGGCACCCGTACGGACTCGTGTGATCATTTACTTCATACGGAACTACAGTTATATTCCACAAACAATTTTGCATATGTCTTTCCTATGCATTTCTTTAGAAATAGATGATATTTTGATTGTCCATCTTCGATATATACTAAAAGTACTTATTCGTCCTTAAAGCTTTTGTTATTTCTTCAAATCGTGATATTTTTGTCCAAGTTTTTTTTTACTCAAAATGAGTCCATTTATCACATCGTTGCTGGAATCACCTTTCATATAACGTGCATAATAAATATTTTATTTTATTTCATGGCAAAAATTTGTGTTTTCCATACAATTCGCTCGTCTCATAGTTTAGCTTGGCGCAATGTTTTAAGTCCTCCTTATTTTATTACTTCGACCGAATGATTTGATTATTGTGTAAAAAAACCGACAAATCTGAATTCAGTGCGAGTTGCTAGTTGACACCACGTGTAGCACAGGTAGTGTATATTTGTGGTAGAGGATGCCATAGTTTCGGCCAATTAGAATCAATTAATAAATCACAACGTCACTTGTAGTAATGAGTCAAATATGATTCACATGCACGTTATTCTCTAGAATCAATGCTTGTTTTGCATAAGTAGATGCATAAGAATGAAAATAGATTAATATAATAAATAACGGCTAAATAAATTTAAATTCGAGAGCGAGGGTAATTAAATAATGAGTTATGATTCATTAGAAAACTGTTTCGACAGCGCAACCCAACTTTAAATGTTTCAACATTTTCAACTTCGTATGCTTTGGTCTTTTACTTGAGTGCTTTTTGACTTCGCTGTTGCTCCCGGTGTTGGTGCGATCGAACTCCTACTCTTATTTCTAAACAATTTTCGCCTGGGATGAAAACTATTCAAGACTTTTTTTATCTGGCTCATTTTTGCCAGAAGAAAATTTTCCTAGTAGGAAAACAAAGAATTCTCATACTTTTCGAAGGATCATTGAACGTTAATATAATACTTATTTGCAAATATCAGTCTCAATCATCCTTTTTAAATATCCATTGGTAAATTAGGTATGCTTTGAACAAACTAATGCAAGCATTCAATGTGTTAAACAAAAATTCAAACTTTTTCCATTTATACGATTCAATCTGTACAAAGCAATTGCATGGTGTCACATGTCTGGCCGACGAGATGAGATAGATTGGCGCCAGTGAGACTTATGTGGGAACCCAGCGTAGCATGACTTTCACTGATCACTATACTGGGTACACATTTTTGTTTTGGGCAGTATTTTTGGGTATTATTTTTCTCCAGTGTGGCTCAGAATCTGAAATTTTATCTGGCGATTCTGATACGTGGTATGATGTATATTGACTAGAAAGTGTTCATATTATATGATAAGTACAATATTCTGGGATTATATTAGTACTCCTGATACTTGTTTGATGAATTGAATTTAGCTCCATCAACATAAATGTGTGTCGTTTCGAATATCTACTATTTTTGGATTCAACTTATGAACTGAACTGAATGAATACATATTATGAATTCTTACCAATTGAATATAAGAGGACAAGCTACCTTCTCACGCTTTTTACTCAATGTATTATTTTCATACCTAAATTCAAAATAAAACAACCACGTGTACGTATAAATCAACAACCACTATATTGAACATTTCAACTATTTTTTTAAATAACATTTATTTGCATATCAGAAATATTTCAATTAAATTTCCAACAAATTTCAAGTCTTTTGGGTGAATATTTTCTGGGCAAGTCTTCCCATCAAAGCATCCTTACAATATGCAATTTTCAACAATGAGCTTTACACACACACAAAGTTCTTCTATATTTATTTTAATTAATGTCTAATTAATCAACTATCATTTCGTACCAGATTTTTTTTAGCAGAGAAATAAAATGTTTATTTAAATTTAATTTTTCAATTTCAGATTAAAACAGTTTCGAATCAAAATAGGTGAGTTTCAGTTAATACATTTTAAAATTATTTATAAATATTTTGAATCGGAAGGAATTGGATTGAAGGATATATCTTTACACTGTCAGGATTAGAATGAATAAAAATGTTTAGGTGAGGATAGTTCACTTGAGTACATTTCTTACAAGTCTTAATTGCAGATTATTTTTTCATTTTTATCTAAAGATATCTTATTCGTTTAATATGCATATATTTTTATAATTATATATTTCTAACTAACAACTTCAAACCAACAGCCAATCGTTTAAAGGTCAGAACCTTTAGTTGATTTTCTTCTTCAAATTTTCGCAATGATCTCTTGGACACAACATTATGTTTCATAAATTTATCTACTTAATTTCTATATCTTAAATGATAGAAAAAAATAAACAGAGTCCTTTTGTTTTGTACCATGATTTAAATATTCAGTTGTCTAAATTATAAGTACATTATCTTCACGAATAAAGATTGATTATTGAGAAAAAAACAGTCACTATGATTGTTTGATATCACTTTTTAATAACATTTGCTACGATAAAATATCACAAAATTTTCAAAATAATGATAAAATTCGATGAGGATACAGCAATAATTATCAAGTTCTTTCTTTAATAAAAATTCCTAATAGTAATTGTATCTACTGGAAAATGTTCAAAATAATTTAATAAAACAGTTGAGAGCAGGATTTCAGAGAGGATACTACATGACCCTTGATTAGTAAAAAAAGAATTCTGGTATTTCTCGAAGGAACATTGAATGTTGATAGTACTTACTTCCAAATATCATTCTCAATTATCCTTTTTAAATATCCATGGCTATATTAGGTATGCTGTGTACAAACTTATGTGAACAACCACTGTGTTGTATACATATTGAAACAATGTTTGATTCATCGTTTGTGAAGCAAATGCATGGTGTCACATGTCCATCCGACGAGATGAGATTGGTTGGCGCCAGTAAGACTTATGTGGGAACCCAGCGTAGCATGACATTAGTACATATGCATAATTATTTTGAATAGGCCAATACTTGGCCGAGTAATATATTTATGGATTTAACAGTCGCGTTTTTTTAGGATTTTTAGTCATAAAGTTATTATCCTTGATCAAAAACTAAATCAAATCAAATCGAAACCTCAGTTTGTTCTGTGCTTGAATTGCTGATATTAACTGCAATTTTTAGTATCAGCTATTATTTATGTACGTATTTTATCGAACTAAAACAAAAACGTCTTCTAATATAGATTTTCATAACCAAAATTTAATTCTTACAAATTTTTGATAGTGTCCTTCCGTATAGAAAAATATATAACTATGCGACACAAAGTTTGTAACTGTAAATGAAAAACTATTTACAATAAATTTCGTTTGATTTCGTAGAGACATAAAAAATGTATTCTCTAGATGCGATGCAGCAGCTTCTTCTCTCCCCTTAAAGATGCAAAAATGTAGGTCCATAGATTCTAGGATTTGTAAAAGTAGTTTCGTTTCTTTTTGATAACTTCCTTGGAAGTTTTCTTTGGTAATTTGCTACCCATAGTTGTTGGCATTGCAGAAGTTGTTGGCGATGATGTTTGCGGGAAATTGTCGTTAAATGGTTCGACGCACTGCTAGAAAAAATATTGTTTTAGTAGGTGTCAAGGTATGGAATGTAAATGATAGTCGTGTAAGAAACTGTGCGAGAATTTTTGTTAGGAAGCTTATTTTCATATTTTTGGATTATAACGTTTTCAAACAAAACTTGCAACATTTTAACAAAACTGAAGGCAATTCATAAGGAAACGAATTGTTTAGTTGAATAAAACTATACATAGTTTTATTAAGATCTTGCCTTCTATATCAAATTTATCACATCGTTTAACTTAATGGTTTTACTACGACTTTTAAACATAAAATTCTTGAATTTTGCTTACGTCTTCAAGTGTGATCCTTGGCACGGTCATTTCTTCCGGGAAACGCCATGGCTTTTTTGGATTCTTTTGTAAACTCTTCCACTCCAGATATCCTTTAGCCGCTTTTCGTAGATCCTTAACCATACGTGGACCAACCGTGTGTGTGACTTTATTAACGAGCCACGGTGGCAATGCACCTTGAGGATCACAGTGTGCAATATAGCCGAGAAAACAACCATGATTGCCATGGCTTAGGTTTCGTATCACGAAACCAGTAATATAGGAAGTTGCTCTGTAAAAGAGATATGTTTTATTGTTTTAGTTTGAATAATTATCTCGAAGAAATATTCACCTGACATATCCTTTGCGCGGGGGATAGTTTTTATGAGGCACCGAACGTGATAAAAGTATTTGATCGCCATGAGGACCAGTATCCAACCATGAGCGCATTAGGACAAAGTCTCGTGGTTTTAATGGTGGTGGGCAGGACACTATAATGAAAAATAAATAAATAAAATTAACTAATTTATGTTTTCATTTGCATCTTCATGTCATTAAGGCTTGGTATTTTTATTTTTTAATATTGGTACAAGGAAAAGTATGCAATTGATGGGAGGACCCAGTGGACGCAGATTTGCCAACTGGAAGACGCAGTCGTTAGACCGAGACAGGAGGCCAAGATTAAATTAGGAATGGGGCGCCTTTGATGAACATTATTTCACAACCATGCTTCAATGATATTTGACGAGTTCTTAAATATGTGGGAGGTCTTGATGTCATCGACGCCGTGAAGAACCTTGTTTGGCCTGCAATTGATAGCTTGCCTTTCAAAAAGTGTCACATTCAAAAAAAAGTATGATCCTCTTGATAATATCAGTTCATTTCTTTCGCCACGTGTCACTACTCACCTGTGGTCGATTATCCTTCGTTCAAAAAAGCGCGAACGACTTCAAACACCCCAGTTTATCAAGTTCAAGACTACTGTTTTCCGCCATATTTTTTTGGCAATGTTGTTGAACTTTTACTAAAGACGATTTTGCTTCGAGTTGTTTTCATGTCGTATCCTATTCTCCTGTGGTGAGTTTGGTAGCGCCGACTGACATCTGACGCTTGCCAAATTGTCAGGTTTGTTGTGTTTATGTTGTTTCTTGGCTAAATTAGGTTTCATAGCGGGCTATTGGTCGGACAATACAGTTTTGAATCATGAATCATGCTGCAATCTAAAATGCTTTGTTCCAAGAGAAATTGAAAAGTTTCGTTAAGAAAAACCCCAGGATGTTGCCACTTGCTTGAATGCAGGACAAGTGGGTTGAGAATGAAGCTGGTATGCATCTTTATTGATCATGAGTCGTGCAGGTTTTTCCGCATAAAAAATTTCCAGGAAAGGGAAGAATTAAGGATACTTGTAGTCAATATTTAATCACTGTAGTATAGTTCAACAAGCATATTAAGGGTATGCGGGATATTTGTAGGCATTAAAAATCTACAATGACCCGAAATACAGAGACATAAGTATGAAATAGGTCTTAGGATTTTTTTTCAATTTATTAATTTACTAGTTATAGCAGATATCCTCCAATGTATCCTTCACGGAACGCACATACCTCAAGGGGAAAATAAATATGTTTGTGCGTTTGATCCACTAGTAGAGAAGGTGAGTGTGGATATATTTTAGTCCGCAGTGCATTTAATTTTTTGACAAATGTCTAGGTGAAGTCAGAATGATTGCATTTGATGCCTATCCACGCTACTTGGGCGATATTTTCTTCGCATTTGATCACAATCAGTTATCGCAATTTCAAACCTATGATTTCCTTCGTAAATCTCACTGGTGAATCTATCTAATCTCGAATCGTTTATGGCTTGAATATCGAAAACTTCGCATCAAAAGTCGATAACTGACCAAAGGATTAAACGCTTCTCAATATAGAAATTTCTGTTGCTTTTGGTGTATCTTATATCTAGAAAATCTGACCCACTCTTACTCTTATTAATTAGAATCTAATAAGGTATACAGTTTCTAGTATAATTTCAATCCTCTCTACTTTTCGAGCCTATCGTTCCTTGAGATAAGTTGTCTGGAGTAAGCTTCGCATCGGGTAAAAATTATTCAAGGCTCCTCTTTTCTTTTGTCCAGCCGAAATGAATAGTGAACTTAACCTTACAATCTGAATGTGATTGTAAATGTAGAATAAAAATTCCTGACTTGTAGACTGAATATAACGCCAAGAGAGGATTTTTAGGTGGTTTATTTAAGAGGGAGTAGGGTGAATTTTCACTATTTTAAACACATTTGCAAGGGTGATAATATTATTTTTATTAGTTAAGGACATAATAGCGCAACATTTAAAGAGTCTTTTGTTAAATTTTTGTGAAAAAAGTGGCTTTGTGGAGATAATAACACCTCATTACTGGATCATCTAAAAATCAAAAAGGGTTCGTTAGTTTACGAGTTTTTCGAGGTAATAATGTGAAGTTGGCTTTTTTGTATTGAATTTTAAGTTTTTAGAAGAAAAAAAGGCGAATTTTTAAAATTTAAGAAAATTTGTTGATATAAATCGGTGAATTTGTTGTTTTAAAGTAAATTATAACAATAACAAATACAAAACCCCAAAAATTTTACCTCGTAATTTATGTATAAAGTAAGTGTGCAAAATTTGCGAAGGATCGAATAAATAGTTTTTGAGTTACAGTGAGCACCGTCTTTGAAAAAACTAAATCTTAAAAAAGCGCGTTTGAACATCAATAATAATAGTAAAATTGATTGTTCTGCTATCATTCCATTTTTTGGCTTTGTCCGCATTTTTATGTTTTAATTTTGTTGTTATGCTGCGAAAAACATTCGCACCAAATATGTGAAATACGTGACAAATAGAAAAGCATGCGAATCTGCATTTATTTGCCAATCGTTTCAATAAAACTTCATAAATAGTAACACCATGGGTACTATGTATGAAAATACTAGCACAATATATGTTTTTGAAAATATTACGTAAACTGCAAATGCTGAATGTTCGCTAAAAGAACATCCAACATTTTCTATTTCTGCCCTGTTGAAAAGAACATTTTATTGAATTGTTTGTTTTATTTCATCCCTTGCCCACAATTGTACCTTTCCGTTAGCGTTGTAAAACATCTGGTGAAGATTAAAGGTTTCAACACTAACTTTCACAAAAACGCTGCAATTTTCCTTCTGAACTAATATAAATGCCTGCTTGCTCTAATGTCACGAACATATCTGACGCTTTTGAAAATATAATAAGCTCAGTGCTCCTCAAAGTAGCTACGATGAATACCTTCAAACAACTGTACACTTATTGAAGCAGTGCAGACTTTTTAAGAGAAAAATCTACATGATTTTCTAAATATTATTTAACTTCGACTCACTTGCATAGTATCCAACATCATTGTTCACATTCAACACGCCAATCTCCTCGCTGGCCAACATATGCGAGTCCCATTCGCGTCGGTAGTCAGGATCGTGAAGGACGTCGAAGAGTGTGTCGGACGTGCAGTCGCTGAAGTTCGACAGAATCTTCACCATGTTGAAGTTGCAGCCGGGCACGTTGCGTGTCCACACTTGGGTGTTGTCCTTGTCAATCTCGAGCGCCCACCCGTGGTGGTCGTTGATGGCCTGGCGCAAGCTTTCGAAATCGTTATCGTCCGCTATGCGCGGCTTCTGTCCGAAATCCATCTGCAAGTGCAAGTTGTGGAGCTTTTCACCATTTGTCGTTGGCTAAGGTGAGCGCGGTCTCAATTGGGGAATGTGTGGATTCCACAGATGGTAATGCAGAATATCTGAAGTGTAGAAGGTAATATTGGCTGAGATTAGTTATGTTACAATAAATAAATTTAAATAGATGTTTCACGCGCTTTTCGTCCTCGAAGCCTCGTATGGCTGGCTACTGGGCGGACAACTTCGGCTATGTTATATCTTTCAATTAATTTGTAGTGAATTTTTTAAGGAATTTCCTATTAAAGCTTGAGCAATTAAATTCTGTCCAATGTTTTTTTGCTTGCAAGGTATTTTGACAGATCCATATGATTGACATTTATCTAAATCTAAACGTCACTGTTTGCCTTTTAATCAACTGGACAAACAGCTTTAAATACCTCGGTAAATTCCTTAACAAAAACGGAACTATCAAATACGATCTGATAGAAAAGGAAGCAAAACTTAAATCCAACCTGAACATACCCAAATTAGTGGCGGGTATCAAATGCGGTATTCACCCGAACAAAGCGATCAACCTCTATAAAGCCTTCCCCAGAGCAAAACTGGAAGCGAATATCACAACGATGACGTCAGCCCCCAAATACTTCTTCAATAAAATCGACAACTTAAAAGCCCAAACACTCAAAAGATGCCTTGGCCTCCCAAACAATACAGAAAACCTGGTCACCTTATCAATAGCAAAAGAATTACCAACTCAACAGAGAGCAGAACTGCTGACCATCAAAGAAATATTTAAAATGGTTTATAATAACAAAAGTAATTTTAAAGAGCTCTCAAAAACGAAATCCAACTATGGACTAACTCTCTAAAAATTCGACCATCTCCTCTCAGATCACAATATAGAATATTGCAAAACAAATGCGCCAAATCTCAAGGTAACAGATCAGGAAATCAGCCCGTTCAACCCTAAAAACATCACCAATAATAATGTCAACCTGGACGCTATACTGGAAAATTTTTGCTTAAACAACGCCAGCGGTGGAAAGAGCATCACTTTGACAGATGCCAGCAGAAACGACTTTGGCACAGGAGCAGCTTTTATCTCACTTACAAACAATAATAAGAAGTCCTTCTCCTTAAATCACCACACATCAGTAATAAATGCAGAACTGAACGGAATCTACCAAGCAATTAAACATAACATCACCGAAAACTACAAACACATTATAATACTCACAGACTCAAATGCAAGCTGCAAAGAATTGAAGAACAACATCAGCAACAAAAGGATAGTTTTTAAAATCATGCACAAAATAACAGCCACAAAAGAAACAAATTTTGAAATAATATGGTTCCCTGGGCACAAAGGCTGCTCTAAGTTCAAGGAAGTAGACAGGCTAGCTAAGGATGCAACTCTGAATGGAACAACAACCGCAACTCCCAAAGAAACGGATGAGATTCTTACTGAAATAGAAAATGAAATAAAATCCACATGGGATAATAAAATCAAAGAAAAAATGCGCAATTATAATAATATCCCCTGGTATCATTCAAACCTTCACTTCCTCAAGAAAACATGGTTTAATAACAGTAAACTCCCACCTAGAATTATCAAATGTATCAACAGAATCCTCACTAACAGAGCCTACACTAACGATCGGCTAAACAAAATAAAAATAAAAAACTCGAACTTATGCGAAACCTGCAACACCAAAGATGACATTAACCATAAAATCTTCCACTGCAGCGAACACTCAAGTGCCAGACAAAACTTTGAAATCTTTAGAAAGTGCTTCAACATAAACGACATCTGTGCCAAAAACAATAGCAAATACCTAGAAGAGCTAGGAAAATTCATAGAACTAACAAAAATAGACATTTAAACCAATAAAACAAGCTGACAGATCTCAACACCAAGTGATAAAGACTATATCTGGTAAAACCATCCTCTAAGTAGTGCTAATCAAGTGAAACTAATAAGTAATATAGCCATAGTGCAAAAGTGAACCCGATGGCTAGTACGTATAACGTCAATACAGCCAACCACAGATCCTCCATGTAGGATCTATCTCAACACAAGTGTTGAGACTAGTTTAAAAAAAAAAGTTTGCCTTTTACGTCGGCGTGCTCGTCACAAGTTTTAACATTAATACGATGAAAATAAATGAAGACGAAAATATACGCAGCATAATTTTGGGACTGCCCACGGAGAATCCGGAGAGAACAGTAAAGTCAATTGCGACAAAAGTTAAGGGGGGGGGGTAAGGTTTGTTTCATCTAAAAAATAGCTTTATTTCATGAATTTTCTTGGAAAAAATTATTACTGTAGGTTTATTTTACATAGTATTATCTAAAAGTACAACATGTGAAGAATATTTTAAAAAAAAAATTGTCCAAAAATAGAAAGAAATAACGGATTTATTGTAGATCTCCGCAGGCGCCAAGAAAAAAAGTTTTTGTGCGGTGACCAGCCTACAGCAACACTGGATCATCTGAAACCCAAAAATCAAAATGCTTTCCCCAGTTTATTACTTTATCTCTCCAGTGACGTCGAGTGTTTTTTAATTATTCAATTTTTTAATTTTTGGCGCCATTTTTAAGCCAAAATAACGATTTTTGACGAAAAAAATCGACCTATTTGTTATTGTAAAATTGATAGGAATTTATTTTTTAAAAAAAACTCAACGTCACCAGAGAGATATATATATGTAAAATATGTGTATAAAATTTCAAAACGATCGGTTCAGTAGTTTTTTCTGTAGGCTGGTCACCGACTTTAAAAATTACATGTTTGGGAAAATCGATTTAAAGTTTTGTACACTGAAAAATGAAAACATCTTGAGAAAAACTGGATTTTCTTTTAAAATACGTACATGACATCATCGATACCGGGTCCATGCCGTACATCACTATCATTCACGTTATCTAAGGCATCTTTTTGCTCCTGTCGATAAAAGTAATACAATAGAGACCGAAACAGTTACCGCTCGCCGCCGCTCAGCGCAGGTAGCTAAAAGGCGCGCAAACCTAAGAGGTACGGTTATTCAACCTACTGTAACTTCGTTGGTTTTACTCCGATTGACCTATAAATTTAAAACAATATTCTTCAGATGTTGTACTTTCAGGAAAAAAATGGAAGAAAAACACAGTTGTCAAACCTTACCCCCCCCCCTTAAAGTATCGAAAAGAACTGTAAAACGGGCAATGGTAAAATTCAAAATGGAGGGTTCCATTAAAGACAAACCGAGAAGTGGACGGCCTAGTAGGTCCAGTGACAAACAATTAGAGTACAGTGTGTTGCAGGCAATTCGAATCGGTTGGCATCAACTCGTGATATCACGAAACAGTGTAAAACATCGCAATCGACTGAAAAAAATCAAAACAAGAAAAGGCGCAAAAAGACACAAAAAAAAAACAAAAAAATGCCAAAAAGAAGTGCAGAACAATTGATGAAATTCATTGGAGGTGAAAAAATTTTACAGAGAAAAATTGAAGAACAATTTCTGCCTTGTTATGGACCATGAAAAATAACTCAAATTCGACTTTAATACGCTTCTGGGCCCTGAATGTTACAACTTGCTGCCAGGAGAAGACCTTCCACGAGACGAAAGATCAATTCAGTTTGAAAATGTTGGTGTAAAAGCACTTGTTTGGTTGACCATTTGCGAATGCGGTAAAAAGAACGCCCATTCGTCACCACAGATACGATCAGCTCGGAAATTTACATCGAGAAATGTCTCCAAAAATGTTTAATACCGTTTGTAAAAAAATCATAATGTGCCTATATTATTTTGGCCTGATTTATCTTCTGCCCATTTCACGGAAAATAATCTACACTGGCTTTACAAACATCGTGCGAATTTTGTGGGAAATTGTTAAATCCACTATATGTCTCAGAGCTTCGACCGATTGAACGATTTTTGGCAATCGTTAAAAACAATTTAAAGAAGACCCAAAAATCTTATACTAACGTGACGAAGAATGGAATCAAACAACCTTTAGCATAGACAAAGACCAAGTCAACAGTCTGATGGGAGGACTCGGAGAAAAGATCAAAAACTGGGGATCACGAAAAATGTAAAAACCCTATATTTTATAAACAAATGTAAAATTTAACATACAAATGATAAAAAATATAAGAGTTTCATATATTATTGGAATTGAAAAGAGAATTTAATTTTTTTGTTGGACGGAATTTATGTGTTCAATCCTTACTTTTGTGTGTATTTATTTTCATGCATAAAGCTTTACTTAGCTAGGACTATCTATTACTGATTTGTTTTGAAGTTTTTTCCTACAAGACAGCATTTCTTACTATGTCGATAATAAATAATATTTGTTATTTTGTTTCTATTAGCTGCCAATGAAGATCTCACATGTTCGTTTTACCCTTAGTTTCAATTCCCTCGCACTGTAAAATTAAGCATAATCAATTCTGTTCATTTCTGTGCATATTATGCATGTGGGATGCAAATTGACTCAAGTGTCGCGGTGATCAATTGAATGTGTTTGTTTATTCACATGATATATTCGAATGGGTGGCATTATATTAAATACAGTTTTTATATAAATTATCACAATTATAGTCATCTTCTTGTCTTGTTCTCATTTAATTGGAGTGGCAATGATTTAAGTTCAGATTCAAAAAATATAAATCTTTTGGTTTCGATTTGGATTCAGATATACATAATCTGCTTTTGAAGTTGTATTTCGTGTTTCTTTCAAACTGTTTTTAAAAATAAGGTATTTGTCAGATTGTAGTATGGTCATAAACCATAGGTAAATGAACGTACTACACTTAGTAGCATGTACACAAACCATGCATTGGGCTAAAGCTTGTAACACGTACACGAACCAATCTATTCATTACACTGCCAGATTTAGCTCTAATGGTTATCAATGAAATGAATATGATCCTACTATGGATATGAATCATGAACACTAGTAACGATAAATTCTAGAGTAATGCCCTCGACAAGTAATATGAGTTCTAATTAGGGCAATTGTATTCATGAGAAACCATATGATAAGTGTTGGATTGTTTATATTAAAATGTAAAGTAAGGGAATTTCAATTAAGTATTGGAAATTTATGTTATAGATTTTAGAGTAGGGAGTAAGTTTAAATTGTATAAAAGAAGAAGAATTAGAAAAATAAAGACAGTCTTTTTAGACCTCGCAAGAAGTGTGTCGTATAAATTAATACCTGCCTTATTATCGGCAGCCTCACCCTTGCGATACTTTGCCTATCATCGGCAAAGTAAAACCCTTGCCTCACAGTGGCAAAGTGTTGCTTTTTACAGTAGCAACCTATAACTTAGCACATATCGGCTGCACGAGCATTGCTCAGCGCCAAACATGATGCAATCCAAAGATTGCTCGTAGGTTCCAATTATTCCTCCTCCTTCCCAGAACTAAATTCTGTATTTCTGCAGGAAGAAATTCATCATCTCTATAGATGAGTACAGAAAGCGGAACCCTCACCTGCACGGAGCTGGTATAGCACCAATCTCACCACAAGATCAAAATTTTAAGGCACAAAAGTTTTTTTTTTGTTTTCTCAACTATCGTTTTTGCAGCCAATGTGCTTAACAATGGAATTTAGTTAGTGTCAATGTATTCACCTATCATCAGCAAAAATAATAAGTCATCGTACACATGAAAGCGTCTTCATAAAACAATCTGCAACACATTCACGTTAATTCATTAATCCGATGAGTCCTTCCCAACAACACAACTCACACAAACGGCAAAAAGTAGCAAATTAATCTTAATCACCACCGCCTATTACTTAGAATCAAATGATTAACAGTATAGATACTATAATATCAATGATATCATCATCAACATTTGCCCCAAACACTTCAGCTTCCCGAAATAATCTGTTGTATTCGCCATGGAATCCAATTAGGACCTGTTACGAATGCCTATTTTGTTCAGCTATAGAAGCTTGTTGCTTTCTCTCGATCCCTTTTTATTAATGACAAATCAATTACTCTTGAAGACATTTCCCAGTCAGATCCATATCTATCTAATCGTTATTTTGTATACCTAAAGATAAATCTTTGAATGTTATAAAAGGAACGTCTTATGCGTGTCTGTTGATGAGTGGGCCAAAAGTTATATCGAGTTAGTTTTGTTTTATTTCGAGGCAATTCAAGAGGACACTTCCATACGTTTCCAATTGGATGGTCTTGGATCACGCACGAAAGGACTAATTTATGACATTTTGTTTTTGATGACGAGACCTTCTTTTATGGCTTTTCTGGAATTGATGCTAGAAAAAGACATGTTTTCATAATTGACATACGAATTCCTTGGAAGGCCACTCGATTTTCGTCTATGTTGAATATTGTCTATTGGAGCGTGAAATCAGGTCGGCATTTTGGCTTTTCAAGAATTGATATTTTTAAGAATCATCTATGAAAAAGTTCAACAAGAGTTCTTTCTTTTGGTCTTCAATTTGAAACATTTCGCAGAATCGAAGATTTAATAAAAAATACTAAATTGAAAAATAATTGACGAAAGAGGCAAATCAATGTACGGCATCCAATTTTCATTGCCCTCAAAGAGAGCTTAAAAATTTCCGCATTTCAGTTTGACTGTGTTCTCTGACTGGTTTTCCAATTTTGGGGCCGAATACAAAGGATCCCGATTTGTATTCCACTCGTTGGAATTCCTCTTCGATGGTTGCGAAAATAACGTTTCCCTGGGCACTGAAATGCTGATCTACATTTCAAGTCGGAAAGCCGTACGCAAAAAAAAAACAGATTGGGCTTTTAAATTTGTAAATACATAAATCGTATATTTTGAAAAAAAAAATGATCTAAAATAATTTTGAATCACTTCTTGGTTGGTTGGTTGTAGCTGCAGCCCTCTTTTCTCAAAAAAAGATCACTTAGACCACAACAGGCCCATTGTGATACCACAAGAATATTAGAAGGGTACTAGAACCTAGCTACATGAAGATGAGAACCATTTAGAATCTCGTAAGAAGCCGGGTGTGCAGCCTATGTTCAAATCAGCTACTTCCGTGAAGCTGTCCAGGAAGGATGAGCCTAAGATTTTCATGCGTTTCCTGGACAGTGCTGGGCATTCGCACAAAAAATGTTGGATTGTTTTTTCCTCCAAGTTTGCCCGGTTGTCCTGCCGGTTTCTTCCAGTAATCAGCCCCTATTTGCAGCTTTGATGTAATGCTGCTTAAATCCTAGTTTCATGGAAGCTTAAGGATAGCCGATTGGATTGTTAGTATATAATCCTGGAGCTCAGTGCCAGCTCTCGCAGAGGCATCTACTTTGCAGTTTCCAGGTATATCCTTATGCCCTGGTACCCAGTATAGAGTCCTTACACAGTGACACGACATCTCATTCCATTACCATTTTAGATGAGGCAAACACGTTGGATATTGATAGGATAGCAACTTGATTGTTAAAATAGATGTTTGGATTTCTTATAGAAAGTTTCTGCTTTCTTCATCAGTCTTCTGCCTTGTATGTATATTGCAATGACCTGCCTGGAAGACGCTGCAGTGGTCAGAAAGCCAGAAGCATAGTTTTAGGCCTAGCTTTTCTGGAAAACACCACAGCCATCTTTACTCTACACATTTGATCGATCATCAGTGTAGATGTCGACCGATTCCTGTAACTTACTCCTTTCTATGGGCCTCCTGCTCGAAATTACTGCCATGAAACCATGGTGGAAAATGCGAATCAGACAATCAAGGTCTTCTTTCTCTGGCATTGGTCCATCCCTTCGTAGTATGGTGGAGTGGCCAATATTTCCCGCATGCCATAGATGATGAGCTTTCAATAGAATCGCTGAGCACTTGGCCTGCTGTCTCGTAAGGAGCTCTGTCGGGAGCCAATTTAATAGTATAAATAATGCTGTTGTCTGGGTAGTACGTAAAGCTCCGATGGTTGCAATAGCTGCAATACTTCTGACCTTGTTTAACAGGTTCACATTTGATATTTCTGTGATAACTGGCGACCAAATAAATGCGCCATTTAAAAGAATTGGTTAAATTGTGGCTGTGTAGAGCCATGACGGAATTTTGGGTTACAGTTTCCACCTTTTCCCAATAGCTCTTTCGGAGCAGTAAATTGTGTATGCTGCTTTGTGCGCGCTCTATCTACTACGTTCGCTTACAACGCGAGTTTAGAGTCCAGAATTAGACCTAGATATTTGACCTGATCAGATGGGTTCAGACTTACACCATCAAGCTTAGGTGGGACAAATCACGGAATTTTTGTTTGCAAAGAAATGCAGACATAACAGGACATAACATCATGTAATTGAATTTATTTAAAATATTGACTAAGTAACATGAAGCGCCTATTCGCACCAGTGATGCGTTGTTGCTC
Source organism: Oxycera nigricornis (assembly GCA_963942545.1). Classification (NCBI taxonomy): domain Eukaryota; kingdom Metazoa; phylum Arthropoda; class Insecta; order Diptera; family Stratiomyidae; genus Oxycera; species Oxycera nigricornis. The sequence goes on from OZ012661.1 coordinate 18,087,542, forward strand.
GCGTCAGGCTTTGCTATGGTGGATCGGGGCAGCAATAACGATGCCTGGCGGGTTCCGTTGTCGCCGGTCCATTTTTTGATAACTTTGTTTAGATACAATTCTTCCAATAGTCCTATTTTTAAATCAGGATATAATTCAAAAAATTTTGAATAGGGTTTGCTTCCAGAATGACCTTGAGTCGCATTTTTTAAGTCGGTATGCTTTCGGGGGGAAGATGATAGAGTAAAGTAGGAGAAGTATAGCCTGGCATAATGATGATTATTGATTTTGATATTGTCCATACTTCCGGGATTTTTTGTAATTCAGACTTAATTGTAGTTGAATTTCTCGTCATAAGATTGGAACGAATGAACAGTGACCACGTAGCCGCTGAAATAACTTGGCTGGACAGCAATCACGATTCTAGTCTTCGAAAGGCCGAACGAATCCGTTTCCGTGGCACTTAATTGTTCTTGCTTCGTCTCAGGACTGAATGTCTTTGAAATTTAACACATAAGGACTCGTATTAAGATTCCCTTAAAATGCAATCCATTAGAATTTGTAACAAAATTGATTAAATCCCAGCGAAATATCTGTGAATTTTTATTTTAATATTCAAATAAATTGATGAACTAATTTTATTTGTTTCATTTATTTTTGTATGTAAAACTGAAAATATCGATTTGTGTAAATTTTATGAGATGATTTAATCTTTTCCAATAATATCATCATAATTTCTTAGAAAATCTTTTCCTCAAAACTTCATGGTCCAAAGCTTTTAGGGTGCACAAATTAATATTGAAAATGTTGTGTTAAACACCGAAATCAACCCGAGGCATCTTTTCCGTTATTTGCTTTGTGGAATTCTTACATTTACTTTTCCCGATAATGAAATTGTTAAAAGGGCTTTTAATCAAAAACTAATACAACATCCCAAACATCAAACTTTCATGCATGAAACGGTTCTCACGCTTCATGAGCCCATTTCAAAAAAGGGTCCAATTTCCACATGCCTACTAATCCTCCGAAGCACTTGTAAACAGTACAATCAAATTCAACTTAACTTTGAAACTACCCCAAAAAGCCCTCATTAATTTAATGCTATGCCACCCCTATCTGCACCTACCCTAATGTCCTCCTACCAAATTGAACTTTTCGCACCCTGTTACGCATCTCTCGGGCAACAAAGTCGACATTGTGATGGTTATTCGTGTTTCATGACTTTGACGGGAAAACAACCCCCAATGTTCCATTCCCACCACAATTATTGTTTTTGTACGAGTCTGTCTGAAGTTATAAGTCCTCGTTTCTTATAGGCCCGGGATTAGCGGTCTGTTGGGTTTTTAGAGGGTGATCGAAGTGTGGGTAGCGAAAATGTTTCGGACGTTGTATGCAAACAATTTACAAGACCATTTTCTCATTTTTCAGACATGGTCGCGGTAGTAGTCCATGTCGTCATCGCGTTTTCAAGATAAAAATGGCAAAGAATTATGTGTTTGTTGAATTTTTAAGGAGATGATGGTGATAGTCAAGTACTGGACATATTTTATGGAGTTTTTTTCTGATGGTCTTGAGGATGTTAAAAAGAGTGTGGTGAAGAATACTTATGGAAAGACAATTCGTTATCAAGTCTTCTTGCACTTAAACAAACATGGCTTTTGCAAACAAGATTTTAATGTTTACACATAGCCCTTTTTTACTGTTTTGTTTTTTCATTCAATGGAAATTGTTGAACTGTTTTCTTCGAAACAACGACAAGCAGTAACTTTAAATTGCTAAAAAGTAGTCCTGCGTTGATTATGAACACATAACACGACGAAATCAATGTCCTGATAGAACAAAGCGAAACTTCGAATTTATTCTGAATCTAGACTAGAAAATGGAAGAAACAATTTTCTAACCTGGATTCAGGATAAATTCATGCTTTTACCTTGTTGTACTAGGAATTGGTTTTTATACCAAAAACCAACCTCTAAAATCAGATTCTCGCGGTAATAATTTGAGGATCATCAAACCGTCTGCAACGAATTTCAAAATAACTTTACAAGTCAGGAAATATTTCGAGTTTAAAGGACCTTCCATAAACCAGGCGGCCTTATTTGATTGATTTTTTGACTCCTTCCTCCCTCTTTTTATGTATGCTTTAGTTTAGAGTGGAAATCTTTCCGATGGAAAACAATATCAAACACTTCGGCCAATATTAATAGCTTGAACATCATAAAAGTTCATTTGGTTGAAGTTTAGGGCACGGTATGGCTGGCTTCTTTATTCTAGTTTATCCTGTTTAAGAAGTTTTCACGTTCACTTTTTGTTTCGAACCCTCGATTAGCCATGGAATGAGTAGCCGCACCTGGCTATCGCCCGTAAAGAGTCGTGAGATAATTTTTGTCCTGGGAACTTGTGCGTCGAGACTATCCGAGCACAGAACCTCAAGTGAGAAAGGGTTCGAAGTCGTGAATTTAACAATACCTGGAAAAAAACTCCTTCGAAAGACCTCCAGACCATTTCAAAAACATTATTGCAAGAAAAAAAGAATCGAGTTAAACATCACTTAATTTTGCATAAAATACTAGCAAAAAAGATCAAGGAAGCTTAAACTACAAACTCTACTTTTTCCAATCGTCCGGCCAAAACCGAAGCACTTTTTGCAAGGCCGCCACTGCTAATTCTTCTGATGTCGTTACTTCACCCTCACGCAACCATTTACCGCACCAAGAACCATCGTCGTCTTCCTCCACACCAAAACTTCCTGTTTTGATCGTCTGCCGCACGAAAAGCTCAGCACCGCGATCGTGTAGTCGTATTTAAAACCAAATCCTTCTCTGTGTGTCATTCAGTTGTTTGCACGAAATAGCTATGTGCGCCTGTAGATTTTCTACCGTCCAAGAAGGACGAAATATATTAATCAATAATTTTATCCTTTCAAAAGTAACGTATTCATTTACGTTTTGGGTAGCAAACTGGCACAGATGACCTTGCTACGATTCATTACACTATCACTACATCTCTATCTCTCCCTTACTTTTCCGTGTGGTGAATTCGTGACTGACAATACATCTTACGATGTTATCTTGATATTTTCCAAAATGGTCATGCTGGAATGATGTGACCCACAAGAGGTATGTGCAGTGAATCGGTGCCGCCGTCGAAACCTGGTTCACTCGTTGTCGTAAAGGAGTTTCCGCTCTTGCTGTCGTCGATGGAGCACGAATATGCAAGGATGGATTCGCCTATAGTCCGTGATAATCCCCGAGCAAAATTGCGTATTGGTCATAAAGGAGGTAGGATTTGTCGACTCCAGTCAACTTTTGAAATCTTAATCGTCTATTGCCTCATAAAGTTTTGGTGAAACTCTTTTCAAGACAGCTTGAAAGCCTGACCATTTTCGTCCACAACTTGCGGCGTCGAATTGATATGCATTTGGCGACCCATCTTCCTGTTTCAATAAAGCGCATATTTTTCGACATCTCCGATTTCTATCTCAAGTCTCTTAGAATACGTATCTTGTATAACTTTGTGAAGTATTCCTCTTTTTCAACTACAACCACTACAGGCTTCGCCCTCGAAAATATTATTATATAACCCATTTGTGGCGGGTCAGCGCAGATATATTTCGTTTCGAACGTCCTCAACTTTGTATTCGTATATTAAGAACAATGATCTGAATACCTCTTGATTTTGGAGTTGCGGCTGCTCCCGGTGTTGGCATGGGTGCTATTTAGCAAATTTTACCTAACATTTGTTTATTTCCTTTTGCAATGAGTTGCGAATCTAGCACAGTTTTGAATTTGACTGAAATAGTCCTACTTATTTCCAAAAAAATATAAATCTTTCATGTTTATATTTTCTCACGAAATAATGCGACGAGATACATTGTACCTCACTTTTTGGTTAGGTCATTGAAATGGAAAAAAAAATTGATGTCCTTTTTAATAGTTCACTATTTCACGTAAGGCACGTAATATATGGATGACTTCGAAAACTTCATCTGTAAATGAGTAGTAACCTTAAAACACACAAAAAGGATTCACATCAACCGCCGAGGGTGAAGTCAATTTCCTTTGGGTATCAAATTGCCTTTTCGTGACTACTGAGACCCTTTCAGATGCCATTTTGATAGTGCTCCTTGCAAATTTTGTACCGATCACCACCCTCAGGTGGTTGGCAATAGAACAGTCGGGTTCATCGTCATTGAGAAAGATTTTAAAGAATTTAATTTTCAAAATGCCAAATGTTTTTTTTCGGTACCCAAATCCAACGTACGAAATAGACAACGTTGAAAATACCTCCCCTTCAACTTGTTCATTGTAAGACTCATCAAAGCCCACTGTACGCCTACACACTCCAACATATATCTTCAAAAACTCTTGAAAAGTAGATTAAGTGCGAGTTGTTCTTAACAGGATTTGGTAGACGTATTCAATGATGAGATCCTGTGCGTAACAAAACTAAGGATAATGCCAACAGTAAAACGTGGAAAATCTAATTTCTCAACCCACGCAGGATGTAACACAGAACAGGTCATGTGATAACGAAAGCACATTACAGAATAGTGAGTGATTCTCATCCTTATTGTACTTAATGAAGCATGAAAAATGTTGGAATGTCCTTGCGAATGCGAATCTCCACAATATCACATACCGAATTATCTGGCGGTCGGTCGAATTGCGTGAGATATATTTTGAGATTAAATGTCAAATAAATTAAAGAATCTTATCTCAACTGTAAGACATTGGATTCAGGACCATGACTTTGGGTTATGTAGAAAGACATCTTTCAACTGTTAAAGAGCATGGTGGGAGAAACAAGATGGCTTTGGGAGTGTGCTTTCAATTTAAGCGTGAAATTAGGAACAGCATGTCGTGCAATCTAATCAGTTTGTACGCGTGCAAATAAACGTTTCTATGTGACGCATTTTAAAGTAAAACATATGTCCTTAATGATTCGTATCCAATTTGGATTCAATGAAATGGAAGTCAACATCAAGCCAAGTACAAAAAATTGTGAAATTATGAGTGAAATGCTTAAGGAAAGATTAAACGTAATTGTTCAGTCCCTAATATCAAATTACCAATAAATCGTTGAAAAGCTTCCATTATAGATTGATTATATAAGTTTCTGTTTCCCGAGATTATGCCTGTAAAGTTGTCAATAAATTACTGCTTATTTTCGTTTTTTTTTGGTTTTTGTATAAATAGGTTTCTCAACAAATGCGAACCTAACTAAACCCGTAAATGAATCCTTACAAAAATGTAAACTTGTTAAAGTAAAACCATTTAACACACCTGTCTATCCTTTACAGCACCCTTTGTTATATGCCTCTTGATATTTCATTATAACTTCTATGAAGCTTCTTCTTTTTGTTCAAGAATTTTATGATATGATCCGTCCCGAGCTGAATACACCGCAAAGGCAAATTTTAAAAGATAGTAAAGATTCAATTCCAGACTCCAAGCAGCGTTTATACTGCTTTATCCTGTTGTAGGCTCGAAATACCTAAGATCAATTGGGTGTATTCTTCGACTACAAATTTCAATGCTCATTCTTCTACAACAATATTAACCAAAAATTTCTTTCTGTTGGTTTGTTTTTTATTCAAAATATATCTTTTAAATTAACGGTTTGTAATGACTAAAAGGAGCGAAAAATGCGACTATCTCTTGCACTAGGATGATCTTACCGTTTAAGCTAGACGTCAGACGCTCAGTTGCCGGAAACGATATACGTAGGCGTGTCGTCCACGACCGTCGACGAGAAGTGAAAAACTGGTTGTGAAGGACAGTGGTTAATGAGTTGAATGAGTGTGCGGATGGGTACCACAGTAAGCATGCATCGTGCAGTTCAGTTGAAGTTACTAAAAATACCGTTATTGTAAACACCGTTCGCATATAGTGAGATCAATGGTTGTATATTAAGTGAAATAATAACCTTACATTACTCATTAATGAATTTTTAGAGCTGCTACCACTTTTAATTCAGACGTTTTTCTGAGGTTGCATGATAAAATGCGTTCTCTGAATTCCCGAGGATGCTGTTCCGGCAAAACCGTTGTCGGTAACGGCTTGCTCGGAATGGATTCGACGAGCGGAACATGAAAGCGATAGTCGCGAAATAAAGGAGTCAGATGGAAATAAATTCGTCGTCCTGAAGTGAAAATCATAGTGTCGGTTGCTTTATTCTGAAATATTTTCAAATTTTCTACTTCTTCTTAATGAACCGTGGGTTACATGAATTTACAACAAAAAAAAACGATAATTATTCCAACTCAACGATGTATCTTCTAATTTGTCCGAACCCTTCCTCTGATTTTCTAAAGCAAAACAAGGCCCTTTCAAAGTAGAATTGTGCAACTATTTTTCCGATGTTCCTCTTAGAAAAAAATAGATACGAAAAAGCCGCACGAACTATCTGAAGTCCTAGCACGGGCGTCTATTTCTACTAGAACACATGACTTCAGTCGAACTTATCAGGCATTGTATGTAGTCGTCTGGGTCAACACTCATATGGCCATTCACGTGCGATACCGCATAATCTGTGTAGTTATGCCCTCTGTTCTAAATTCCTGTTGTTATTGTTTCCACGTCCGTGGCAGCGGACAGTGATTTCTGTAACCAACACTTAACTATACAATTAGTGCCAGTCGTCGCGAAACTAAAACAGAAGTGTGACGCACATTCTTGCATTTTCACTGAGTTCATAGTGAATGCTTTACTTGTTTTCGAAAATTAAACAGATAAAATTGATGGGAAATATATATGAACATTCGTAATGGTTTTATATTAGCGTTTATTTATTTTCATTAGTCCTTTCTGAGTAAAGCTTCCGAGTATTGTTGCGCGGACTTTCATCCCGGAGCCTCGATTGAACACTAGAAGGATACTCTCAACCGGCGCTTGCCCATCTTAAAGAGGGGTGATTATATATTTCGGGCAACATTCAGTTTATACGCCAAAACTATTCAGGTACTGAACCTCAACTATGAAAGCGAATTCAGCAGCCGGGAGATACACTATTCCCAAGGGAGATGGAAAGCAATTGCCACCAAGAAGCCTTCGACATTAGGTAAAAGGACTCAAAGAAAAACGCACTCCACTTCAAGCTTCACACTTATGTTATTCGACATTATGAAAATGAAAGCTGAAACTACTTACACTTCGCTACTTAATTACTATTTTACTGTCTTCGGGTTCCAGTTGACAGGCCAGTCACTGTCAATGTTACTTTTGCCGCTTTATCCGATGCTTCGCAAATATCCCTCGATCAACGCACGACTTTACCATTAAGCTCCAGGTTTCACATTTAAACATCTATTTTCCAATCTAATTTCCCCAGCCTCAAATAATTTCACAGTCCCAAAAGTTTCGCTTTATTGCGTCTTGTCTCAAAATTAAAGCGTACCAAGAAGCGAAAATCTCGTAATCAATTGCTGACTGCATAGTTCGTTCTTTTTCGGGTAGCACTCACCTGTTGTCCCGAAATTCCACCATAGAAAAAATGACGAGTAGTATCAGTCACTCTCTTATATTGACCATAACGTAGCGTTTTCAAATATTTCGTTTAGTGTGGATGAAATTGATTTTCACAAAAATGATATCATCATTTCTGAACGGATGCTTCGGTCTGGTAAAATTTGTCATCATAACATTTTCCCAAGCGTTGAAATTGTTTTGTTTGTATCGTCGTGGTGGGTGCATGATCGACATGAAGACCATGTCTTTAAGTAATCGCTGATCTGTGACCGGCCGGGAATTGTGAGCCGTGACGCGATGCCACCACGGTAACCCAATTTAAAATTCTGTTCGCATTGCTGACGATAGATGCGCGTAGCTCGATTCCGCGGCTATGATGTACCGCGAGCAGTATTCCGAAGAATTTGAAATCCGCCGACTCTAGGTAAATTTTGAAAGTTAATCCTGCAGCTTTAATGTATTACTAATTGATCTACTCCGCAACTTCCTAATAGGACAGTTCGACAAAAAAGTTGATACAACACCTGAAAGAATCAGTTCAAAGGATACATGGCGAGTTCAACTGCCACCTGACTCGATTTGTAAGTTGCATCGTGGCTTTTGGGCGATGTGTCTTTAAATAAATCATTGATTTTTGTGGTTTTAAAAATTCCTACTTCCCAAAAATAGACTCTCTCTTGATCGACTTATTTGTAATATTACTTCTTTTGAGTTCAATTCGAATGCAAAAGACAAAAAGTAGTGTGGCTCATAAACGAATATTTTTAGAACAATGATAAAGTCGTCAAATTTTCTAGATTTGTTTTTTCGTTTTATGTCCTTCACACCGAAGTTTGGATGGATTTATTTATAATATTCTTGAGAAATAATAGACACATTTAAAGCTGACTTCAAGAGTTTACAGCTTTAAAAAATATACCTCATCAAATCCCTTTCACTCTAGAGCAGATTCTCGTTCTTAATAACTCAATCATTCATACAAGCCCTGAACATTTATTGTGCTTGTTGCATAACGCACCCATCCTCTAATCAACGAAAAAAGTTAAGATCCTTACGATAAAGTGTGCCAAACAAATAGGCTAAAGCACACTGTTCGTGACAATAGAGCCATATATTCGTCACCAGTCAACTTGACTTCAAAATCACGGCAAATACCCTCGTCAGGATAACAAACACGCAAGTTATCCTGCCCATAAAAAGTTGAGCTATTACAGTGTGCACCATTGACAACGTTAACTTCTTTCTATTGCAGAATTGTGATGAACTTGACGTGCCTTAAGAGAGACCCCAAACTATTTTACTATCCTTCATAATAATATTCGTGATATGATAAGGATATATCGTACTGAAAGCGAAAATATGTTCTCATTCACATGTCCGCATCGCTTGTTCGTATGTTTCGCATGTTTGCCACTAAGGAATCTTGGGTAGGTGGTCTATAGCGAAAGAAGGATAAAAAGTCCTGATGCGATGCGGGCATTATTGTTATGTTCCTCCTATTCAATTGCAAACGAAAGTTGTTCTTTTGTGTGCAAAATTTACTCGTGTGTGTTTGTGCGTGTGGTTGTGATAGGACTGACTTAACATATAACGGACGGAAAAGCTACAGGCAGGAAAGTAATAATAGGCAGATTTTCCGGCCACAGACGGTTTTGTAATGGGAATGGTAACATAATACTGGCAAAAATGATTTTCCATCAATCTGTTTTCCATATTTAATATGAATCGTTCGTGTGTGTACGTTAGGGGTAGCTGGGATATTATGTTTTTATTATTTTTTTTATCATGGCCATAGCTTTGGCTTTTGTAAATATAATGATCATAATTTGCAAAAGCATGATGCGAACAATTTTCGTGGACAAAGCAAAGTCTCAATTCAGGAGTATTTTGAATAAATCGACGCCATGAATTTGATTGATTGTCGGGTTCGGTCGTTTCGAACTCCTCTAAAAGTTTGATTTGATTTATTTTGTTAGTTTTTATATATATATTTACTACCTTATTTTCACACAAGCACACCGGAAAATATGTGAAAGATTTGTCAGGCGAGAAATGATAGTCTCTTACTTTGAAAAGTTGCAAAACAAACAGATAGGATACACTTTGTAAATAATTGTATTGAAGGTTTTTATGATTGATGTTATTGTGGAAATCGATGATCGAGGCTTTATAGGGTGCTTTATAGTGTTTAAGGTGCGCTTCAAAAGTAGCATCCGAGTTTTGTTTAGGTTTTTTTGTGGTTAAACTCTAAGCTTACATTAGTTAAAATATAAATTAAGTTCAAGAAATAAACTTCGGATATAAGTCCGCTTTAAATAGTGACTCAAGCAAAGTGCAGTTAGTTTATTGGTATTTTTCGATCCCTTATACCTTCAGGAATCACATCCTACAAAGAAGTTCCAAAAATTTAAAAGTTACAGCAATTTTAGTGCGCGCGCGCATTTTGGGTTTCGCATAGGTGCCAGCAGCATTTGGGCGCGCCCCGGCAGGTGTTCGTCTTCTCTCTCTCCCCAAAATATCATAAATATACGAGGTCTGTTTAAAAAGTACCGCGAATTTTGAATTTTCGCGGAGTACGTGTATTCGATTTTCGATATTTTCATCGCATTATATTGCTACTCATGCTCCTCACTTATGCTTACAAGTTCGGCCATTTTGAATCTTCAGTTAATTTTTGACAGCTATTTTGCTTGGATATGTTTTGGCTTGTTTTCGATTTTTGTCTATTCCAAAAAATGGATCAAAGAATCTATATCAAATTTTGTGTGAAAAACAACTTTAAGTGCGTGGACGCATTCCGAATGTTGACTGTGGCATATGGTGAACCAAAGCAACGTTTATTAGTGGTACAAAATGTTCGCAGAGGACCGAGAAGATGTGAACGACGAACAGCGTGCCAGACGCCCGAGCACGTCAACGACAGACGAAAACATTGATGAAGTGAAGAAAATAGTATTGAACAATCGTCGAATCACCGTTTGAAAAGTTGCTGAGGACCTTAACATATCGATTGGCTAGTGTCATTCGATTTTTACCAATGATTTTTGCTTAAGACGGGTCGCCGCAAAAGTCGTACCAAAATTCCTCAATTTCGACCGAAAACAGCATCGCATGAACATTACTAAGAAGTACCCAGACCCAGTCCGTGACCACCCAAATTTGCTCCAGAGGGTCATAACTTTTTGACTTTTTCTTGTTCCCGAAACTGAAGAAGTCCATGAAAGGACGTCGCTACGCCACGGTTGAGGAGATACGACGGCATCGAAGGAGGAGCTGAACAAGATCACAAAAAAAAAATTTTTTTTTTAACTACTTCGAGGATTGGTAAAACATTTGGCGCAACTGTATAATATCTGATGGGGATTACTTTGAAGAGGACAAAGTAGATATTGAAAATAGTTTGTGAAAAAACATAAAATTCGCCATACTTTTTGAACAGACCTCGTATATTGTATTCAAGGTATGTAAACAACCAGATAGTTTTTTCCGAAACTGCGGTGACGTCATGTGCTCGGAAAATTATAACATGTTACGAAAATAAATAGTTAAAATAATTTAAATGTATTTTAATCGGATTTACACTTTTTCAAGTTGCGGACAGTTATTCTCGAGGTTTATTCGACCGATTTTAATAAATCTTGACGAGTTTTCTTTATTGCGGTTTCCCAAGTGACCATTTACCAGAATATCACCAAAAAGTAAAAAAAATTAAAAAGCATCCGCTTTTTTTATATTTGACCAGTTTTTTACAAATGGTGGTGCTCTTTGGTGTTTTCGTTTCAGACTCTTTGGTGTTTTCGTTTCAGACGTGCCATTAACGTGGGATTAACTACCTGCAATAGGACGATGTATTTTTGGAGTGCCCAACTTCCAACACCCTCTATATTTTTTTTTAAAATGATAAAAAAAATACCTTTGAAGGTCGAAATAATGTTATGTAAAAAGTTTCATTGTCGTATGGAATCAAATAGCTGAGAAACAAGCATTTGAATTTTGTGTAATTTTTACTACTTTTAATTTTTTTTAACTCCAAATATTTGAAGTGTTGAACTCATGGGTGTGGTAACGAACTCTAGATCTAACGTCGGCAGCAATCCTTTGAGGCATCGACGCCGTCAGCCTGGAACACTCTTGTCAGATTTGAGTCCATTTTTGTTGTAAAGCATTCAGTAAGGACTGTTTGTTTGATATTGAGTGCCGCCGTATATTTTTCTTTAAAACGAACCACAAATGTTTAATCGGTAGCTCGGTTCCATTTTCAGCCATCTAAGTCATTGTGAGGGCCGATTTGTAGCGTGGAGCATTATACTGCTGAAGTTTCACATCCTTGGAATTTGTATCGCCAAAAACTAAGAACATTGATGGGTCTAGAGCTGATTCCAGCACTTCAATGAATTTCGTGCTATTCACAGAGGACCATTTTTCGGCCCCACTAGCAGCCATGCAAGTCCACACCATAGTACCCTCTCCCTCATGCTTCGCCGTCGGCACGAGACAAATTGGGTTGTTTTCTACACCCAATTTTTGCCTCACATACGTCACATCAGGCCTACGGAACACCTGCACAAGGACGAAAACATCCCCGATTTTTCATCAAGTGGTTATTGCAACAGTAGATATTATTTCAGAGTTTTTGTAATAACATTATATCATTGTAAGATAAAATAAACGTACCTCAAAGTTAGACCTGTTGGATCACAATATTTTAGCCCAGTCTTCCTCAGTCTAGTGTCTATATTTGCGAACCCACTGGAAGCGAATCTTCTGGTTCATCTTCGAGAGCTACAGCTTCTTCCTTGCCTTGCATCCTCTAATGCCAGCTTCTAGGAGTCTCCTTCTTACTGTACTCGCCACATGCTTTCCTTTTGTCTCTGATAAAATTGCAGCGAGATTTGTAGAAGTTTTTTCTTATCCTGGAGGCAATATCTAAGGAGTAATCGATCCTCGTATTTTCGGCCTTTCGGCCTGTTCTTGGTCTTTTATAGTAAATACCAGTCTCCTTAAAGCGGTTCAAACAATATATTGCCCAGCACAACGCGAGTACTCTACTTCCCGGACTTTTTTGCATCCGACATTCCTTGTTCCGCTAACAATTTAATCATATACCGTCTTTCTGCACTAAGTTCAGTTATTCTGGGCATTTTCGATTGAAAAATAGATCGTCGTTCCAAATACGGCAGTAGTTTAGAATATTGGTATAGATATTTTCACTGCTATCACTTGAAAATCACTACATATTGAAATTACTGAATACCCAAAAGATGAGAAACATGCAATCATTAGTCAAAAACATCAATATTCCTTCAGGATTTCAAGATAGTGCGCAACATTTAGGGTAGCTAATACATATGCACATGAATGTATTAAAAATAAGTATAATTGCTCAACTCGGACTCTATCTCGAGTCAAAAACACGGTTGAACAACAGCAACAAAATAATGCAGGCGCAAAAACTAATTTCTTGGGGAGGACGTAACTCCCTCTGGCCGACTAATTTCAGTTAGACTAGCCAGGCACAGATGACACTGCCCGAGCCCACCCTCCTACGGCCTGTGGCATGTAAAGTCGCATAATATATGCTGTTAGACCTTACAATACATTAGACCGGGTATATAACCCAATCTGATATGTCCTATCTCATGCAAAGGGGAGAAAATGGTGATACGCACGTAGATTTGCTTGAAATTTTTCATTTAGTCTGTTTTCTGTTATTTGTTTTCTTTGTAAGGTGTTTTGAAATAAACGAAAAAACCGATTCGGCGTAAAACGAAAAAGAATCTATTGAATATTCAAAATTCCGCCTAAAGTGTAACTGTGCCAAAATTTAATTTCATTGAAAGTCTAACCGGAAAAAGGGTACATAATTTTGTTCGTATTCTGCCGATCTTAGTAACTAAAACGATTTGATTTCTTTTCAAAATTAACTTAAAACAAATGAAACAAACCCTATTTATGTTACATTCATATTTGTCTTAGATTTTGCATGCATTTGATGCATTCCTGCTTTTCGTTTTAACCCTTTTGCGGCCGTTAATGTGAATTCACGGTATTCCAAATTCTTTTACTGAACATTATAATACCCAGTTGTCTACTATAAGCTTACAAATCAAATATGAAACTTTTCTTCAAATCTAAAACAAACCATTTTTGTAAGATTGATATTTCAAGACATTTTTTTTTAATTTTTAGTCCCGCATTTTTCGATAAAAGCTTGCGGCAACCATTTTCAGAATAACTTCATTTTTTGCCGGTTGTAACTCAGTTAACATGAAACGCATGCCGTGAAAGTTAATATCCATCGACTCAATTGATTGGAGTGATTCAATTACGATTTATACTTTTTTGAAGGCAAATTTGACGCCGAAATAATTCTACCTATATAACGTGCTAAATTTATTTCAGCTTTTTAATGCTGAATAGATTACTCAACTCGATGATATTGTTTTGGCTTCCCTGAAAAAGGCTCAATGATAAATCGAATCAGGCTTAAACTCAAATCTCTAAAAATAAGTGATTCACAAGTATTTGAGAATTCACTTCTGATCCAATACTAATACCATCGTCTCGACCTTTTCTTTCATTTCATTGAACTATCTTCTACTTCAAAAACAACCCTAAAAAGGACTTCACTTCGTTTTCGAGTCTTTCAAAGTATAATTAAAAACGCAAATGTAAATGATACGCTTTATTGAGCTGAGCTCCTCTCAACGTCCCTAAGAGTATCGTGAAATTATGTAAATGCTAACCGCTACGAAATTGCTCCTTGAATCGTCGACAAAATTTGACGATGAAACTTCTTGAAAGAATCATGAATACATCAAAACTTTACTCTTCTTGATTCATACGATCCGAAGAATTTCAGTCAACTTTTATAAACTTTTTAGAATAGTCCTTAATGGCAGTACAATTGCTAGTAGTCCGGGTATTCTTTCTTGTACATTTTTTTATATGCCTTGGGATTTTGAACGTTTAGTTTAGTTGTGATGGTGAAATTAAGGATAAAGACTCATCGTAATGTTGTTCTTCTCATTCAGCATTGGCTTCCAGGGCGCATTTTGTATTTTGATCCTTAGGAACAAATACAGACATCATGTGGGCTGATAGATTATATTTTCCATTATTGAAATTGCGTCCTTGCTTTTGTTCTTTCGCAGCCAAGATACAGGAATTACTACAAATTGTTCCACAATATCTTGAATCAAATTCCTGATAATTTCCGCCCCATTCATATTTGTATTTGGTAAATAATTGATTGTTTTTGTTTGTGTGTGGGTTTGATATGTATACTTGGTGGTGGTTTTTTCCCGAATAAATCTGAAAAATGAAATATAGTTTCTACGTCGTATTTGACTGAGAGAAAAATGTTTTAAAAAAAGTAGAGCTCTATTTTTCGTGTCTTCTTGAATACCGAAATATAAAACGTGACAGCAAATAAAATTTATATGAACAATCTCGGCAAGTGGAAATGATGAGATAAAAACTTTTGATTTCATGCAAATATAATATCAGAAAGGTTCTGACATATTTTGAACAATAAAATCACATTTCATTCATTGTCTGTAGTCAAAACTTGAAAGACGAAAGCAGTTTCGATCGCTTCACAATAGTCGTCTTTATTACCCTTAGGAATTGCCAAATAAAAGGAATAACAGCTCCTCTCCATAAATGTCCAAATGTCTTGAACTTAAGGATAAGGATAAGGATATAAACGTTGTACGAAATATTTTACAGAAGGTTAGTGTCATACGTGTCTGGACAAAGATGCGCTTGGAGTATATTGAACGTGACATAAATTCGAATGGTATAACATTTTTGTTTATATTTTATTGTTTGCTTATTAACATTTAAAACCATATATCGGGATTTTTCTTGGAAAGACTCGAAAGCAGAAAAACTCTCGCAACTTAATCAGTTGCGCTATGACTCTAATTCTATTTCTTGATTAGAGTTTTTTCTATAATTTGCAATTGATTCAACATCAAAACTCACAGAAAACTGAATTCATACATAGTCAAACCTCGCGTCTTAAGACAAACGATAACATGTAATACGTTTTAGTTCCCAATTTTTGTATGCCCTTACCTATTATATGTAGTTCCTCTATTATTGCGCCATGAGAATCCAACACTTTTGTTCAAACTTTAAAATTTATTTCTTTTCGCGCCTTTTCTACGCGAACTATTATAAAAGTTAATATCGCGCATACGTGGCACTACTTTTATTTCGATATTACCATGCTACGCCAAAAAAAATACAGCTGCCTTTTTTCCACTCCCACAGGGCATGCTGCCTTCTGGTTGCAAATGTGAGACGACTCTCTGTCATGGAATCCAATGTTTCGATATTGTGCGAAATAGGATGGAGGATCGAGGAATTAGATCTTCATCTTAGTTGCCGAATTAAACGAGCATTCGTGAGAACCAATGTTATAAGCTTGTAGCATGAACGCTGCTGTAATTAAATCAAAGGGGTTGACCCACCAAATATCATCTAAATCATGCAACACTATACAACTTGTTTCCACATTTCCCGTACCACAATATACACAAACTTCCATTTTGTGAAAATGCATAATACGTTCGAACAAGGCGGTATATACCTCCGCCGTAGGACAACGATATGTTTTCAAGGTTATTGACTGTCCCGTAGACTCCTTTGGTTCGATTTCGTTTTCGTTTCTTTCCTCTCAACCACGACTTGGTGAGCTTGTTGGGACCTTAAAATTTCACTCTGATCGTTTTGGAGATGGTTGTCGGATGGCGCTTAAAATGGTGAGGCCTTTGACTGTTGGCTATCAGGCAGAGGTAATGCGACAGTTTATTTTACAATATCAACAGTTTCAACGTTACAGATTTGTTAAGGAGTAATTTAATGATTTTGTTGATGTTACAATGTGGAAATTTTCTTTTCACTTAGTATGTTTCTATGTTTGGTCTTAGCCCGACTTCAAAATGTCAGATTTCGGGAAGAATTCTTGATGAAATAAGATTAGCCTGGTTTTTCGATGGGATTATATGTAATTATGTGTTCACAAGGAAACTCTCTAGTTTGTGTTTAAAGTTCTAAAATATGGAAGGTCATGTGTGTTATCAGGAGATCGCTTCAGTTTTTGAAGCAACTTTCAAAATAGTTTCAAACATCGTGACGTAGAAGAAGAAAATTGATGCTCTTCTGCCATTGCGTGTTGGAAATAGCGGTAGGAAAAGCACTAGTTAGCAAAAACATTTCAAAAAAGAGATGAAGTATTAATTTTGAAAATAAGTTAACAGGATCAGATTAAAATTAGCTACGATTTGAGAAAAAGAACTTTAAATTTCCCGGGTTTGCATTCACGAATTGACAGTGAGGCGAAAGTTGCTTGATTCTGGAAGACGCGTCCCCAACAGAAGCAGCTTTCATCCGATAGAAAGATGAAATCCAGGCTTGCATAAACCAAGAAATGCCCCCTTTGAACACATTTTATTGTGCAGTGAAAGCGAACCCGTCTTATGAAAATGAATTCCAATGATAAAATTTCTCCACATCGCTCAACATGAGAAACATCCTGTTAAAAAATGTTTTGGGGTTGCTTATCGTATAATGAACCTTTGTCGATCCACTGGGATGAATGGAATGATGAATTTTAAGAAGTGCATATAAGTCCATGGAATCAGAGTTCTTCCAGAACTAGCCAAGGTTCCTGGTTGCGTTTTCCCACAAGACTTCGTCCTTTGTCACAACTCCAGAAAAGCAAAAAAAAAATTAACAGGACCACCAAATTCAGATATTGGATAAGCCTGGAAATTCCTCCGATCTCAACTTCTTAGAAATTCAAGATAGGGTCACCTGACCAGGCTCCAATCAGGACGAAAACCAATTGGAGCTCCACTTTCCATTCGCCTCAGTTTGGATTCGGGTGGAACGCCTGACCATGCTGATCACCTCGATCAATGGATCTTGGAACGATTACTTGCAGCGAAGGAGTCGTCATTGCGTCTGAGCTTGCGAGGCGATAGCGGCAGCATTTAATTACGGCATATAATTCCCGATTCACCGATTGCGATATCAAAACATAAACATCTTCGACACTATCAAAAGTGTCAGCTTTGCGCTAAACTCTCTATGCGTAAAAAATGTGTTCAGAAGTGATGCTTCGCGAAGAACTCGTCGGTAGTTGAGTTCAATCATCTTTCAAAAAAACGTTGAAGATGAAAACGTTGTCCAAAAGTCGATAGATGGAGAATGGTTGGAACTGCTCGTCCGCAATAATTTGGACGGCAACAATGGCTTATGGCCTGGTGATAACGAGCGACGAGCACGACAGAGGATGCGATTATAGCGTTGAGGCGGCGACGAAGCAACAGTTAAGGAAGAAATTGTAATTAGCCCTAAATTATTTTCATTATTCAAATAATATTTTGTACAGCCTGAAATAAAATGTGGTATATCTCTGGCTTCGTTCACCTTATTCCTGGGAGTGAATTCTAAGCAAGTGTTTTTAAAGTCCCTGGAGAAAGGATATTTCCATGTCGATAAATCCACGGCTCCAAACCATTTCCTAATTCCGGTTCGATGCCTGGGTAATCTCGGCGCGCGAGTTGGATGGAGTCCAAATAAACTACCGCGCTCTTCTTTACAAGAGTCGGTTGGGATTAGTTACCTCGTTGTCAAGTGTGAATCTCAGGCGAAAAGTATACGCAACAAGTTTTATAATTATACCAGGGAAACTTTGACATGAAATAATTCTTTATTCGCGGTGTAGAAGTAGTATGTCTCAATTTTTGAAATTCTATATAGAAAAAAAAAACATTTGTTAGGCATGTTCATCCTTTACGGTTCTTTTGATATTTTTGACCACTTCCCAAAGGGTTCCATAAAATTCCACGAAATTTTCATGATTTTAATTCAGAGTCTCCCGAATAGAAATCAAAAATCTCAGTATCTTACTACCGGACATAAAAACAGGAAAAACCTACGTTTTTAAAATAAAAGGGATAGTGCCAATCGGGTTCAAACAGTGTAAATTGCACGTGTCTTCAAAGGATCGGTGCGAAAGAGAATTGTGAGCCAATATATTGGATCTTGCAAATTTCTGAGTCGAAAAATCGACAACCAACGACGCAATAACATATTTAATAAAAATATATAATTCTGTAAAATTTTCATATTCTTGTCCTTGATATTTATGGTACATCTTTAAATGAAATGCTTCGCTTACACCGATCAATAAAAAATCATCAGTTATTAAAATATCAATCATTTATGCCAACATTATTTCATCAAAACACAACTAAAACAAGAAAAATTCAACCCAGAATACTAAAAAGCTACCCTCGCAAAACAAAAACATTTCAAGCTTCTCAAAAAAATCAAGGATAACTACGTAAAGAGTCCAGGTCATCAAAACAACCCCAACGAGAAGAATTTTAGCATAAATTTGCCGACGAAGAGCTCTTTTCTGCTTTTAATTCATTTAAGCTCGTGTGTCGGGAGCAATTTTCCATTTATGGAATACGTCCTTGGCGTCTCTCAGCCTCCATCTTTTAAAAGTTTCTTTAACAAACTAAGTGGAAATAAATCAACATATCTGAATAGCAATCTTTGTGTAAAGAGGCATAAAAAATTAATTAAAGAGTTTTGAATCAAGTAAGTAGTTTCTCATAGAACTGGAAAACTTTTTAAAGTATCCCATCGATTTGTTTTTAAATGGAAACTCACTCCTTCCTTCAGACTCCACAAAAAGTGAAGCAGATCTGATGAACTTTCTTATCGTATTTACCCTATTAAGCGGATGACCGAGCATGCTGACGCAGGACGAGAAAAATTCAATGCTGCCAAAACAAAACAAAAAATGATATGAAAATGTTGCTTGTGCTGCGAAAGGACGAAAGCTTATATTCAGTCGACTTAAATGTCATGTTATAAAGAGTGTTCACAGAAGTTGCGTCACAGTTAGACGAAATACGATTACGTCCTTTCTTTCAATTGAAAATTACTACTGATCGAACTACCCTTGCAACTTAAGCAATTTCCGCATCATTTCCACTTCATTTTCACTAATAACTAGCATCCTCCTGCCAGACATGTATTGATTCACCCTCAAGCTATTGCCAACCTCTTTCTGGCGCTTCCTTAATCATGTCTATAAATGCATCACCTTTTTTGGTCCTTGCAGAGGACGTCCGTACGTATGTAGGTTGGATGTAAATGGGTCATGGATATTTATCTATACGTAGGTACAATGTTCCTGTACATAAGCACAAAACGATTTGATTAAAATTCCCACCTCACGGTGAGGTGAAAGTTGCTGGTAAGCAAGATTTCAGATAGTGGCAGCCGAGTCCTTTGGCTGGCCCAGAAAATAGTGGAGAGTGCGTTCCGAGCGATAAGCCAAAAAACAAACGGGATGGCGAAAACTACCACTGTTGCTGTGAACCTTGAAAGGGAATTTTCCATGAATTTCCGTGGCATTTCGAATGATGTAGCTCGGTAAGTTAATTACTGCACTGGTAATTCGGTCAGTTGGTGTTGCGGCGATAATTGTTGTGGTTGTACCATGAAGGCCAGCCTGACGACCAAGTCATTTCGAGTAGAAAACCTAATTGGTTTCACTGGTGCAGGACGCTTTGAACATTATCGAACGAATTAGTTTTAATTAAATTGGGTGAAACATTTTCCCGGAAGCGACTACGGCATCAAAGCTATCTCGATGCTGTGCAAAAAATGCAGACAAAGAAATTAATTACTACATCAAAATGAAATTAAAAAAACGGGTATCTGTTTCGTCCTTTTTTCTGGTACAGTAACACTGACAATTAGCTGGAGCTTTGCCGTTAAAATATGGTTCGGTCGGTTAGTACGTTTCTAAGCTGGGATTCTCAGATGCGAACTGGAATTTACTCTGGCGACAATATGCTATAATAAACTTAACATTGCTAATTGGATTTCCCAATCTGTTTCTGTTTAATTAGTTGTAACACTGAAAGAGAAGCTGGAGAAAGAAACAAGAAGAAATGTTAATGCAGAAAGTTGTTGTTGTGTTGTTTGTCGCTGATATAATAATTCGATTTCCATTAAATTTGCTTGATGGATTCGATT
The DNA here is from genome assembly GCA_963942545.1 of Oxycera nigricornis. NCBI lineage: Eukaryota > Metazoa > Arthropoda > Insecta > Diptera > Stratiomyidae > Oxycera > Oxycera nigricornis. Next base: position 18,108,067 of record OZ012661.1, read on the forward strand.
TATTTTGACCATGAAAGCAAAGAGATTTACGAAATCAAATTCATGGATATATCTACTCTGAGTAAAGAAGTGTGCAGTAGAACTCTATTCATCGGCAATAATGGTAACGAACAGTAATCTGGATAACGAAAACTACGGATAAAAAAATGAAGCAATAATATATAGCAAGTATTTTTAACCCGAAACCTATTCATACGATTGCCTTCATTATATCGGTCCATATTTAAGTTCAGTGCGGGATTAAACGCGCCGTGAGAAGCTAGCATGGAACAAAATGCGCCATGGGAAGCTAAACATGGAACCTTGCACGATGAATAACTAAGGCTAAAATTTATTTAAAAACAATATAAGTAGGACGTTCATCAATGACGAGAAAGGCTGTTACGTTTGCCGTGCAGCGTGACCGATCAAAATTTTGAAAAAATGCCCTGAACAATTCACGCTAAAAGCGAAAATTGTTCAAGACGAAATTCGGGACTGTCCTGCCCCTGAAAATCTATTACTACCGTGTATGCAAATGATGGCGGCGAAAAATTGGGCACACTTAACACAAGTTAGGTTACTTAGATGAATTGTATGATTATGAATTTTATTTTGGACATTGGATTAAGTTCATTATATAATAGAACTATGAATTAGATTTATTATTGTTGGATGACATAGATAAGTAGGAGGAAATGTTCTCAGTGTTTAGTTCAATCCAGTCCAGCCAGCCAGTCAGACGAAATGACTCAGATAATCCAGCCCCAATCGTCAGCGTCAAAATATACACGCCCTTACACACAAAACAGCCGCAGTGTTTGCTGATGCACAAAGTTGCGACCAATGGAGTCACTGAACGTGAAGTATAACAAGCTGACGAACTTGGAAATTGTCATAATACCAGTTGGGCAGCCGAAAGCGGAACGAGTCCGGTGAACTCGTCAGGCCGCTGACCGCCAAATGCAATGAACAGGATCCCATATAAAAGAAAGTGAAGCTGGTGGAGCGGAGCCTCTTTTGGTGCTTCTTAGTTTTTTGACCGTCGGTCAAAGCCTAAGTCGTGTAGATTATCCCTTTTTTCGTTGTTTAAGAAGTCGAAGTCGCTGTTGCGCCTTTCATTTAGCTATTGGTATCGTCGATGGACATAAATTTTTGACTGGAAGGCGCTGTTGGAGGTTAGAAGAAGTTAAGCTTAGAAAGAAGACAAAAGGTTGCGTTGATTTTGATTTTGTTTGATTTGGAGGATTTTATTTTAGTTAGTTTTTTTGAGAATAATTTTACAGCCATATCTAAATTGTTTTAAATAAGTTTGTTTCATTATTTGACAATTATGTAATTTAACTTGTTTGAAGTGGCTGAGTGGACGTCGAAGTTTCGGCTCCCTTTTTTCTTTTCCCCTTCTCTTTTTCTTTTTCCTTTCCCTTTTCTTTTCCTTTTCTCTTTTTCTTTTCTTACGGTGGTTTTGGGTGGACGCGAAACCAATTCTTGTTTCAGGATCCGCGGACAGGGCAGTTCTGGCGCAAAAATGGGTTGCGCCTTTATTTTTAAGAAAATTTTCTCACGCCCCTTTTGCGTAATTTTTTCGAAAGTTGCTTCAAATTTCTTACTGAATTTGCTGATATTTTTCTCCACAAACATTCAAATTTCGAAATTCATAATCAGTTTTTCTTCCATTGAACCTTCATCGTCATCAATCGTGCGACAGCCCAAATTGGGTCTTGGCCTTCTGCAGAAGACGCTTCCAATTCAGTGTTTAGTCACTCTCAACAGCGCTCTGATGTCTGCGTCAATGCTTTCAATGCTGTATTGTTTTTTTTTGGTTTGCCTGATAGTCGATTTTCCTGTGCACTACCCTTCAGGGTGCGGCTAGATATTCGTCCCTCGTCCACGCGTTCTACATGGCCCAGATTCTCGGGTGTGGAAACTGATGGGTTGTCGTATATGTTGTACAATGGTATTCTCCACTCTGTTGCTTCAAGTACCAGTCCGAATATTCTTTTTCGTCTATCGAATTCCATTTTCTATTTAACTATCCGTTTCATAAAAATTCACTCTTCTACAATTAATTTGATTATTTCTAACTTTCGCTCAAAGAAAATTCACAGTCCTTTATTTTTTTTAGACTTTTCCATGATATTTAAAAAATGAAAAGAGTGCTCTATATACATTGCATAATATAAACATCTACTAATTGATACGATCCCTTCATTGTTTTCAGCACATGGGTGTCGCATATCGATACAAGTGACGAGGCATAAAGGCACCAATACGTCTTTTGTGGGATCCTAACATAGCCCGACACGATTTGCAATCATGATGGTTTCGAGTATTCGACTAGATCAATATTTTTAGATTCGAAAGCTCCTCTTTGATAGGAAAAGATTTAAAAGAATGAACTGATGTTTCGCATGAATTGGACGGAATTAAACTATGTTTAACTATGATTAATTTTTCAATAAAGTTAGGGGAGATATTGTTCATAGAAAATTTGTGTAAGAAAATTAAACACGAATAAAGTAATAAGCCTTCTCGTGACCTAGGCTATGGAAAACAATTGATTTTTCATTTGATTTAGAAAACATTGCTATGCAATCAACTCTGCGAATTAGTAACTTCTAAAATGAACATCTTTTTGTCCCTATTTGTTTGAGTTGTTTGGTTCAGCTTAAGATATATGAATGACATTAATTTATTATTATTAATAATAACTATAATAATTCAATGAAAATTACGTTATTACATGGCAATCTTTCCAACGCAACATTATCACAAAAGTTTTCTTTGCAACTTTTGCTTTGACGAAAGAATTCCTTTAAATGTTAGCTGAAAATTGTGACGATTTATTCTGTTAAAGGATATAAAAAACTGAAATTAAAGTCGAAACAAACTTATAGAAGATTTCACAACAAAATTTAAGTTGGAGGGGGTGACGGGATTTATTTGAAATTCAAGTTCTTCAGTGCTTAATTATCTCAAATAGCTCCGATTCACCTTATACAAATGGATCTTTAAATCAACATATTTCTGCAAAACCATTTCAGATAAATCTGGTTCGGGATATTTCGAACTCAGATGAACAGGATTACACTGTACGTTTAAATAATAATAAGCTGATTTTTATGTCTAATTGTAACATCGCAGTTGTTTAGTTGAGCTAATCGGCAATGTTTAATGTTTCCTAACAACAAGACCCAAAAAAATTGAGACTTCCTTGAGGTTGAACACATGATTGTCTGGACGTGACATGTAAGATCTTATCAATTTTCTTTAGAACACATACTTTCTTAGAATTGTCACAATTTTAAACTTTAAATTCACTTGAATGAGGGCTCAATTCAATTAATTCCTAAATCATCTATTATTTTGAACTTTAATCATATTTTCACGTCGTCATTTAACGGTCTGATGATTATGCTCCCTTTTTCTCATCCAATAATGTTAAGTATGCTCAAGATTACTATGAAGATTATATCATTTCGGGGCTTAGCACATGATTGGAACATAAGAGAAACATAAGAGCAATTCCTCTTCTTGTTCGCCATAATCGAATCCTGATGCTATTATCTATCATCATTGAACGTAAATCTTATTTTCTTGACAGGATCTAACAAACTGTTTATTTATTTCTGTCGTGATAAATTTTAAAGACACTTCGCGAAGCAGAGCTGAGCAATAAATTATGATTCCTCACGAAGTCAGCAGTGGAAAAACTGTCATCACCACTAAACTTAATTAAAGTTCCTTCAAATAGGACAAATATCAAGTAGCATGCTGTTTCTGCTGTTGAAAGGAATTCTTTCGCTTCTGCACGAAACACTTGAATCCATTCTTCATTCTTCTAGAAAATATAAATGGAATGACTGAAAGAATATTTTGCACTTCTCCAGAAAGAAGACAATAAATCCTTAGTGCATACTCTATTGCTTTGTTGATGCTCTGTGTTGAGTTTTTCAAGAGAAGGAAACTCAAGTGTGAAATGAGTTTGTGTGAACAGGACGGTTTTTTGCCAGACGCAACTGAGGGGGAAGGTATGTCTTATTATGATGATGAAAACTGTATTGTTTTATATCTTTCGACGGAATGTCCCGATGGATAATTTTTTTTGTTGAATGCCATTGCTATTTAGCTGCCTTACGTTTTATAAACACTGCACGTCTTTTTGATGGAATACTTTCAAAGGATGCAAGATTTTGAAGGTAGCTTCTGCTTCAGAGCTAATTCTGCCGATTTACGAGATTTCAATTCAATATTGATTCGAACTAACAACAATATAATGATAGAAATAGTATAATAAATAAATATATGTGATGAAATAATGTGAATAGCTTATTTTCTTCTATTAAGCATGTGTTTTTTGAAGCCAAGCCATCTTCTTCTGTATCTAAGACTCTGATTCAAAGCTTAATTATTTTCTCCTCATGCATGAAATATTAATCCCTGAAAATATTTTTTTCTAGTCTAAATTTACATTGTTTTCTTCTACAATGTGTTGCAGAAGAGAGTGAAATTAATATATTCATATGTATTTCTCAAACTATACAAACGAGGAATGTTAAAAATAAGGCGACTTTTCAAATTTCGCGGGCTGTGCACATTCCATTTGCAATTTTTTTGTGTTATGTTGGTACACATGTCTCTAACATATGTTGACATTAGCAGCCATTTTGAATACTTTGTTTGTTTTGAAAGACATAAAGGTTACACGTGTTTTGGTGTGCTTTTTGCTATAGAAAAAATGGATCAAAGAATCTGTATTAAATTTTGTGTGAAAAATAAAATGTTGACTGTTGCATTTGGCAAGTCTACGTCGAGCAAAAAAAAGTCAATAAGTGATACAAGCTCTCGACAGAAGATCGAGAAGATATTAATGACGATAAAACAGTGAAGAAAATTGTTTTGGAGAATGTTCGAATCATTATTAGAAAAGTTGCTGAGGATGTCCGTTTATCGGTTGGCTCATGTCATGAAGTTTTGTCGGATGTTTTAGGCATGAAACGTGTGGCAACGAAGTTTATTCCGAAATTGCTAAATTTTGACCAAAAGAATCGTTGCATGAGCGTCGCTCAGGAGATGTTCAATGACGTCAATGACGATCCAGATTTGCTCAAGAGGGTCATAAGTGATAACGAAACATGAGTATATGGTTATGATGGCGAAATGAAGCCCAACCATTCCAATGGAAGCGATCAGAAGAGCACCGACCTAAAAAAAAGTACGCCATGTTCGGTCAAATGTGAAGATTTTGCTCACTGTTTTTCTTCGATTGCAATGGCGTGGTGCATCGTGACTTCTTGCCAAAAGGTTGTATGGTAAATAAGGAATATTGCGTTGTGTGAAGCCCGGAATTGTGGAACAACTAGTCATGGCCATTGCACCACGATAATGCTCACACGTCATGGCTTGCTCGTAATTTTTTGATCAAAAACAGAACCGTAATCATGATTCAGTCACCGTTTTCATCGGATTTGGTGCCGTGCGACTTTTTCCTGTCCCCAAAACTAAAAGGACTTATGACAACGGTTTGCTACAATTGGAGGGATAAAGACCGCATCGCTTGAAAAGCTCAAGGTCATACCAAAAGCCACATATCAGCTGTGCTTCGAAGGTTAGAAAAAGCGCTGGAACATGTGCATTATATTGAGGCGATTATTTTAAAGGGTGGGAAACAGATACTGATAAGTAAATAAATATTAAATAAATAAAAAGCCACCTTGTTTCGAACATACCTCGTAATGTTAAATTCATATCTATATTAATATGACGTGCAGTTATCGTTTTTACCTATAATTGCCTGGCAACTTCTTTGAAAATTTTGGCTCAATATTGTAATGTAGTCCACACTAAGACCTCTTCCAATTCGTTTTAAATTACGAATAAATTGTTTCATAGTTGAGATTTCCCCCCCTTGTAATTTTCTCTTTCATCATCGACCACACAGTTTCAATCGGAATAGCATTTGGACATTACGATGGCCAGTCCAAGGTTTTTTATTCCATTTTCTTCCTTCCAAAATGTGCATAGGCGGCTTCAATGTTTGGGATCGTTGTCTTCTTGGAGAATCCAATCTTCGTTTTGGGGTCCATACATCAACTCAACAGACTTCAACAATCCCTTCTTGTATAAATTCATCATGAATTCAGCAAACAAACAACTTTCCGAATTTTTTTTTCAGGGAAACACCCATAAACGTGCAACTTTGCTGGATGTTTGACGATACGTTCCAACAATTCCTCACTTATTGTTGTCCAAGCCTCCTTCCAGTAATTGAAAATAACAGAAGATGACTCATCGGTAATTATTACATTACTCCAATCGCGGTCCAAATTATCCCGTGCCCAACTCAATATATTTTTTTGCACTTGATTTTCTGTACGTAAGAGTTTGGGGTTTGTGCTCCTGTTTTTGATGGCAAATTTTCGAAACCTGTGTCTAATTGTTTTTTGGGCAACCGAACTCCGTTTCTTATTAGTTTTTCGTTGGCCTGTCGCAGTCTTAAAGTCGGGATGTACCTGAATAAATCAGCGATCAATTTATTGTCCCTTTTGAATGTATCTCTCTGGCTCACCATCGATATCACCATGCTCTTCATACCTCCACTTCTTTACATATAAAGCATTGGCTTTGGTATATTTTGCTGCCTGCCGCACAATGATTCTGGATCATTTGGGATGGGTATCCAGAAAAACAATTTCAAACTGTTTTTGATAAGGAGTACTGCTATCTTTACGGAAAATCAAACTGTAATGACCAAATGAATCTAACGCGAAATTAGCATTACATAATTTTCCATAACACATAAGTGTTAGAGTAGGTAGAAAAGAATTACTTGTTGCCACGCCTTTGAAAACAGGTGTTTTGCTATATGACAATCGAAAGCGACTAAAAAACCTGACCCGCAAAATAGGAGCAGCTGATAGTCTTGACATGCCAGAGATAGACTTTACCGTTACGTTTTTATGCGAAGGGAAAAATCGAGAGGCGAATTTGCATATCATTTCATTATAAATGAAGAAATTTTCGCATTGGATACCTGTATATCACTTTAATTTTTTTTTATTGAAAAAAGAAATTTATGTAACAAACTTCGAAAAAAAAATTCCTATTGAATCGGTAAGAATGTACTCCGGTCATCTTTTGATTTTTGGATTCAGGACATGCCATTAAAAAGGTTATTTCAGATTTTTTCGTAGTATAACCTTAACATGTGAAAAGGACAGATGGTTTTCGAATCCCTATATATGATTTATGCTGCATATTCTTCCATCCACAAAATTCAGCCCTGCAGATCAGAGCAACTAATTTTCGAAATGTGTATGCGTGAATATGACGAATAAATCGTGAATATAAGAAAATTTTCTATCTATTTTTCATATGAATATAAAAAAATTTAACCGGTACTCATTGATTATTCATAAACGATTAACATAAATCGTCAAAGAAAAGTCTGAATTCCTTTTTGGTTTGGCATGATTGAAATATTCAGAAGAATCGGATAGACTTCTTCTACTTTTCAAACTGGATGACAGAATTATGTATTTTTATGATATAAAGGGATACTTCCCATAAAAACTTGCTCTTTTAAACATAGAAAATAAAATATGCATATTTGACACCTGTCGAGAAGTTTATTGATATTTTTTAAAGGATTCTATCTCCGAATGTCGAAAAATATAAATCTGAATAATATATTCAAACAATTAGAAGCCCGGCAAGGTTAATCATCTCAAACTTACCTTCCTCCTTAAGTCGTCTGTCTGCAACTGTGTCACTGCATCTATTATTCTAACCGACACGTCTGCTCTTTTTGTTCGGCTAAGAATTCCACCTGTACTCAAGGGGTTGCACTTTATTTCGCTCTTAAGTTCTGCTTCTCTTCGCCCTTATTTTTCATTCACTTATCCAACCCCATTCACTTAATCCTTCACCGTTCGTTCTGCTTGTGGTGTTGCAATCAGGTCTATTTTTCGCTGCCGCAGTAGAAATAGTTTGCAACTCGATCCTTAGTATCCTTAAAAGTGGAGCTGCACTTTGATTCTCCACACACAAGTACATGCGGCAAGGATATGACGTGGTCGGTAGCACTGATACCTTGGCAACATTTCTCCCCGAACGGAAACTTAATAGGGCATTAAACAGTTCTTCGGTATTTTCATCACTTCGAAACGAAAACTCGTTTTTTTCGCGATACTATAATCTCGAATCGCAAAAAGAATCGGTGCCGAAAACCCTTTTCTTCAACGCCGTTGAAAATAATCTAGGACAAGGATTTAAATTTTTTTTTTGCAAAAATAGGAAACGGAAGCAATATAAAAGTAATATTCACTGGAAGAACTTCAAGAGGATAATTTCGACCGAAAAAAACTTGAGCACTTCAAAAAAGTGTTGAATTTTTAATTAAAGGAAATTGTCAAACGTCCTTTTTACGAGCGTGTCGTCTAGGAGGCAACGTGAATTCTGCCTGAACTCGGTCACAGCTGTTGTTGCAGATTGAAATCGAACAACTGATTCCGACTGAGTTTCGCAAAACTTTTTCCTATCCGCATTGTCCTTTTGCGAGCTTCTTTCGATTCACTGGAAGTCCGGAGGTGTTAACAGGATCTGGGGGAAGAAACGGTGCGAATCGCGACGCGTTTAATGCTGTTTTATGAGGACCTTCGGGAGATTGCAACGATTGTCGCGTGTGCAACGTGCTGAAGTGTCCGGATGACTGAAATTTCATAGGGGTTTGTTTCCCTGGTGGAGGAGCACTTGGATCCACCCGCTTACGCTTCTAATTCCTCTTCTGACGATGTTTTTTATGCGTTCCGTTTCAGTGCATTACCCCACTGAGTGGGTTACTTGGAGTGTGTTTGCCACGGCGAAGTGTTCACTTTCGCTTTAGGGCATTGGGGATTGTGGAGAAAAATCAGTGGCGTAGATGTGTTTTGGTTCGAAGGGTTATTACTGGTAGCATTTTCAAGTCAGTATACGCAAATGTTTGGAAGTAACAAGTAAACAAAGTTGGATCGTACCATTGAATTTTACTTGAATTATGTAATGCCCAATCTATTGTGATATTTCCACATGTGAAAACACCTCTTCCTGAAACTCTTTTGAATTTTCTTATAGATTTTCCAGTGCATCTTCTGCGTCTGGATTTTCCTCATCTCAATAGTTTTCTTCGGAGCTGTCTTGAATTAAAATTTATACATGTGCATCTGCAACTTTGTTAAACCTAGGAAACAACTAGAATAAATCTCTTTGCTCATCAATTTCAGGAGTTTTAGATATGAATTTCCTGCAGATCTCTGATGGTCAATAGATGTTTCATTCAGCGTTTTTTGTATAGTAGACAATGAACAACTGTCTTCTGATTACCACACTTTTCTATGGACGTAAGTGATGTTTCCTCTCAGGCACAGAAAAGCTAACATGTTAATAGTTTTAGGAATGTTTGTTTCATATTTTGTGATCATTTCCTTAAACAAAATCTGTTTGTAGTAACTATTCACAAAATGTATCTAATTTTTGTCCACGGTTTGGATAATTGCGGTAACATTTGGTAGAAAAAAATATTACAGTTACAATTGAAAACCAGATTTCCTGCCCGAGAGTAGAACGGGAGAATTTTAGGCTTTCCTGATGATGAAGGGCTTCATTTTGCTAATACCCATCACTTTATTACAGGCAAGGAGAATCGGTCTTTTTTTGCTTTATTTTCTGTCAGAAACGAATTTCCCCTTACACTTTCAGTTTCTGCCATTTTTTGTCACGCTTCAATGGCATTATACACTAGATTCGAAGTTAGTGATAATCGCTTTATCGCAGAATGGAACTCTTTAAAAATCGGCATCACCAGAAAAACTCTAAAATAATTAATGGTTTGGGATATTTTGTCCTATTATTTATCATTTCAGAGTTTATTCACCTATTTCTTGCAGGTTTTAATGTCAATATCCCAGCAATGACTCCCATTACTCATCCAATGCTGCAAAAAAGCTAACAGCAATGCTCCACTGTCTGACTGTCGTTCAGTGACCATTTCTTGTTTGCCAGCGATTGGTCGATAGCATTGCTAGAGAGCTAGAGAGAGATTTGAGTGCCCGGTTCAATTCCCGATGATGACAACTTCATATCACATTGCAAATAGAGTCCAGCCGAAGTGAAGATATTTTCTCGAAACATCGGACAACGATTTCAATGTGACAAAAAGAGTGTCGTTTTAAAATAATGGCTCTTGTAGTCAATTTTATTTTGCCATTCGATAATTTTAATTCACTGGTCAATCAACATATTTATCATATGCTGTTAACAAGCTAGAATTGGTTTTGGTAATTGGTTTATAGACTTTTGCAATATTGGTCCGAAGTTGTCAGCCAAAGTTTTTATGTTATTGACTCAGCAATGACTCATGCTCCTTCAACTTTTAGGCCCTTTTATGCTCGCATGGTCTTGCCAGAAAACTTGTCAAGCCTTCATAGTACATGCTTCCTACTTCAGGCACAATTTTCAGACAGAAAGTGTTCAAAAAAATACTCTGACATTTTCTGTTTTTAAAAGACACCTGCAAAAGCTAGTAGAAAAAAATATGACGAGTGTTGTTAATAGTATTCCACTTTGTACCTATCTTCCTTTTTATATTTCATACTGGAGTTTTACGACGAATCGTCCAACAAAAATCTGCAAGCATTGCTTCTGACCATTATCCGTTGTAGCGTCTCTCTATGTACAATATGTCTTGATGAAACTTTTCACCATGTTCATCTGATACTGCTCCAAGATTTGCATCGAAGAAACTTAAATGAGAGTCTAAAAACATGAACTTTCAGCGACATGTTGTGTTTCAGAACTTCAAACGAAGAAAGAAGTTGGATGGATGATGATAATTTTCTAGTAGTTTTCATTTTTTGTTTCCAAGAAAATTATGACACACGTCTGCGAGAGCTGTCCATGTCCTTTTTTCAGCTTCATTCAACGTAATTTCAAAATTTGTCTCCTTCTTAAGCTCTTGTATTTGGAAACCTACAAAGGTTTCCTCTTTTAATTTCGTGTCGCTGATTCGAGAGCGAATTTTGTTTTGAAGTATTGAAAGCCTTCGCCATTCCTATTCATGGCTTTTACAAAAAAAATTCATTACACCCAGCTTGGAGTGGTGGTAGATTTTCTTTTCTTTGGAACTCAAGGTTCTTCTCTTACATTCTTCATTCCAGGCGTCAAACTTGCCTTTTGTGGCCAGGTACTACGTAGTACTTATCTATTGGGTGACTGTCTCACTCGCATAGGAAACCAAAAAAAATTGGTGTATTCTCCTTGAAGTCCAGTTAACATTGCTACAATTTTAAGATCAGCACAAATTGTACGTGTACTGTCAATATTAAATTTTGTCCAATAGGAACTTCATATTTGCATAATTTTCTTGCATGTTTGTTGCATATGCGAAGGGAATTGAAGATTATTTATTGCCATTAAAACTGATTTTGGACGAATCAATAAAAAGTCGTCATTCCTCCGATTCTTCGGGGAAATCCAGTTTTTGTAGAAGTACTTTATCATCATTACAAAATACCAAATCAACTTCTTTAATGAAGTAGCTCAAAAAATCTTCTTGCCTGTTATGAACCTATTCATCACTGATAAAGTCCTCAAGTAGTAGACGCAACAATTTGTTTGGAATTAATTCAAAAATAAAGCAGAATAAAAGGAAATTTTTAGGGTGTCTCAATTGTATAAATCACTATACAGCTTTTCATCATGCCAAGTGCTACGGAGTCACATCGAGAACTGCACAGGCGTATGCATTTTGATCTAATAAAAAAAACATTTAAAAAATCTATACGTGATAGCGAAAAATGGAAAGCAAATCAGCTCGTTAAATTCTATAAATTCACCATATTTTTAACTAAAGGGGTATGTCGTTGTAGACCGAGGTTATTTTTAAACCAAACCTTATTCATTCTGATGTTTTTTTACCAACAAATATGTAAGCAGAGCTGCAAAGCAAGCACCAAATAGTGGACGTATTGCCTTATTGTATACACGAAGGTTCAAACCATAGAAGAATTATCGTGCCAAAAATACTCTTAGAAGATAGTCTCGATTGTACATACCCCCCCCCCCCCCGCCAACAAATGTTGACTAAATACCGGGTGTCTCAGAAGAAAGTTCACATTTGTCTGGCTGACTGCGTGAACGCATCGAATGTTGGGGGAGGGGGATGCAAGCAGGCAGCCCGGCTCTTGAGAATTCAGTCGCTATGGAGCGTTTCTCTTAAGCGGACTGTGCGCAGTGCGTGCGAGAGTTTTACAAAAAGGCGATTCACCAACTTTCGCGCATAGAAAATTCTGCAGTATTCGAGATTTTTGTCACTTAAATGATGTGGCAAGCATCCCTCTCATTCGAAAATTGGTCAGAAAATTTGAAGAGACCGGTTCAACACTAGAAAAAACTAAATAGGGGCGGCCAAGGTCATCAAGAACGACAGAAAACGTGAAGAGTCTAAATCAGTCTGTTCGCGAGGATCCCAATCTTTCAATTCGGAAGCGCGCAAGTGCTTTAAATTTGCATAGATCATCATTATACCGCATGTTGCATAAAAATCCAAAACTGTACCTGTACAAAATTCAATTGGCGCCCCAGGATGCCAGTCATAGGCTTGACTTTGTAAACCAGGCAATTAAATAAGCAAAACATCCGCTACTGGGCTGCAACGAATCCGAATCACATGGATGATAGGCCACTTCATTCACCAAAAGTGACTGTTTGGGCTGCTATTTCGGCGCAAGGAATTATTGGCCCTTACTTTTTGAAGATGGAAGAGAACGTGCAGTTACAGTAGATTCAGAGCGTTATGTGGAAATGTTAGACAATTACTTGGTGCCAGAACTGCAAAACTTCCCTGGCTATAACCAAAGAACATGGTTCCAGCAGGACGGGGCAACCTCCCACAGGTCCAATACGTCTCTGCCTAGAGTACGTGAAGTTTTCCCTAGTAAATTAATCTCCAGTAGAGGCGACATAAACTGGCATCCACGCAGTCCTGATTTAACTTCTATGAACTTTTTTCTGCGGGATTATCTCAAATCAAAAGTTTATAACAATAAATTACTGGCACATTTGAAACAAAATATTCGCTACGAAATCGCAGCCATCACGAAGTCGACTACCAAGCCACCATTGTAAATTTTACCGTTCGACTAAATGGATGCCTTGGCCTACATTTAGACAATATTATTTTTAAGAAATAAATACCCAAATATTGTGCTTTATAAACTTTTTTTTTCATTTTTTTTATAGACATCTTATTTTTTATTTTATTGGCTGGCAAAATATAAATTTTTTTTGAGACACCCTGTATAACCTATTGATGTGGTTCTTAAAGCATGAATATAAAAAAAGGTATAATTGCTTTAATGTCTCTAGAAATTTTGGAAAGGTTAACTGGACACGCCACTGGCATTTCCAATTTTTACCCCTTGATTTGTCTTGACCACAATTGTTACGCATACTCCGTACTACCAACATTATATTATATAACATGGAACAAAGCAACCCCTCCGGGCCATCCACACATGAACCCTTATTGCCGGGGAATCGCTTCTTTCCAACAACTTCTTCCTAACGTTGTAATCCTTCTCTACTATCCACTACGGGTTTCATATTCATCCACTAACCTGAAAGAGGGATGACAAAGCAGCATTCATTATTCAAAAGTGATTCAGCCATCAACACTTTAAAGTAGTATTCATTACTGCAATCCAGTCTAGTTGTCCTGTCGGCGAATAGTGTGTGCTGAGCTCGGATATTAGCCGAGCAAGAGTGAAAAATTGTACCCACAGGAACATTGAAGGATACCAGTGTGGTGTGGTGTAAGTTTCGCATTGATATAAGAGAATAGAAGGCCATCATATTGAGAACATGGCGGCAATGAACGAAGACTAGTGGATATTTTATAGAATGTTCGATTAAAAATTCAGTGATGTATAGTTGTCGTGTCCAGACTAGGTAGGATGTTATTTAAAAGTATCGACAGGAATATAATAGGATGGTTGACGTGTTTTGAATGGTATTAGTGAAGAAGTGAAACCTCAACGTTTGGCTTGTGTAACCAAAACGAATAGAAGTGACCATATTTCAGACAGGACGCAGGCTACGACAGTCTCGTTCCCTTCTGTAGATAATGGCATAATAAAATCTCCCTTAAGTCCATGAAAAACGGTAATGTATCGTATTTCCATCCTTAGTCGATGTAATATGCTCTGGAATGAACGTTAGAATTGTTTTTTTCTGTAGAATTGCCCCCAAGAATATTATAGCTAAATTTTGCACAGAAATGTTTATAAGAAAGTTGATACGTTAAGAATAATATGTAATTATTTTTCCTGTAGAATTGCCTTCGAGAATATTATATTATATATTGGATACGAATGTTAATAAGTAAGTTGATATGTTACGAATAATATGGACAATGTTGAATTGAGATATCCCTCACGGTGGTCATCTGAAGTTCATGATTAGAGGCTTCATAAGAGGTTTCATTTTTTCGACAAATCGAGTTGATTCAGTTTAATACATGAAATTGAACCCAAAAATAAGCCAAAATCGTCAATTTTCTGATGTTCAAAATATTTTTATATTGATCCTAGACTAAGATCCTTATTTAACTGTGAGTTTCCTGATTATTCATTGAAAAAGATCTTCAATTAAGCCTTCTTATTACCTATTATGAAATATGATCGATTCATCATTTATAATGAAGAATTTCTTAGTATCCTTTCGACGAGGATCCAAACAACTAAAATCTATATCTATTCCAATAAGAATTTTTCTCCTTGTTTATGAAATAAATAAAACACATTTATTATCATAAATTTGCTACGCCACATATCCTGTGCAGGCTTATTTTCCATTGTCTAGAATAAATATTTCTTTTTCGTTTGGTTTTCCATTCAAGGTTGGAATTTGCGTAGAAAATAAATGGCATTATTCTGATGATTGATTGAATTTATTTCTTGCTATGTAATAAATATGAATACATAACTCCTGAAGGACTTACCATCTGTTTATTTAAAAATGATTGAATTGGGATATAGAATGCATAGTAGAGTCTTTTTAATAATTTGGTCCATGACGAACAGAATGAATAAATTGAAGAAGAAATCGTCTGAGGTGTAGTTAAATAAGAAAAAGAATTCAGGAATCTTTAGTGGGTTATAATGTTTGTCTTCCAATAATAAGGGAATTGTATTTCCAAAAAATAATGTTAGTATTTTAATCTAATACATGCATACATGGTTGACGATTTTACGCACTAAATATCTATCTAATTTTATGGCTCATCCGTTCCCTATAACTTCAACCTTATAGAGTTTCCATTTCTTGGAGAAATTCTGTTTAGAAATTTAGATTGAATAATGTAGGTCTTTATGTGAAAATAATGAGGAATACTATTCGCTTTAACAAATTTATTCTGCATCGTTATCTCTTTAAAGCTATCAAAAAAAGTCATTTTTTCTGTGGAACGATGCGAATTTCGAACAAATTTATTATTTCTAAAGCATAGTGTTCGATCGCATAAAACGGTTACGCTCTGAAGTATAACATGTCATAAAGTTTCGAAGACTTTGAAGACGTTTGCTTCAGAGACGAGGTAGTGAATGTTAAGCGTCGTATCGGCAAATTGGTTCGTCCTCTTGAACACTAAAAATCTGTTGTTTGTTGAAAAGCTAGTTCATTTCATTGGTGTTTTACCTATTCTTCATCTCTCTTTTGCACTCTTCTCTTCCTTACCTATTTCAATCACTCTTAAAAAATGCCCAAATACCGAAACTACCAAAGAAAATTAATAGTACCAATAAATATTCTGTCATTCATTAAGGCTATTCGTACAGCCTTGATAAATGACTGAATAGTTTTTGGTACTATTTATTCTGTTTGGAAGCTTCTTCTTCTTTAATCGAACACTTTTTTAAAATGCATTCTCAAATCGTTTTCCCAATACAAGACCGTCCTAAAAGACAAAATTGTAATGATTAGATTAAGTCTTGCCAACGAAAATTGCGATGATATTTGAAGTTAACATACATTTCTTTTCTTTGACATCTCAGTCGTTCAATTTCGCAGACCAAGCAACAAACCGTTTCCAGCCGTGCAGACAATTTTGGTTCAGCCTTTTCATGACTAAAGGTGCGTTGACTGCTGGCAGGCCAATTGGGGTTGGCGCGTAATGTTGAGAGTTGTTTCCCTAATCTTGACCCTAAACTCACTACTCGTACATAAGATTCAGTTACCATTATGTTCGATTACATAATAACAACCCATCAAAATATAAGAAAGTCAATATCAAATTACCATTCGATTCATGAAATATAGGCTTTACCTTCTACTATACTGAAACTAGAAATTCGAGGGTATCCTGAGCGAAAATCGCGATCGAGCCCTACCCGGGAGCACGATGACAGGACTAAACTATTGATGCAAAAATATCCGGTCACAAAAGTATCCAGTAACAAAAATTTCATGTATAAAAAATCTGGTTACATAAATAACCCGTACAAAAATATTCGATGGCAAAAAATTCTCATACAAAAATATTTGATCACAAAAATATCCGCTTCCAATAATAATTATTGAATTAACTGACAAGCGTTAAATAGCTTGATGCTAACCTTTTTTTAATGCATTAAATAAAGAGCCGCTTGAGGGTCGAGCTTACTTTAAAATGATTTTTCAACTGATTTTTCTTCCAAGCTTACCAACTCAACCAACTTACCATTAGCTTTCTAATTAAATTTGTTGTTCTATGGAATCATATTAATCGCCAGCACATTCTACAGAAGTTTCATCATCTCTTGGTCCGATCATCCCTAAGCACCTCATTGCTCTAAGCATTTTCCGCGATTTAAATCTAGTGTGGGTGCGCCTACGGCTGAAGACCTAGAACGACCGATTTTGTATCTGATATCCCCCGATTCGAATCCTCATCACGAGATGGACTGATACTTAATCTTTCAAAAAACGCCCCAATGCAATACGATGAATTATAACAAAGGAAAGTTAACCCTGAATTTAAGCAGAATTTCATTTATTTTGATATTAGTCAGTTCATCAAGACGTATAAATAAACTTATGGTACATTTTAATTGATTGTTGTAATGTCCTTTATTTTGACGCTGTTTAACAATTAAGTCAAAACGGCAAAAACAATATAATTCAAAACCTTTATGTGAATATGTCGAAAACTTATAGCAGATAGATGGGAAATTACAAACTGAACTCGCACACTGAGGGTTTTATACTATGAATCACATTAAAACCAACCTTAGATACAAAATATGTCGGACAACTGTGATGACGACCTTTCCAAAGTGTTAATTCCATTAAAAAAATAGTTTTAAAAACTATATTCAGCTCTACTAGAAAAGGTCTTTCCAACGATATCCCACAAGCATAGAAGAATTATGATAATATCTCCTTTTCCCTATTTCGCCCTACCAAATAACTTTTTTATTGCTGGTTTGGTTTTGGTGCCAAAGGTTTACATATTATATGTTAATTTGAAGTTGATGCCTCATTTTGTTTAGTAGTTAAAAATCTGCGATATATAACCGCATGAAGTTGCTACAACAATAGGACTTCGTCAGACTATGGTACGAAACCCTAAAAGAAACAGGATTTTTCTCAAAATGTTGGCGACTGTTGACAAATTTAAATATAACATATTATTGGACAGGATAGTTTTGTACAGGATATTTTTACAATAGGATATTTTGGCATCGGATGATTTGGAATCCGATCAATAGCCCTGGACAATGATCAAGTACACATTTTAGGGACTTCATCCCGACAAAAGAGAAGAAACCAAAACCCTCAGATTCTCCTATCTCCCAGTCTACGGCGGCTAATAACTAATTCGCCTTCATAATCTCAGCTATTTGATTTTGTTAAAAATGCGGCTATCCTTCGACCAGATCTGTTTTCCGGCCAATTTTCCGTTCAAGTGACGAAAACGATCACACCCTTGCCGGTGTTATCGCTTTAACTTTGATAACTCTTTGATAAAGGCAATTCAAAATCAAGTGTTGAAAACAGCTCTTCTATTCAACATAACAACGAATCTTTGTTCGGATCACAGGGGCAAATCGTTTGCTTAGTAAATAAATTTTGATTTTCAATAGAATTTTTTTTCATTAGTTAAGTTCCAAAAAAATCAATCACATCGTATAATTTCATCGTAAAATATTTTGGTCGTCTTCATATTGGTCGGTAAAAGTTAATTGTTTTGTCTACTATTTTATTGGAGTTTGGTAGCTTTGAAAATATTTCATATCATCTTTTGTCCTAGGTCTTTTTGCCTCGACCTACTCTAGCACGACCTGCCGGGTGCGCTTACGCATCATTAGTGCAACTAGGCCTTCTACAAGTGCCTACAATAGATGTGAAACTGTTCTCTTTCTGTTTTTTCATATAAACTGTACTCAATAATAATGAAAGAAGGGGTTTTATTGTACACTTTCTTATATGTGTTAATTAAAGTTGACGCTTATTGTGTACTCAATATAATTTTTTTTAATTTAAAAAAACCTTCACATACCGTGAATAACAAAAAAAATACTAAAATATTTGGATACAACTTTAGCCTTTTGATAAACAAACGATGAGTTGTAGTTGCTTACGAATTATTCCACAAAAAACTTACTTGTTACTGCTAGCGATGATGAGTACTTGACATCGATGGTAGGATCATGTTATCCAAAGCAACATCGTTAATCGTATCCTTAAAAATGAACCTAGGCGTATCATATTACGTGCTGCTCGCTATAACCAACAAAATATCCGTGGTCTAAAGAAGTCTCACAGGCCAAAAAATGGCCTCCTTGACCGCCATAATGCGATGCTACTGCAAAAAGGATTATGGTGCCTTGAAGTCCGTTCATATTTAGGCAGACATGTTAAATTTCAGTGCGATACTGTCTTTAGTTTTGTTTTGACAGCTGATTGTTGTTGACGTGTTTGGTATCATGTTGAGTATGGACAAAAACGATTTTCGTTCTCTCATAAAACTTTATTTTTTGAGAGGCAAAACGGCGAAGGAAACAAAAGAAAGGTTGGATAAATATTATGGGGCTAATGCTACGTCAGATTACACCGTCAAATATTGGTTTCGAGAGTTTCGTTGTGACTGCAACGCCACTACAGATCAAGTCCGCAGTGGCAGGCCCTCCGATGCGATTACAGAGGACAATGTCAAAAAAAATACGTGACATGGTGTTGGCTGACCGGAAAGTGAAGATGCGCGAGCTAGCAGATACCACAAAGATTAGTACTGAGCGCACACGCCATATTTTGGGCAATATTCTGCATATGAAAAAGTTATCCTGCCGCTGGGTGCCGCGCATGCTTACTCCTGACCAAAAACACGAACGCGAGCGCACTTCGAAAGAAAGTTTGGACTTGCTGATGCGGAATCGGGCGGATTTTTGGCGTCGATTGGTAACTGTTGATGAAACCTGGATCCACTATTACACACCACAGAATAGAATGAGTGCCCGGCAATGGACTGAAACCGGCACGAGTGCTCCGAAGCGTCCGAAGGAGGCTCGATGGGTCGCAAAGGTTATGGCATCGATTTTCTGGGATTGTCATGGCATACTCTTCGTGGACTACCTCGAAAAAGGAAAAACCATCAACAGTGAGTATTACTGTACATTATTGGAGCGATTGAAGGCCGAAATCGCTGCAAAACGGCCTCATATGAAGCGAAAAAAATTTGTTTTTGCAAGACAATGCGCCGGCGCACAAAAGCATCGCAACCACGGCTAAAATCAATGACTGACGGCGCCAATTGCTGTCGCATCCACCGTATTCGCCCGATTTGGCTCCTTCGGACTATTATCTCTCCCTAAACCTCAAAAGATGGCTCATCAATAAAAAATTCAGCTCACGCGAGGAAATCATCGACGCCGCAGAGGAGTATTTTGCAGACCTTCCGGAAAATTACTTTTTGGACGGGATAAAGAAGTTGGAAAATCGCTGGAATAAGTGTATCGAGCTAAAAGGGGACTATGTTGAATAAAATAAAAAATATATTTAATTTTTTTTTTCATTCCCAAGGAGGTTACTTTTCAGCCCACCTAGTAATTAACAACCAAACCGTTCGAGCTTTGCGCGTTCGCGTTTTTCTTACCACTAGTCGTCCTGTGACCCTCTTCATCTGAACGCTTATCCATCATGTATCGCCACTGAATCGGCATTGTCTGCAACTGTGACGGCGGTCGTTTCGACATCCCAGTGGAAGCGGTGGCTGCAATTTTGTATTTATACTGGGTTCATTTCAAACCTTGAAAAGGTGCTGCTGCGCTAGAAAATCCAAATCCATGTCTGAAATTAATTCAATCTTTTGCTCATATTACGTGCTAAGCATTACCTGCTCTCAAAATTTCCAAACCGTCCTCATATTTTCTGGCCAATCTCATGCTAATCGAAGTATATTTAGCTATTCAATGCAGAATAAGTATGTGATAATTTGCTGGATCAGCAAATTGTGTATGAAGTTTTATCCAAACAAAATGATACTTCGTTCCTGTACTTCATAGTACGAAAGATATATTAGCTTTACCTAGAGGCTGTCTGTTTGAAATCCACTTGCAGTTTCCAAATATTTGAGCAACATATAAGATTTTATGAGCTATTTTTCCAACCCGAATAGCGTGTGGCTTTCCATTCAAGACTAACGAGCATCTCCATATGTGCTTCTTATAACCACAGAGAAGAATAGAATGTAGACATACAAAAACACTTACTTCCATTAGCCAACGTAAAACGTATCATGGCTTCATTAATAAAAACACTATTAACTTCAATAAAGATGAAATTCTCGACGTCAGCTACTAAAATCTTCGCTTTGATTTGCTCTACACACAAGTGTAGCCTTGCTCCTTCATCAGATCTAACTAGGTAATTTTTTTGTGGCCTTTATCGTTCTTAATTATATTTACGAAAGCATAATTAACATCCATCACCACCATTTCGTCTAACATCCCACATCTCGTTCTTTACTTAAGGTCAACGCAAGAATTCGATTTGTTCGTCGAGGGGCGGCTGTAATCCTCAGTGTGCTAAAAGTTAGTCTGGTTATTTCAGTTGTCGGAGAAATTGGCGCTACTGCTTTTATTTTCAAATCCATGGTAATGACGCAAGTGCTCACCCGTATTTGTTGATTCTGTGCTAATCTATCGAAATGTTACATTTATTTATAATATAAAGCTTGTGGTGGCGACGACCAAGCTAGCTCCAATAATGTTTCGGGTGAGATATGAGTATTATGAGAATGGGGAGTATGAAAACGTGATATGTCGTCGGTTCCTTATCAAAGATGTGGTTAAATTTGATTCCGAAGAATGAAATTGAAATTGGTTTTCGGTGGTTGTTGATATTACAATGTTGGTAACATGAGTGTTAATTAATAATCGTGAAAATCTTCATTTTAGGTCTGATTTCTTTGCGAGTGGTCGGCAGTAGTCGGAGGACGAGCTTACGTCTATACTGAAGTGTATATTGGAGAGGTTGTGTGGAGTTTTGCTGTTCTTCAGATACTAGATAGAAGATAAGACTACCAGAATGCAGTACAATAGCGGTGATAGTGTGCTGGATGAGAAGATCAAGCTGTGGCTTGAATGGGATCAGGTATGTTTTGAATGATATGTTTTTTGTTCGTAACATTTGTTAGTAATGTTTACACCTGTTTGAGATTTCTGCTATTCATTTTTTTAGTTTAACTTTCGATTCATAGCATGAATAGTTTGAATTCAGTTGATATAACACCATAACTATGTGATATTTTACTTAGATGCATACGTATCTATCAATGAAGTCAAAAATATACTTGATATATCCTTGATATACATACTATATACAGTTAGGGACAAAACTCTCCATACACCCTCAAAATTTCATAAATTTAGTAGAAATTGCAAATATATATGAGAATTTCATATGCAACTTTACTGAAAATGTATTTTTATTAATAGAAATTTGAAAAAAATATTACATTAATTAACTTTTAACTGTAAAAATATAATATATATAAATGTGCAATGAGGTTTAAGTCTGGTGACTGAGGAGGAGAATACAGCTGTCTTGATGCGTAATAAAGCAACCAGTTCTTTACAAAGCGTGCAGTATGTTTAGGATTATTGTATTCTTGCAATATCCAATGCTGGCCAAGACCCAAATTGTCCACGGAAGGTTGCAAGTTTTCTTCTAGCAGACTTTTATAATAATATTGGTCCATAATACCGTCTATAAAGACCAATCGGTCAACCCCACCAGCCGCAATTCCAATCTACACCACCGCCACCGCCGTGTTTTACTGTTGGTATGAAATTCTTCAGTTGCAATGCCGTTTTTTTTTTCGCCAGATATTTTCTTTGCCATCATTATCGAACAAGTTGAACTTATTTTCATCATTGAATAAGACAGTTTTCCAGAACTTTAATTCCTTTCTTAAATATCGCTTTGCAAATTCAAGTCGAAGCTGCCTATTCTTTTCAGATATTAGTGGTTTTTACGAGGAACTCTACTTGCATATCCATTGGAACGTAGCATTCTTCGGATGGTTTTAGAGTAAACACACTTATTCGAAGTATTAGCGACATGTTCCGCTAGTTGCAGGCCGGTTACCCTTGGGGTTTTGTCTACCTCTTCTAAGGTCATGCTGGAAAGTTTCTTTGTTCGTCCATTTCTTGGCTTATTTTCCACTGATCCTGTGTTTTTATGCTTTTGAACAATGTATTGGACAGTTACCTGGGATAACTTAAATAAAGCTCCAATTGCGCGATATGATCTTCCATTTCTATGGTCAGCAATAATAATTTTTTTTATTTGAACACTTACTTCCTTACGCTTGCTCCTTTTTCACTTCTTTTGCTCATAGATTATTCAAACAAACTAGTCATTATATCGTACTCACGCATATCATGGGAAATACAACGGTTCTTTGAAGAAAAACAACAGTTAAGCGATGAAATGAAGACCAGAGTACACTATCTGATCAAAGTATAAACACTTTTGACCTTACTGAATTTCGTTATTTTGGTATTTTTACAGTTATAAGCTAATTAATGTATTTTTTTATCTAAATTTCTGTTAATAAAAATACATTTGCAGTAAAGTTGCATATAAAATTCTCACATATGTTTGCATTTGTTACTAAATTTATGAAATTTTTGAGGGTGAATGGAGAGTTTTGTCTCTAACTGTATATTGTATTCAAAGATCTATCTCCTTCATTGTTATTAATCTATACCATCTCATTCTGTTTTCTACCTCATTCGAGCCTCATCAGAATGTCAGGATCCTTCAAAACCAATAGGCATCCAAATCTTCTTTTCACTTGACCACAAAACCTCTAGAAAAACTTCAAAGATATAAGGACGATTAAAACTTCTAGTGAGAAAATAGAGTGCTGTTTTTTTAAACACTTTTGAACCTCAATCAGTTCCTTGACTGATTCTCCAATTTTTTTGAAATTATTAGTCATCCAAATATTCTTTCCACTTGACCACTAAACCTGTTAAAATCTTCAAAAGTATGGAACGAAAAAAACTTCCACTTCATTGTTGGAATAGAATGTTTCACGGTCTGTGTCGATAGTGTCCTTCTATCACTTTCTTCGTTTCCCGATTGGCCTCTACTTGTGGATTTGCCTTCTGAATATCATTTCAGATAGTAGTTCGTTATCCATTCGATTTAGATTTTATTCACATTATTTATTCTAATTTATAGTTCCCATCGTTTTCTAAAGAATTTTTTATTAATTTTAAATTTCACTATTTTAGAATGAAACCACCCTGAAAGAGATAAACGATTTATGCGATCGTCAACAATGGGAAACATTAAACAAACGACTATGCAATCGTTTGGCATTCGGAACAGCCGGACTACGTGGACCCATGCAGGCTGGTTTCAATTCAATGAATGATCTGGTAGTGATACAAACAGCTCAAGGACTTTGTCAATATATTTTGGAATGTTTCCCAAATGAAAACGATCGACAACGTGGAATCGTACTAGGATATGATGGTCGATACAATAGCAAAAGGTGAGTGTTAAACTGGTGGCAGTCTTTCGAAAAAGACATGTTTTCTCAACAATTGGAGACTTTATATGAAATTGTATTTGGGTACTAGTTTTTCCATGAGTGTGTTAAGTAGTAAACAAGAATGGCAAGAATCAGAACTAAGGTAACTAGTCTTATTAAAAACTTTACTAGAGGTGAGCGTTATGCTACGAGTTGAATTATAATATTCTTTTTCGCCTACATTTCATCCATTAATATTTTAATCAATTTCAAAACAATTCATTTATAATTTGTGGACACTATTTTTAATTTTGCTTTGTGACTACTCTTCATTAGGGGTAGTTTTCTTGTGATACCGAAACTCTCTTCAATTTCATCGCATTATTTTCATGCATTTAACAAATGATATTCTTCGAGAAGCAATTCACTGCTCCGGATTTATTATCAGCTTTCTTAATATGCATGCTATTACGATATAAAGACATAGTGAAGTATCCATTACGCGGATATTTTTCGCAGCCTGCTGCGTCAATTCCTCTACGAACACCTTCCCTAAGCAGACACGAATCTCCCATAGGTGTATAGTACATTCTAATGCAGTAACATCGCTTCAAGTAATAGTACCAGATCCTATTTTTGATATATGCTCATCAAAGTAAGGAGAGAGTCGGACATTTTTTTCGTTGTTGTGGAACCCAAAACTTAGATCATTATATTTGGTTGGCTTACGTTCGTAGTCGAGATTTATCATATCCTTCATTGTAATTTTAATAATAATAATAATCGATAGCAGAACAGCCTACATTGGGCCAGGGCCTTGAGGTAATGTTAGAGCTTTCTCATTTACTTGACCAGCGGAACAAATTTGTAATTTTAATTTGAAGACAACTTTCTCACACATTTTATTGAGTTTTTCACTTAACAATTGAGAAAACCGCTTCTAAGTGTTAAAAATAACTTCCTTAAATTTCGTTAATTTAACCAAAACACACAATACTAAACTTATTTTTAAAAAATCTTTAATTGAAACAATTAATTGTCTGTTATTTTATAGAGTAGCAAAAAAGACTTCAGTTCGTTTCCTAAAAGTGTCGAAAATGCTTTTTCCGCGACATATTTTTCTTTTTTATCTCTGAAATTCTCCGTTCACTATTAAAGACTTTGTCGTTGAAAAATGAACCGCCAATTGAAGTAATTTTAAAGTAAAGTTAAGATATTATAAGTTAATTAGTACATGGTGCTAGTATCAAGTCAAACAGTAAACACTATCAATTTTACTGAGATATGAGCAAAATATTTGTCTGTTTGCGAAGTAAGGGCAAAAGTTCATAAAACATCGCATAGCCTAAGGGTTTATGATCACGAGAAACGCTGCTTATACTATTGTAGTGATATTGCGTCACAAACGCAAATCAAATAATTCAGCTATGCAAAATCCATTCATTCATTGAACGATATTGCATAGGAATACAAATCGAGTCATTAACATTCTCACATTACATTAAATTCTTCACAGCACATTAAATCACCTCGTCATTGAATACCAAACGCAAATAAGAAGCATGAGTACGAACTCAAAGTCTCATGTTGCAAGCACCTACTGTTTTGAAATTAAACCCATTCTGGCACAAGTCAAACCGAGTCGACTAATGTACTCAATTAAGACACATGAGAAGCTTGCATTTAAGGTGTGAAATTCTTGTACGGTATTTTGGAACGTGCGAAAGAATTTTAAGAGGTCAGGTCGTAAATGTGTCAATATATCGATCATATTGAATGATGCATTGAAGTCGAGCATGGGAAAATTATTTTAAGAATAGCATAAGCAACATGTAAATACTGTATATAAGGACAAGTAAAAATAAAGAAACGGCACTCTGACTGAGGGAGTTGTACGAGCCATAGTTAGGCGAGTTTTAATTATACCCCCCGGTCTAGTCAATTCGGCAGTTCTCCTTTTTGGAGAACGCCAGTAGAAATATAGGCATAGAGTTTATGCTTTGCGAAACTTCTTGCCATCAGCCGAGCGGTCCACGGCACGCTTGTTATTAGGTGGGTTTTAAAAAAATGGATTAAGTATCTGAAACCAAAACTAACCCCGCTGTAATAAGTTTTCGTTAGGGGCCATTATGATAACAATTAGAGGAAGGAGGGACTCACCTAAATATCGGCGTCTAGCGCCAAAGCTGATGGCAAGCGTGAGCTGCCTATATTTCTGTACAGCGCAAGCGCCGCAATGAACACTCAAATGAAAGGGTGCCGATGCAGGCAGTCCAAATTCACTTGTATGAATGTTGTTTTATTCCAAATATCTTTCTCCTTTTATACAAAATCTTAGCCTAATTTCTATTTACTAAACATTGACTTAAAACTATTTTCCCACAGGACCAATGCATATGTTTGTAATAAATCTATAATTTATTTCATTAGTTTTCCGTATTTCACATGTTGACCCATAATCACATTGCAAGGATTCCAACGCCTTGCAAGTGGTCATCAAAAAGAGCGCCGTGTCTGCTTGACACTTTTTAGTCACGTTTGGGATGGCATTGCTCCGTATGTAATTCATATTAAATGACCCTTGTGATTTATGTGTTAATACTGTTCGTGGGCATCTTGTGGGCACGCGTGGCTGAATTTAAATTAGTGAGATGAACGGGCATGCGTGGCATAATACGCATGAATGAGTGCAGATGGACAAGTGGTTGAACATGTGATTCCACTACACCCTCACCGTTTAGAAGTGTTGCGTACTAATTGAGTAATTAGTGCGAAACACAAAAAAATAATTATCTGTATGTTTTGCTATCCGCGCTGCATATGCATGGGTTACATGGGATTTTTCAACTAAAGATAGGATAAGTATGTTACTTTTCATTGTTATATAATTCAAAATATACTTCAGTGAGCTTATATCTAGTCTCATTACATGTGTCTTTATTTTGTTACTATAATTAATATTACATATAATATTTAATTTACTATACTCGTAATTTCAAAATAATTAATATTGTTGACTTATTCTAAATTGCTACTAGTTAGTCTCTTATATTTATATTTTATAGTCAATCATCTTGTACAATTTTAAATTATTGTTGTGGACCTTTCTTGGTTTACCATCAACTTCTATTGTTGTGTTTACATTATTTGTATTTATCACTCTAAAAGGTCCTATATAAGGTCTATCAAGTTTTCTCCTATTTTCCTTTTTCAAGAGAACTAAATCGTTTGTTTTTAAATGAATTGGATTGGTTTTTGTTATCTTGTCGACACGTTTCTGTTTGACTTTTTCAATTATTTGTTTTGCTTTGTTTAACGCATGGTGTAATCGAATTTTGAACTCGTTTGCGTAATTTTCTGTATCGTAGACTCTGTCTGTCTGTCTGACTATATCATTGGGTAGATATGGTAATTTGCCGAATACTAATTCATAAGGCGTGTAGCCATTATCAACATGTGGAGTTGTGTTGTATGCGAACGTGTAATACGGGATCCACTTGTCCCAATTTAGATCTTCGGTAAAAGCTAGAAAATACTCATTTAACACTCGATGGTTGCGTTCTACCGTGCCTAGTGTCTGATGATGATATGGAGCCGAAAATATCTGTTTAATTTCAAGCAATTTGCAAATTTCTTGCATTAATTTATTCGTAAATTCCGTACCTTGGTCAGATTTTAATATTTTGAAATGTCCAAATTTTAATATAAGGTCGTTCACCAATGTGTACGCGACTGTTTTGGCGTCTTTGGATTCTAGTGGTGATGTTATCACGAATTTACTTAGTTCACACTGCATCGTCAAGATGTATCTATAGTCGTTCGAGAATCTTAATGGTCCTACGATATCGATAGCTATTGTTTCGAAACTGGTGGTAGGTGTGTCGGTTTTTATCATGTGTTCTCTTGTGTGCCGTACTTGTTTATTTATTTTGCATTGTTTGCAATTGTTGACATAGTTTTTTATCATGCTGTTCATGTTTTTCCAGCAATATCTTTGTTTAAGTTTTAATTGGGTTTTTCTCACTCCTAAATGTCCTCCGTGTGGCGTGTCGTGATATTCTTGTATCAACTGATTCTGTATTGTTGTATCCTTTATACTCTTCGGGGGTTCGTATAACATTATACTTAGTTTTGCGCGACTTTCGTATTTTTTACTTTGTTGCAACATATTAATTATATTTTTGAAATCTTCTTTACTTATTATTTTGAAGATATCATCGTTATTTGATAACGCTAATTCATATAAATTCATCTCGAGAATTCCATCTAACAACTTTTCCATGGTGGATACGTATATCGCACTGGACTTATCGTTGCAGATTCTAACATTCGATCTAATTGTATTTGAGCTCGCTGATAGCTTTTCGTTAGCGGAAACGTATTTCTCGGTAACTTTATCACTACAGTATACAATGACTTCGTCGCTTGTTCTGACGATATCGAATTTATTATTTTTGCGCAATATAAATTTCAACTTCATAACTTTTCTTACTTCTGATATTGATGTGCAATCCCATACGTAAAGTTGATCAGACTTTACTGGTGTATCGGGTTCATCTATCGTAGTATTTTTATTTATATTGTCTGTTCTTTGTTTTGTAGACATACCCCTTGTTATTGCCAACACTTTTTTGACTTTTTCGTCTATTTCGGGAGGAATCATTGTTTTTAAAATATCTGAGTCTAGCTTGATGCGTGATAATGCATCCGCGTTGCAATTTATTTTTCCTTGCTTGAACACAATCTCGAAATCATAATCGGAGAGATCTAATCTAATCCTAGTTAGTTTAGATGATGGATTCTTGTGCGTGAATAATGATACCAGAGGTCTGTGGTCAGTAACCACAATGAATTTTCTCCCATATAGATAGGGTCTAAAAAAATTTATTCCCCAATGTATTGCAAGTAGCTCTTTCTCAATTATAGGTTTGTTGATGTCATGTTTACCTAATGATTTACTTGCGTACGAGATGGGTAGATCTGAACCAATATCACCTTGGGAGAGTATCGCTCCAAGGGCATAACTAGATGCGTCTGTTGTTAATAAGAATGGTTTCTCAAAATCGGGATATTGCAAGATGGGAGGTGAGATAAGTCTCTCCTTTAAAGTTTCGAAAGCTTTCTGACATTTTTCGTTCCAAACAAAATTTGCATTCTTCTTTAACAGTTCATTTAAACATTTTGCTATTTCGGCGAAGTTCGGGATGAAGCGTCTATAATAATTGCAGAAAGCAACAAACCGACGAACTTCATCTGCGTTTTTCGGGATAGGATAGTTTTGTATGATTTCATCTTTAGTAGGATCGGTTTTTATACCTTCATCAGTTATCAGATGGCCTAAGTAGACAACTTCTGGTCTCAAAAATTTGCATTTCTGTGCGTTCAGTTTTAAATTGTACTTCCGTAGTCGTTGTAGTACTTTTGTTAAATTTTTGTTATGATGATCGACACTACAACCAAAAATAATAATGTCGTCAACATATAGAAATGCTTCTGAACTTAAACCGGTCAGTGCTATCGTAAGCATTCTTTGGAAGCTGTTGGACGAAATCTTGAGTCCAAATGGTAATCGCTTGAATTGGAAATGACCGTCTCCTGTAGAGAAAGCTGTCAAAGGTCTAGAATGTTCATTCAATTCAATCTGATGAAATGAGCTGGTCATATCTAGAGTAGTAAAATATTTAGCTCGACCTAATCTGTCTAGAACATCGTCTAGCCTCGTCAATGGGAATTTGTCGTTTATTATTTTGTTGTTCAAACGACGGAAATCTACAACTAATCGCCATTGTTTTTTATCACTAGAACACTTTTTAGGTACTACTAAAAGTGGTGAATTGTACGGGCTAATAGATGGTTCTATGATATCATTTCGCTCTAATTCTTTCACTTGGTCATTAATTTCTTCCAGTTGAGCGTGTGGTAGTTTGTAGTTTTTGATGTATACGGGTGTACTGTCAGAAAGTTCAATATGTTGTTTGTAAAAATTGTTGACTGAGAGTTTTTCGCCTTCGAGATGAAACACATCTTGGTACTCTTCGATTATTTTCATTAGGCTACCCATTGTTCTCTCGTCCTTGTAGTCTGATCTAATTGTTTGTAGTAGCTCTCGTAAACGATCTGGATTATTTTTATATCCCTTGCTGTTCTTTAATATATTATAGTTTGATAGTGGTTCAGTATCTATTTTGAAATTCTTGATGTTGCATGGTTCATTATTTGTATTTAGTATTTTAATGTGGCAGATACCTTTAGACGGTACTATTGAATTTCCTACGTAAACTCCTTTTTGTATTTCTTTATTGAGTACTATACTGTCTTCATTTCGGTCTAGGTCGATCGGTACTATAGCCTCAGTTCTTGCAGGAATTCTAAAATTGTACATTTTTAATGGCTTCGTATTCATTGGTATTGTGACCTCATCATTGTTGATTATGAATGTGATTGTGTATGTTTCGTAGTCAATTTTGCATTGATATCTCTCTAGGATATCTCTTCCTATAATCCCATCCGTAATGATTGGGAACGATTCTTCTACTAGATTAAATGTGTTAATTTGTTTAGATTCGCCAATACTCAGATTTAAACAAGTTGTACCAATGGACTTTATCGTTTCTTTGGTTATTCCAGTAAGGTTGCATATATTATTTTCATCTATGTACGATATTGTATTATTTATTTTAAATATAGATATATCTGCTCCTGTATCTATCAGAAAAGTCAGATATGTTTTGGTATTCGTGCAAAATAACCTGATAAAACTTGGGCTAGATGCGGATACTTTGTAAATTTTAGTGGTTTTGTATCCTGTTAATCCGGTAGGAGTTGTTACTTCTTTATTGGTTATTCCTCTCCGGATGCCTCTTCGTTTCCCTGCTCGTGAATGACGTTGATTTGTCTATTCATGTTCATATTACTATTGTTGAACCGATTGTTGCTTTGTCTGTTTCTAAAATTATTGTTATTTCTGTTATAATTATTTCTGTTATTCGCGTTATTTCTATTGAAGTTGTTCCCGTTACTGCGCTGATTGGCGTCGTACCTTCTATTATTATTATTAAAATTGTTTGGACTGAAGTTTCTGTCACCATTATTACCGAATCTATTCGTTCTATTGTTATTATTGCTCTGGCCATATGCCTGGATGTGTTGTCTTCCATTCGAAGTGTTGTATCTGTTATTTGACATCATATTTCGCTCGTTTCGCGTATTGTAATGTAGTATATTACTTGCGGTGTTTGCATTGCTCTTCTCTAACTCCATTGTCAGGTTAATGGCATCGGCTAGTGTTTGTGGTCTAGCGGCAAAAATGGTTTTTCTGTATTGGTCGTGCAGACCATTCTTAAATATAGTCAGAGCATAAGTGTCGTTCAGACTGATAATCGTTTGTTTCTGCTCTGTTGATGCGTTGGTCCCTAAATCATTTATTTGGAGCTGATTAAGTTCGCCAAGAAGGGACAAAATTCGTTCTTTGTACTGTGTAACAGATGAACGATTTTGGGTGACGGTACTTAGCGAGGTGTGAATGTTCGCGACAGAGTTCAAGGGTTTGTACCTAGCCAAAAGTTGAGTTTTTAAAATATCAAAGGTGTTAGGGATGTTTGCGCTAAATGAAGTGCGCACATTGTCCGCAAGTTTAACATTGTAGACGAAGTCGATTAGTTCCGGCTTTGATGCATCATTCAATTTCTTGTTTATATATTCGACAATTTTTAGAAATGCGTTTAATTCCTTTGCTCTACCCTCAAAGGATGGAATGACTTTCATCGCCATATGAAGTTCGAAATTAGCCATATTGTCGTCGTTTGTCTGATCGTCCACACCATTAGTTAGCATACTTATTAATATATGGTTTAGTTCTTTTGATGACTTGACGAAACGTATTTTCAAGTCTAAATATTTATCAGAATCTGATTTTGCGAATTCTTTCCTTAAGGTTTCTTGTATTTCTTCCAAACGATTTAGTTTTTCTTGTATTGTCTCTGGTTTATATGATCTCTTTAAACCTTTTCTTGCATTAGACAAAAGTTTCTCTGTTTCAATTAATAATTCTTTAATTTTGTCCATCAACTAATCAAAAATAAAATTTTTTTTTTTTTTTTTTACATAACGTTATAAGATTTTATACATTTACATTCCTACTCGACTGTTTCTTAACATAATTTTTGTTCTACTTATTGTATGTAATTGCTATTATTATGAAGATTATGGTCGTGGTCGTTGCCTGCTCGTATTCTTGAAACGTCGACTGGTTCACCGACTTGCAGTTGCCCATGTTCGTGTTTTTGTATGTTGTCGACATACGATCTCTCTAGTTGTTTTAGCTTTTGGAACAGCTTCCTCCTGTTGACGCCCTTTGCTATTGCTATCAAGCGGTATAGGTTCGCACGTTCGATCCTGAATCGCACCTTCTTTCCACCCCTATATTTCCTCTTCTCCTTGTTGATCGGCGGTGGTGGTTGCTTTTTCGCTATCTTCTTGCGGTAGTCCTCTATTGTGAGTGGCTTCGGTCCGATTGCTGCGAGTTCTTTTCGTCCTGTCGCCTTGTATGCTGGTGCTCTTGCTGGTGTACCAGGGGAGTATTGTTCCCATAATTCCTCAAAACCTTCCATTATTGGTCCTAAATATCGGCAAATAGGTTGGCAGGATCGCCATGTAATAAGTTTTCGTTAGGGGCCATTATGATAACAATTAGAGGAAGGAGGGACTCACCTAAATATCGGCGTCTAGCGCCAAAGCTGATGGCAAGCGTGAGCTGCCTATATTTCTGTACAGCGCAAGCGCCGCAATGAACACTCAAATGAAAGGGTGCCGATGCAGGCAGTCCAAATTCACTTGTATGAATGTTGTTTTATTCCAAATATCTTTCTCCTTTTATACAAAATCTTAGCCTAATTTCTATTTACTAAACATTGACTTAAAACTATTTTCCCACAGGACCAATGCATATGTTTGTAATAAATCTATAATTTATTTCATTAGTTTTCCGTATTTCACATGTTGACCCATAATCACATTGCAAGGATTCCAACGCCTTGCAAGTGGTCATCAAAAAGAGCGCCGTGTCTGCTTGACACTTTTTAGTCACGTTTGGGATGGCATTGCTCCGTATGTAATTCATATTAAATGACCCTTGTGATTTATGTGTTAATACTGTTCGTGGGCATCTTGTGGGCACGCGTGGCTGAATTTAAATTAGTGAGATGAACGGGCATGCGTGGCATAATACGCATGAATGAGTGCAGATGGACAAGTGGTTGAACATGTGATTCCACTACACCGCGTACATCACGCGTACAACACTATAAAAGCGAAATGCATCGCTGCAATTTGAATTTACAATAAAAATCAATGTTTTTCAATGCCGATTTGACGGTCCAAACCGACGTTTCAATTTGCAGTCTGCCTGCTTTGCTTTAAATTGATGAATAAAATATTCACTATTTTAACAAGAGGCTAAGTTTTTCATTTCTGCCTGAAACTTTAGTCGATCCGGAGCAAGTGGTCCTAGGTCCCTTGTCGCGACGACGTTTTTAGTGCTCATCTGGAGTCTTCAGTTTTGCGACACGTTTCTCTGGTTTTCTATGGGCCGTACTAGTCGATCATTTGTTTAAATCTTAGATATATCTTGCGTTTGTTGATAGTTTTAGATATTAGAACTTCCATGGTGTTATTATCATGTTTGTTCGATAAAAAGACTTGAACATAATGGGACAGTCTAGGTTAATTTTAAATTTCGGTACTATATATACATATATATAGAATTAGTATAAAAACTCTTATTTTGGTCGGCGAAGCCCAGACCGTGTAAGTACAATCTGTAGGTATTTCAGCTTGTTTTTCTTAAGATTTTTTTGACCTGGCTGACTCGATTTTGGAAAATCTATTTGACCGATTGAGCTGAAATTTTGGGGTACTATTGAGCTGAAATTTTGGGGTACATACACTATTTCAGTCTGAACCAGAATCAGAATTTTTTTATGAATGTTTAATCCTTTTTTAAACAATTTTATTTGCAAAAAAGGTTCAAATAGTGGAAAGTCCGCCATATTGTTTTGTTCTTCCCAAAATGCTTAGTTTTAGTTCCAACCATAGGCACCTATTTGTATTATAAAATTTCGTTCGAATTTTTTGTATCAGTCTTACAATTTTGCCGCCATGTTTGCAAAAAAAATGATTTAATTAATTATTTTTTTTGGAAAGTTCAAGGTTTACATTATATTAAGTTTATATTAAGTTTCAAAACTTCTAACAAACATTTCTATGAGAAAAAAACCGTTGAATATTCATGCAATAAACTCAGACTGTCTACTTAAATCAAATTTGGCACCCAAAAACGCACCATCGCTTATTTTTCGAGTAGGGCTTATATGTTTGTCGGAATAGATCTAAAAAGACAAAAAAAAACCTTATATACTGTCAAGTCTATAAATGAAACGTGAATATCCTGAGGCCATCATCAATCGCCAAACGATTATACCACCTCCACCGTGTTTAATTGTTGGAAGAAGGTCAGACTCAGTCCACAATTTCTCCCAACAGTTCTACGTTGTAAAATGCAAAATTTGCTTTCGTCCGGACAAAATTAATATAAATTTCATTCTTCCAAAATTTAAAATAAATTTAATTTTGAAATAAATAGCTGCTTCATCGCTAAGCGTCCAGAATACCTAGCATACCACGGACTATTCCGAAAAGTTCCATCGCTAATTTTTGATTGAGCGTATTGTTGAACCTTGCAGGTTTTTTGAATGCCATTATACGGCGCTTTTCGGCGTTAATAGAATGCTCTTCCCGGGTCATAAAAATTGATTAGAGGAGAATTTTTATCTTTATGTGAGCGAAAAGTTTTAAGTTATATTCGATTTTTTTACCCAAATCATGGTGATTTACGTAGAGTTTTTTCATCATCTTTATGTATTTTTGATTTATCACCAGATTCGCAAGATGTTGTCAAAAATGGTACATAGTATACATTGAATAAGCAATCCAAGACCAAGACCTTCGATCGTCTGCACTTAAAGGACGCATTTAACAATCATAGATAGCAGGTGGACAGAAGTCGGATATTCTGTTCGTTGGCTTCTGTTGAATCTGGGTGCCTGTGAGTGATACACAACCCAGCAAGATGCACATAATAGTTGCTTAACATTGAAAATGTTTTTAGGATTGTTGGACTTTTATTTACGGCGAATTTCTAAATTTGATTGTTTTTTTAAATTATAACTTCTTTTCATTTCTTTATGTTTTATAATTCTATTTCACAATTTATTATTTTATTTCATAATACGGCACTTTCGAAATTAGGAGTGAATCGAGCGGTAAACCCAGCTCTCGTAGTCGCCTGGTAAAAGGTGCTTGAGTCCCTTAAGATTTCTTACTCCGTTTAATTTTATATTAGAATTAAGTCATTAATAAAATAAGTCAGGTATCCGATATTATTTTTAAGTGATTCAGGACACAATCGGGTAGTGCAAGACTATTTGACTTTGAAAGCGAGAGTATCAGAATTAAGACGGTGAAATTATAATCTAAGGACTAAATTTTCCAATCTAATTGAATTAATTTTTAATTTTGGATGTTGTTAATCAGCCTTTGATTCAATTTCATTTGATCAAGCCTTGATTTATATAAATTACTTCGCATATCGTATTGTGCTTGGATAATTATTCTTCGTAACCACTATTCGTGAGAAGCCTCACCCTATGTCATGGTTAAAAATTGGATAGAAAAGAGTGAACATATTTTTGCATTAAAACTTCTTAAAGTCTCGATAATTATTTGTGCATAATGTTTCGTTGACTCCACATGATGATCCTATTTTTCTAGGATTTTGGGGCGAAACCAGTTTGTATAAAATATCTTGATAAGCTGCTCAACCCGTTTTTTTTTTTGCTTCAAATATTTCTCATAGCATTCTTTTCAGGTTTGCTCTTCTAAAACTTTGTCTTCCTCAGCGATCAGACCGAACGATTACGGTCGAAAATCGATTACGAATTCAAATAAAGATACACAAAATTAAAAGAAAGTTTTTCTTTTATAAAAAAACAACACGTAGTATTTTGTGAAGATGAAATCAATTACTAATACATTTTGAATATAAATTCAAACCGTTTATCCAAAACTGTATGATGTTTTCTTTTCGTTTTATAAATAAATTAAATTTCAAGTGCTCTGCTAAATATTATGTAATAATATTTTTTTTTAATTATGAACAGAAAACACTAAAAACATAATATTTCTTTGCGTCATTCATCAAATTCATAATACACTTTTGTTATCTTATAATCACTTATTCGTTGGTGTCAATTTATGACTAGATAAGCCATATATCTTTGTTTTATTATAGTCGTGAGTTATGCTTATCTTTATTGTGTTTAAATCTATCGATTGTTGTTTAGCAACTATTGTTCATGACGTATGCAACTTATCGCTGATTTAGCTTCTGGTTTTTTTTTGTATTAATGTGGTAAAAATTCTATTTTTTTACTAATACAAATGCTGCTTTATTGGCTAGCCAGTAAAGACATAAACAAGATGTTAGTTAGTTGTAGACAAACAATTTATTGAGTCATTTTATTGGGGAAAAATTAGAGTAGAGTAGTAATGGGTAACCAGAATAGTTTAATGCGAATGAAATAAAAGTCAACAGAGAATGGTGCAATATATAAATTGTTAATGCTTACAGTATTCTTGAAAATACTGGGTGAATATTATCTATTTTATTAGAAAAAATATGTTGTGAAAACTTATTCCGTAATTTACTAAATTTTAATATCAAATACCTTACCATATAAACCGCTAAAAATAGCCTGTTTTCAAGGTGTAAAGGGTTTTCCATCGACATTTTAAACAAAACTAGATTCAAAAATCCTACCTCAAAATGAGTCCGATTTTCCTACAGATTTGCAGAGCTCTCGGCATGTGTGTTCATCAATGCCGGCATACCGGTTTGGTTATATAGTCGCATGGTACCGACGCCATTCGTTCCATTTGCAATCCTACAAAAAAGTGCCCTAGCTGGAGTTATGGTGACAGCATCACACAATCCCAAAGAGGATAATGGCTACAAAGTCTATTGGGAGAATGGTGCACAAATTATTTCACCGCACGATAAGAAGATTCAAAGTAAAATTTTGGATAATTTATGGTGAGCTAGATGTTCTTGTCGCATTGTAAATTCAATTTGTACTCATGTGTGTTTTATTCAAGTCCTGTAAAATCATCCTGGGATTGTACAACATTAAAATCTCCACTTCTCAAAGATCCATATGATGATGTTTACGATGTGTACTATGAGAAATTGTTGAATAACATCCCGCAGAGGTATCTGGAATGCAATGAGAAATCGAAAGACTTGCATGTGGTGTATAGTGCCATGCACGGCGTTGGCTATCCATTTATTCAACGAGCATTTGAAATTGGCCGATTTCAACCGGTCATACCTGTAGTGGAGCAACAAGAAGCCGATCCTGATTTTCCAACTGTGAAATTTCCCAATCCGGAAGAAGGCAAATCAGCTTTGGAATTGTCAATCAAATTGGCGAATGAAAAGGCGGTCAAAGTGATTCTAGCAAATGATCCGGATGCTGATCGATTGGCATTGGCCGAGAAAAATGAAGGGTAAGAATGTTATAAAAGGATTTCTTGATTGTGCAAATAATATTGAATTTATAAGTGAGTTATTTTTTTTAACAACAATTTACTATATTTGCTATACTTTTCTCTCATTTGTAGAACTGGTGAATGGAAAGTGTTTAGTGGCAACGAAATTGGAGCGTTGTTAGGTTGGTGGGCCGTGCGATGCTATAAAGAGAAAAATCCAGGCGCATCAATGTCCGATTGTTATCTATTGGCCAGCACAGTTAGCTCGAAAATGTTGGGGTCGATGGCAAAAATTGATGGATTTCATTTTGAAGAGACACTTACCGGATTCAAATGGATGGGTGAGTATTAAAATAAAAGGTTTGCTTCCAATACGTTAGAACTGAAGATCAATGTTTATTATACTTTTAAAGAAATGCTTTGTCGTCTGGAAAAAATAAAAAGCATACTAAAATGCATAAAATTCTACTGGTTAAATTTAGTGTAAGCTAATCATAGCCAAGCTGTAGTATTTTATAAACTTTTAAACATCATCCTTGGTGTAGGTATCCTTGGGCGTCATCATAGCCCGGTATAGCTTATAAGCGAACAAAACCATATCTATCATATTTATGCGTATCTTCCTTAAAGGGCTTTTCTGTAGCGGTTTTTGAATTCTTCGATTAAACTATGCCATAGCCCTACTATTAAATTACTTAGGAATATCTTCAAACCAAGAAAATTCATTAGAAAACATTTAAAACTCATTTTTGATGTTATTTAAAAGCATTGTCCGCATCCTATGTAAGAACAGTCGTATAGTCCTGTTTGCGTAAAGAATCATCGACTGTTACTCACTCTACATGAAACACCATTAACTTTAAATATACAACGGAACTCTACGATATGTTCAACCTCAAAACCACACCCTCACGATAGTGACTGATCATATACGGATAGAAAGCATGACAAGAATCAACCAATGCTAGTTGGTATTAAAGGAACTATGTCAGTTACGGTTAAAATCAATGTTATGTCTGGTTATATTGACGGTCAGGACAGTAATAGTTGTATACTTTATTAAAACTTGTTTTTAAACAAAAAATAATAATTAAAAAACATAAAGTTAATTATAAACAACAGCGGCACAAATGTCGAACATAAAAGTGAATTTATTAATGAATTATTGAATGATGGATGTTATAGACCAAACATGAATCTACTTTAATCTTAAATTTAAAAAAAAAAAACAATACAAATAAAGGAACATGAACGTTTTGATCGTTCACACACACATTCGCAACTAGATGTTATCATATTCGAATATGCTGACTTTAGAGGATGTGACCCAGCGCACAGTTTGGTGAACGTGTAGTGTATTGATCTTTACTAGTTTCCCAAAACGGTTCAACGGCTATTTTCGTGATCATTTATCATAGCATTAATGAAACCATAAAGTACAGTAGAGTCTCATTAATCCGGATATGGTCTAATCTGGATCCTTCTGTAATCCGGATTGACTGAAAATATTGAAAATTTCCATTATGTCCTTTGTAATCCGGCGCGAATACAGTTCCGCTAATCCGGATTGCTTGTTACATTGTGCAATAATCAATAATACAGTGAAATCATGCCTCCTACTTTTATATACGCTTTATTTTTTATTTGTCACAATATTGAACTATGGACATAACACATTTTCGCCACGTATTCGTCTTTTATACCGGGAATTTCCGAATTATGATTCGCTCATACACCTTACATTGGCTTTTTCTGCGTGCGCTTTATTTCACTTTTGAAAAAAAGGGGAATCCCCGAATAAGAATGAAAGGTAATAAAAGGAAGGTGTTCAGTCAGTTTTTCATTGAAATGGTATCGAAAAGGTCGCATAAGACGTTAACTATCGCGGAAAAAGAAAAGATTTTAATTCAACTGAACAATGGAGCTAGTGGGAAGGTGCTAGTAGAAAAATATGGTGTCGGTACATCACAATTTCAGATATAAAAAAAAATTAAAGAAAAAATAAAAAGATACAGTATGCAGCAGTCGTATTAATACGGCAAACTTTTCCAAAGCAAATCTACAATTACTGAGTATGTTTGTATAGAATATCTAACTATGCTTCTACAATAACGTGGATCACTGTAACTAGAGTTCATAATTAGAAAATGTTTCGTCTTGAACCTCATTTTTTCCAAGAAATTTTAATTGCAAAATAATTTTAGGAATTTTAGAGACCTACTCGTATTTGTACACTTATCTAAATTCCGAGAATTAGTTCACAATGGATATTCCCTTTCGCAGTTCTTTTGCAAACTAGTGCTGATTAAAGTTTGTTTCTTTATCATTTTAGTTGCGTTTAGTTTTAATTTTCCCAAAATGGGTAAAAACGGTAAAGAAAC
This sequence comes from Oxycera nigricornis, assembly GCA_963942545.1. Taxonomy (NCBI): domain Eukaryota; kingdom Metazoa; phylum Arthropoda; class Insecta; order Diptera; family Stratiomyidae; genus Oxycera; species Oxycera nigricornis. The sequence goes on from OZ012661.1 coordinate 18,148,087, forward strand.
ATCAATTGAACTCCGAAACTTAATAATTTCACTCTGCATCAATGGCAAATCGTTCATTGAAATAAGCCAACTTGTAAACAGGTCAAAATCAACTATTCAGCATATCATTAGGAGGTACAAACAGGAAAATCGAGTGGAAAATATGCCTCGCAATCTAAACCGTAATAAATTAAAACCAAGAGATGAAAGGTTTATATCAGGTCTGATACGACATAAGTAGAAGACGTCAAGGATATTCAATCTTTAGGCAGCAAAGAAATCGTAAAACAAATTATTTGTATCGGTGTTATAATGCACCACAGAGTCTTTGATTACATCATAAATTCATTTTTCGGCGGTGTTTTCACATAAACTTTGCAGTTCTCGTCTTTCAATTTAGAAGAACTTGCAGACAACTCCAACACGACTTTAACAAAAATGTGCTTCTCCAATTTGCTAGAAGAGTAGCGTTCTCTGTGCATTGTGGAAGTGCTATATCCTAGTAGCATCAAGTGATGCCAAAATTCACTACTGACGGTTTCATCCTCGTAAAATTATCAACTTCTGAAATTTTTACGAAATAAGTGGAATATCGCATTCGATTTATCAGAGCTGCGTCAAATTCCAATTTTACAAACACCTCTTTATCTACTTTCAGTATTCCGCTTAAACGAAAAGAACTGCAATTATTTATTACTTTTTATTTCCCAAGCGATTAGTTTCCACTTATTTAAGTATGTGTAGATTTAAATATGAATACTTATTGTATGTTTGCTTGTCCCAATTTTGAATAAATGACATCCAACGATTAAAACATGAACTTTGATAAAGAGGCCACTCTACAAATTACACTGTGTTCCCTAGAACTGTTGCAATTGCACTGAATTTTGCTGCCTGGAAAGCGATTCTTTCTGATCTTCACAAACTAACCGAAAACGCCACACCATATTTTATGTCCTGCAACAAAAATAGGCATTATCGATTACTTTTGATCCATACCATCTATTTAATATTTCTGAATAATATTCCATTAATTACAACCTCTTTTACAGGTAATAAAACGGTTGACCTACAAAAATCCAGCAAAAAGGTCCTGTTTGCATTCGAAGAGGCTATCGGTTTCATGTTTTCGCCAGTGGTCCTAGACAAAGATGGAGTCAGTGCTGCTTGCCATTTAGCAACAATGCGATCTTACGTACGAACACATGAGAATCTTTCACTGACACAAAAACTTAATCAACTTTATGATATTTATGGCTATCACTATACGATTGTATCGTATTATCTGTGCTACGATCCGGAACTGATTCGGCGAATATTTGAGAGGATTCGTCATATCGACGATAGTAAGGAAGAATCGGTAAGTCGGATTTATCCATTTTCATTTGTGTATGTTTATGCGTGACATGATTTATGGATGGGATATACCAGGTGTAGAAGTATGAAACCGATTTTTTTTTGTAAAAATGACATGTCTGTTATTAGAAAATTATAAAAAAATACTTTATTCAAAATAGTCCCCATTGGAATTTATACATTTTTCCCACCACTGCGGCAGGTTATGAATGCCACGCCAAAAAAAACAATTGTTTCTTTGAAGCAAACCAGTTGTCGAGCCATTCTCGTACATTTTCATACGAATCGAAGTGTTGTTCGGTGAGTGCATGTCCCAATGATGCGAACAGATGGTAATCAAACGGAGCCAAGTCTGGAGAATAAGCCGCGTGCGTTAATATTTCCCAATTGAATCACTCGATCGTATCCTTGACCCGTTTTGCTGTGTGTGATGGGGCATTATCATGAAGCAAAATGACTTCTGCCGTGCAATGGCCAAACCGTCTAAATGACATTTTTCAAGATTTTGAGATATGTGCGTTTAGGGACATTATACCTTCTCTTCTTTCATATGAGCTTAACATTTTGTTTCATTTCCCTCCCCTTTAAGAGTTATGACCCTGGCCATTCCATCTATAATACATCTTGCTGCCAATTTCACATAAAAAACAAGTGGCAAACCATCTAAAGTACTTTAGACGGTTTGTCCATTGTACAGCTATACAAATCAGAAGGAAAATAAACGTCTATAAGCATTTAATTCCATTTTCCGTTGCATATCTAGTCCAGTCAATTGGGAGTTTGACCGTGCATTTTCAAAAGGCAGAATTTTTTTTATTGCAATGCGTGGAAAATAGTATAATTAGCTTAAGTTCAATTTCCTGGGATCCCCGATGATGGCGTTTGGGCTCCATCTTGAAAACAAAAGAAAGTGGGACACCCCTATATCTGGCTTCCACAAGAAAGTTGAATATGGCAAACTTGTGAAGAATTTAATTTGCAGCAAGTCATGCATACATCACTTTTACGTGGTTTTAACAATAAAAGAGTTACAAGCTCAAAACGACATCCAAAAAGGGGGGAACATCTTTCGAGCGCCACAGCTTCATTGTTTTGACTTCAACCCCAAAACACATTGAGAATAACTTTAAGGCAATTTTGCCGTAAGTTGTATGCGGTATTGATCGTTTTGATCGCTGTACACTGGCGGGAGCTATATCATCCCAAAGGGGGAAAACTCACGTGAAAAACGCATTTTAGGACCAGATGAACAGGTGTTAAAATGCTTTTTTCTTATGGCTTGTCCCCCATCGAGACGCAATAACTCCCGACATGGTACAGTGATCGAAACAAGCAATACCGCAAACGTTTGGTAATAAAACTGCCTAAAAGTTATTTTCGGACAAATTTCGCCGTAATAGGGGAAACAAAGAAGTTGTGGCGCGCGTAAAATATATTGTTTCCCCTATTACGGCGAAATTTGTCCGAAAATAACTTTTAGGCAGTTTAATCACCAAACGTTTGCAGTATTGCTTGTTTCGATCACTGTACCATGTCGTTTTGAGCTTGTAACTCTTTTATTGTTAAAACCACGTAAAAGTGATGTATGCATGACTTGCTGCAAATTAAATTCTTCGCAAGTTTGCCATATTCAACTTTCTTGTGGAAGCCACGGTTTGGGAGATATAGGGGTGTCCCACTTTCTTTTGTTTTCAAGATGGAGCCCAAACGCCATCATCGGGGATCCCAGGAAATTGAACTTAAGCTAATTATACCATTCCCCACGCAAAAACATTTCTGCCTTTTGGAAATGCACGGTCAAACTCCCAATTGACTTGATTACTAAGAGCATTTGAAGCGTTTGTACGTTGTTTTCTTAGGCAAGTTTTCCTTCTACGCACACTGGACAAAACGTTTAAATGCTTTTAGACGGTTTGCCGTTGTATCTGAAGCTGTGTTTCAAGCGAGAAAACAAATCTAAAAATAGGTTTCCTTCGTTTTTATCCCCGCATTTTCGATTTTCGTGAATCTTGAATTCATGTTGCATTCTTTGTACGTTGCTTGAAAGAGTTTAGCAAACAAATTTGGTAATGTAGGCAAGACAGGGGAAATGCGGAAGCGTTTTCACGCGAAATGTTTGAAGCCATTTATCTCGGTATCGAGGAAACTGCAGTTAGACGGTTTGGCCATTGCACGGCAGACTTTATGTTGCCTTTTTGCATATGCCGGTCGTTTTTCACGTATTGCTCGATTCAAATCGATCATTTGTTGTTGGTAGCGATCAGTGTTAATGGTTTCATCAGGTTTTAGTAATTCATAATATATTACACCCTTTTGATCCCAACCAAACGCAGAGCATTGTCTTCTTTCGAAAACGATTTGGTCTTGCAGTGGACGTTGTAGGTTCGTCGGATTCACCCACGATTTACGACGCTAAGGATTCTGAAAATATATCCACTTTTTATCACCTGTCACTATTCGGTGAAGAAATGATTGTATTTTATATCTGGCGAGCAGCATTTGACAAAAATTTACCCGTGTATGAAACTTAGGTTATTGCGTGATGCCAAACTTCGTCAGCTACTAGAGAAAGAAAATGGCGCTGCAGAACCGATTTTCCGGTCCTTCAACTGATAGCGAGCACCATCTATAGGGAAGTTCCGGTTTCATACTTCTACACCTGGTATACATCAAGGTGTCTATTTCAGTGAATAAGGACAAAAAACCAAACAATTGCTTGAACATAAATTTCTATTCATATCATAGATTCATTCGTTTCCATCCTGTTTTTGTTGCTGTTGTGTTTGATTAAAACTGACTTTTTTATATATAAGCCTTGAAACAATAAAACTAACTCTACCAAAACTGTTTAATTGTTGTAGTACCCCAATTCAATACTTGACGGTCTGTACAAAATATCATCTGTTAGGGATTTAACAACAGGCAAAGATACAGCCGAATCGGACGGAATTGCGAAACTACCGTCAAGTTCCAGTACGCAAATGATAACGTTCCGTTTTGAAAATGGTGTTGTTGTTACGTTAAGAACAAGCGGAACCGAGCCAAAGATTAAATATTATGCCGAAATGTGTGCAAAACCAGAAGAGAAGTATGCCAATCAAATTATGTATGTTTGACAATTTTCAATGAAATGGATCAATCGTTATTTTAGAGATTGGCCGAAACTTCGTGTAACATTAGCCGAAGTGGTGGATGGGGTTGTCGAAGAGTTTCTTCAGCCGAAACTAAATGGATTGATACCGCGATCTGATTGAACAGTCGTCCTTGAATATATGTATATAAATCAGTTGTTATCAACGTGATGACATTATCAATTCACACTGGCTATGATACAGACACAATGTGAAACACTTTGATATTAAAATCCTACTGCCATGCGTTGTATTTCGATGAGAATGAACAAAATGTACTTATAGGAAATGATCTTTGAGATCATATTAGTTTCATGATCATCATCACAAATCACAGTTCAATAGTATTTGATAGTAAAAACAGAATATTTTATACATAAATGAATCTTGTAACGTACCAATGATCGAAAGTGATAATTGAATCGCATGAATGCGAGAAAATGTAAATAGTTTACAAATGAAATATAAAATATATGCATCATGAATTTTGTTTTTCAATACAGAAAATAATCAATTATTTAGTGAATACTATCAAACTTTTAAAATGCTTTTTCGGTATCTAGAAAAAAATTGAACCAGGATCCACGTCAAAATAGTTTGATGACAAACCTCAAAACTATTGCTTGGTAAGAACCATTCTAACATTTGAAAATTCTAAAAAGTTGTGCGACTACATTTCCTGCATACATATTGATTCGAACAAAATTATCGTTTGAAAAACATGAAAATGTTGATAAAAAATTTAAATGACTGCCTTATTGAATGCATAGTAATTAATTAAACGCCAAAATGAAAAAAAACAGTCGCATTTTACGATAAGAAACTATTGAAACTATATAAAAAAACTAATACTCGAACCAACTTCGCTGAGGGTACCCGTATAAACAATTTAAGAACCTATGCAAACTATACGCATATTATAGGGAACAGTTCCTATTCTTTTCTCCTCGTACATCGAATTCGCTTGTCCTTATCATCTATAAAAAAAGTGAATGCTACTTTATCACCTGTGGGGAAGCGTAACTCAAAATTACCTCTGAAAATTTGATTGTAAATGCCAGTCATTTTTTCTAGTTGGATAACTATTCATGGCCAGTTGAAACGGACACACCGTCATCATAGATGATTTTTTGCGAATATCTTTGATTTGGATTTGTCAGGATTATGAAAATAATTAGATAAGATTGTTATTATTTTTTTGAAGACATTTTGTTTGAAGCTAATCTTAGATACTTACACACACATTTTTCTCTTCTTTTAGTGAAAAACTTACTGAAGCATTTGAATTCTTTAAAATTCATGAAATTGAATATGTATTCGTTGAATAAACGATAAGTTTTTTCTGGTACAGAGCACTCAAAGAGTCCTTTTTGATCGTCATTTCGTCGATTGATGTAAATTGCAAATGTATCATATCATATTGAGGCCTTACTGTTTTTTTGCCGCCCCGACCTCTCCACTGTCTTACAAGGAGAGGCTACGGTCTCGTCGTCTCTGATTTGGACGAATTTTGGTACGTAAGAAGACGTCAAGGATATTTGATACTTAAAATATTACACCGAAATACCCCCCCCCCCCGTTTTTGAGAAAAAAGCCTCTAAACTTTTTAGTGTCACTTATGGATTAGCAAGTTTTTACGTCTGACAGAAGCGGTGCAGTGTAGGAAGCAACGCGACTAGCTCGCGATTATGAGATTGTGTGCACGATCCCCGGCCGTTTTTTTAAAAATAATTGTGAACGTAATTAGTTTAAGGTAAATCGAATATCCTTGACGTTTTCTACTTATGTACCAAATTTCATCCAAATCTGAGACGATGAGACCGTAGGCTCTCCTTGTTAGTCCACCACTGTTGTTTACCAGTATGCTCCCAAAGTGATCAACGTGCAGAGTTTGTAACCGGGGCCCGGGGGCTTTCATAGTAAATAGAAATAGAAGTAGTCTCACTTTTAAATCGTCATCCTATTTCGCTCGCACATTTCACGCACCCTACGTCATGGATTCAATGAAATTAGGGCTGCCAAAGGAGCAAATCGTAGACGGCGCATATGACAAGACAAAATATAACGACATGTCACATTTGAATCAGTCGTTCGGAATGCCACATATTAAAATTTAGAAAATTGTCAGGCAACAAAAAAAAAACGAATAGGCACTAATCAAAATAAAAGCTTAGGGAATAAACAAATATTCTCTAGAGAATATTCAAATGGTTGTAGCGTTGCAAAATCAAAGAAATTTTTAAAAAGCGGGCACACGTGATGTGTGCTAGTATTTACGGCGGCTTGCTCACGTATTCCTTTGCAAATGCCAGTCGCTTAATTCTGTTTACTTTGGATACAAGTGGCTTCTTGCGTGCAACACGGCCGTGGTAGTCAAATTTTTTCAATATTTTGCGAACAGTATCGACGCAAATATGTATGTGAAACTTTTGCGCAATATCATTTCGCAGTGTCGATGCAGTTACACGAGGATTAGCTTTCACAGATTGGATAATACTGCGTGTTTCTCTTGTTGATAGCTTTGGTGGCCGTCCTGATCTGGGCTTTGATGCTAATACTCCTGTTTCTTTGTAGTTGTTAACAACTCTTTGGATGGAGGAATGTGTTCTTTCGACGATTTGGCCTATTTCGCGATATGTTTTCCTTTTTCGCCATAGGTCAACTATTATTTTTCGCTCGCTGGTATTAATCTCGCTTCTTTTGGTTGCCATGATGAAACTAACAACTTTTAACACGCGACACCACCTTGTCAGCACGCTTGCTTGAACACAATGCGCTATTGAAACTTTAAAGTAGTAAACAAAGCAAAGGTTTGGTGTCAAAACATCGGGAATTTCCCTTTTTATTGTTGTACGCAGACTTTTTCTTCCATACTCAGCGTTCATTTTTCAGAAATTCAATTTTTATAATTATTGGGTTAAACTTATATTCATGAAGTGTATCTATCAAGATAGTGAAAACAATATTGTATAAATAAAAAATAGATATAAATAAAAAAAACAACTTTTGTATTTGGTTTTTCATAACAAAAGAAAATTTTTACTTCATGTACGCAGACTTTTTCTGCTAAGTGTATATATGCAGAAATATGATATTAAAATTTTATAAAGATCGGAGTAGTCTAACTGTATTTTTAGGCAACTTTCACTCTGTCACCCGAGCGCGATTCTTCATTAAAAAAAAACTTTAAGCGGGTTTTCTCGAAACAACGCTTTTCGACGCCGCGTTGATGAAATCTCGGGAATCACTGAACCGATTCTTACCAAATTTTTACCAGGCATTGTTTATGACAACAGCTATAGCGCGGATGGCGGGTTTTCCAAAATTTTGATTTAAAGTATTTTTTGGCCGAAAACGATGAAAATAAGCATGTTTTTTTTCGAAAAATGTCCGCCATTTTGTCAATTTTGCAAAAATCAAAAATCGCTCTGTTCGCGCTATAGCTATTAACATATTGAACCTAAAACTTTTCGATTTTTTTTGTTTCACACCAACCATCTCGAAAATTTTATCAACAGCTCAGCCCTTCTTGTTTTTTCGACAGTTTTTCAACCAACATTTTCATTGATAAAAACTCACATAATTGAATAAAATTTTTTTTTTTGCGTATTTCGGGAATGTATTTATTGAGTATAAACCCTTTTTCATCAATATTCATAATGTAAACCTATCTAAAAAATTATTGAAAACAACCCGTTTTTACACTGCTAAGAGAGGGTAGACCCCTTAATGCGTCTGCTATGTTGAGCGTACATAAAAATGAAGAAAAAAGATAATTTTTCCTGCCTGCATTGAAAAGGAAAAAGCATAATAAGAGATGCATGCGAAGAGTGTAACAGTTCGTGAATTTTTTTTCAACGTTGGGAGTTGAAAATCTTCAAAAGATACCAAGTCGCTCCTGCTTCTTCTGCTCCATCACTTTTTGCTTGCGCCATCCGTGTGCAAAAGAATTACAGGTAGTGAAAAAATAAAATCGAACGATTTCAACGTCAGTTTATAATCAGCTGCGATCGAGTGCGGACAAAATCTTACCTGCGATAGAAAACTGAGAGTTTTTTTTAAATAATTAAAGTGTTTTGAACTGAAAACTGTTTGTTTTTAAAATGGTGTTGACCATAGACTAACAAAAGTACATTTTAAAACTTTTACATAAAGATTATTCCTTTTCTACCATACAGAAAATGTGTAGAAAGAAATCGTTTAGTGTATCACAGTCTACAGTGTCACATTACAAAAGAAACGGGATCCCAGTTTTGGGAGCGAAGGAAAGAAGGAGTGGAGGCGGACGGAAGCGTGTACTGAAAACTAGCCAACTGGCGTCTCTGAAGAAAATGGCTTCTAAGAAAAATCCACCAACACATAAACAGATGTCGAGGCATTTCAATGTGTCTGTCGGGGTCATACGATATGCCATAAAAAATATTTTAAAGTTGAAACGATTAGAAAAACCGAAACGGCATTACCGGAGTGAAGCAACCGTTGAAAAAAGGTATCGTCGTTCTTGGGGGCTGTACAACTTGCTCAAGTGTGATAAATGGAAAAATTATATCACGGTCGATGAAGCTTGGTTTTACATCACTAATGCCGATGGACAAAGAAACATGCAGTACGTAAGCCGTGAGAAAACAACTAAGGATTTGGACGCCTTCACAAAACCGTCTTATCCACGTGGTATAATGATGTTCATGGGTATTTCATACAACGGGCCTACAAAACCAATTTTTGTTGAGGCGGGTGTCAAAATCAATAGTGAATATTATATAAAATGTGTTTAAAACCACTTATAAGAGAAGCAAAAGGTTTATACCCAGAGGAAAATTGGATGATTCATCAGGATTCAGCTCCGTCGCACACTTCAAAAAGGATTCTAGGTTGTCTGAACGATTAAGGAATTTCGTTCATCCATCCCAGCATGTGGACACCATCATCACCAGATCTCTCGCCATGCAATTATTTTTTATGGGACTATTTAAAATCGCAAACAAGCAAGCACAACATTGAAACCATCCCACAGCTTAAACGAGTTATACAGCAGGAAGTTAAGAAAATACCGCTCGAAATGATACAAAAAGCTTTAAAACGGTAGTCAAAATTATGTACAGCAGTCTACTATAATAAGGGATTATTGACATATAAAATTGTTTTTCAAAAATTAATAACTGAGTTTTTATTCAATTTCGAAATCGTTCGATTTTATTTTTACACTACCTGTATTCACTGTTTGTATATTTGCTGAGTACTTCCCAGGCGACGAATATCGGTATAAGGGACACTACTACAACAATACCTTTAAATTTTAAAATCAAGTTGGCTTGGTCGATTCGAATCTATTTTGACTACTGAAAATACGCTTCACATTCAGTTCTACTTCCACTTGAGCTTGGAGCTATTTAAAATTTTCAGTATCCTTTTAATCCATTTTGGCCGGAATCTAAATTCTAGTATATTTTAATTTTATTTTGAATTTTCTTTTTCTTTTTCGTTGAAATTTTTTGGTATTATCTAATCATTTTGTGTAATTTTTCGAAATAAATTGCCCAATATCTCGGTAAGTGATCTGAACCAATTAAAATTCGTTTTTAGGACTGAAATTCATAATTAAATGTTATCGACATTTTTTTTAGAGTGGAACTTTTCAGAACTTTATCAATGTCCATCTGTTGTCCTTCGGTTTGCTATCCTGTATCTTGTGCGACCATCTACAGCGGAGGCTATTCAAATCTGTTGACTACCTGTATCGAAGTTCCTGACAGATCGGCGGGTTGTCCATGTTCTTGCGAGGATAAAACACAATCGGAAACGACGTCATTCCCTGCGTCTTATCTGTTTTCAAGTGAACATTGTGGGAAGCGAAATGGATTGCAAGACGAATGCTGTCGGGGAGGTTATCCTGGAAGTCGAACTGTAGGACGATTAATTGATAGGTGGAAATGCTGTGAGCCTTTTTAATTCTTGGCTAAGCTAAGATACGTTTCAATAGATTTTATCTCTAAAAATGATTAAATAAATTAATGAGTTGAGAAGATGTTAGAATTGGTTGTAAGCAAATCAGTGTTAAGAACGGGTTTCACTTGAGCTGATTCAAAAGGACAAAAGTATCACTATAATTTCTGTTGGGTGCGATTCCTGCAATTTATTTAAAAAATATTTTTTTGCGATTGATAGTAACGCCTATCGAAACATTGACATCTGTATTATCACTAGTCAAAGTATACCCAGCAAAAACTTTGCCTCTATAGGTTTTGATCGTAATTGTGTTTTCAGGATCACTCTAATTAGTTTTATTTCTGGGCAACAAGTGAAAATTTCGGTAAAAGTGGTACACATTTACATTTGTAGAGAGCAACTAAGATCCAATTTAAGTGACTGTTGTATCCAGAAAGGATTTAATGACCATGCTAACATTGGTTTTGTTTTAAGATAACTGCAGATCAAAAAAAGGCCCTTGTGTATATAATTGAACGGTGTGGTTTTCAGGTTAAGAGTGCCAGAGCATGTCCTATCTCATGAACGAACTGGGCAGCCTAGTGTAAAGGGTCGCTGCGAGTGATGCATATAAATATGATATTTCTTTACAATTGTTTGAGCCGTTCTTAATAAAATGATTCGCGAAGCATCTTTTTGCTCCTTTATTCATAAAAGTGGGCAAAAAACGCAACAGAAGCAACGTAAGGATCTGGCTGTTCTAAGCCATATCTTACGAGTAATTTTAAATAAGCTGTGTACGGTTTAACGATAAAATTAGGTACTTTACCAAAATAAGCTGAGGAAATGTATTCAACATTGTTATCCTTCACATTTTCCGTAAGAAAACTTTTAATGTAAACGTTTCTTCGCGAGGACTTTAAAACTGAAAAGAAAATAAGTTACCTAATTTCTGCATTCAAGAGGCGATATTACATGTTGGTTAAGATAAACTCCATAATAGGAAATGATTATTAGTTTTTCTAATTCCAAATGGCGAAATAGTATAAATATAATGTCTGTGCAGCATTTATGGATATTTTGGGCGTAATTAACACGAATGTTTCGCACGCGAAAAAATCTAGTTCAGTCGATGTAGAAACAAAAATTGCATTCAATCTCGATTCCGCCAAAATTTATGCTTAGTCCTTTCAAGCTTACGTGAAAAGACTTTTTAGCCTACCGTTTCTCTGATTGCTCCTCGCACATTACTTTACTAAAAACTCTCGGTCCAGCACATTCCTCGTACTAGATTTAGACTTTTTTGACGAAAAATCGGATTCCTGTGGTTCAACAGGCTCCTTACTCTCCTGATGTGACCCCGTACGACTTCTGGCTGCCCTCCAAACGTAAGAGGCCATTGAAAGGAAAGCAATTTCAATCAATTACGGCTGCAACGGCAGCAAAGCTAAACTCCATTCCGAAAGAAGCTTTCTCGGAATGCTTCCATCAATGGCAGCACCATTTGGACAAGTGTGTGGAGTCCCAAAGAGGTCCTTGGGCAATCTTCTTCCCGTCCATAGCTCGGTCAAGGCATCGGTCAGCTGTATAGCGATCGCATTCCAGAGTATTTGACGAGACACACTTGATGGCAAGTATGCTGAAGCTGGTGTACAGGGTTGCCGCTTGCCCATCGTTGGAAGATTTTTTGAAAGAATGTGTAAATAAAAGGGAAAAGTGACAGGGGTATACATGTCAAAAACATAAAAATGATATGTTAATAAGAAAGGTACTTCGCAACGTTGTCACGGTTCGATATGATGCGTATAAATCACCACACCACTGACTTTTGTTAGGAGCCACCGCTCGATAGCAATCGTGAAGAAAAAAATGTATAGGTAGGACTCTCGACGCAATCGCTTTGTGTTCTATACTCTGGTGGTTGACTTCGAGGTAGGTGGTATAGGAAGCAAAGCTCTGCCAGCGTTTGGGAACACGTCCCCACCATTCACCAATGAGAAGTTGCCTTCGACCGACGTCAAAGTTCCTGGACGACGATCGGCAAGTGAAATCTCTCGCACAATACTGGTTCGAGCACCCGCTAACTTGTCGCGAGGCTAACGACCGGGGACAAAAATTAAGTTTCGTTGCATATTGCTGAAACCGAAAAAAGATGTTGGTGCTGGTGGTCGGCAGAGCAGATCAGTAGACAATCCTAAGATTAGTTTAGAGTGTAATCTCCGTAGGAATGAGTTGTGGCAAAGGACGCGGTAACGGCTTATAAACAGAGTAGAACCGAATGGGAGTGTCCTTTTTTTGGCATTTGGAATGAAGTCTTTTAGGTTTTGAAGTTTGAGTAAAGTGATTTGTTCGATAGAAATATAATCTAATATCGGTGAGCCACATTCTCGTTAGACGCCTTAAAGGGGTCCATTGGGATGGATGCATTGGGTCCACGACTGCACGGCTGAGAAAACCTTCAACGGGCTAAGAAACAGTATAGGCCCTTTTCCTTGAGGTACGGTAACAGTGCCGTGCGCCATTACGCTCATTCGCGTTACTAGAATAAGTCTCATCATTAATATTATTTAGAGAAATATCTTTTGTATAGTTTTCGAAATTTATAGTATTTATGTAGATATTACTGAAAAGTGGTCAAGGATTGCACCTCGCGTCTTTTTTGTGTGGAAATTTGCTATTTAGAATAAAATTTGCCAATTTTTGTCATAAAGTTTAATATCATATGGTAGTGCATCTAATTTGTTCATTATAGGCACTACAGATTAGAAATGGCGTGCTCCAGTAGAAATTTGTACACCAGATGAACGACTCCAATTTTTTTTAATTAGCTACTAGGATACCTAAAGGATCTATTTCAAATGTGACCTCAGAGAAACAACCTCAACCATTTATGAAATAATCGAAACAGCAGAATACCTGCATCAAAAACTTTAATACAAATTCAATTAAACTGAGACTTCTTAAATTAAAATATGTAATTGCCGCATGATGGCAAAACTTGCAATCTCTGCTTGAAGAAAGAGAAGAGAACAGAACACAACGATGTACACAATATCTTGAACCATGCTGTAACAGTTTCTAAACGACACATTTTTTTTCTGAACAGTTAATTTTCATATAAAAAGTCTTCCTTTTCTTTTCAATAAATTGAATTATGTTTCTGCAGATTTTTCATTCATTAATATATTATTTCAATAATTAATGAAGACGAAGAAGATTAGTGAAGAGTGTATTTAATTTTTCTGGCTCCACATTTCTAGTTTTTTTTGCAAGCTTTGTAATTTGTTTGAAAACAAATATCCCTCATATGCAACATCTTCCAACATTTTTAAATAAAATTAACGATTAAACATTTGCCGCTGTTCAAAATCTTTATTTCAATCGTTAGTAAATATTATAATAAAATTTGAATATTCGTTTTGTGGCACCAACTCCAGTAGTTTGGCCTGAATTAAAAATGAACCAAAACAGTCCGAACAAATTTGCTAAAATAAAACAAAACAATTAATAATTTGCAACTAGTTTCTTCAAATCCTTTCTTACATTCAAGCGTTTTTTCCTTCACAACGGTTCCGCAATAGTATTCTGATGTAACTCCTGTCTCCAGAATTTTGGACATTGGTGCATATATGTAATCATTGGCCATACCAGGCATTCCGCCGGCGTCGTTACAGTATGACCCGGTTTGCATTACTGCATCGTTGTATTCTAGATCGAAGTACTGGGCGAATAACCTGAGGTGGATGGAATAAGTTCAGAAATTTGATTTTAATAAATTAAAAAATCCATTCCACGTCCACAGACTTTATGGAAGAGATTCAAGTAGATCTCATTCGGCATGGGAAATGCCCTTGTGGAAATAGTTATGCTGACAATCGGAACTTTCATTTCACTATTTCCAGGACTAAATAGTTTTGCCTGCCATCCTTTCCATCATGTGTCACATATTCTACAATGTTTCTTCAGGTCGCCAATAAGCAGCCTATGTTTCTTTGCAAGCCTGATGGTTCAACAGGAATTTCGATACTTACTGCAGTTTCGATTGCGTCGCGGATTTTTTGAAGCACACAGTGTATCTCGTGTTGCCTGGATAAGGTCCTTGACCGTTGTTCCAATTGAATGACTCTACAGATCCGCTGGAGGAAGTGAAGTATTGGTCACAACCACTTGGTGCCATCAAGTCCGTGTCGTAGGTGCGAGTGCCAATTAAATCTTTTGCATTTAATGCCTCTTCTGGTTGTGATTGTTCATTAAGTTGTTCGATGCTTCTACTTTTGCCGGGTGGACATACTATTTGAGTCACCAGCATTTGATAGTTGCCACCACCGGGATTTGCACTTATCGTGTAGCTGTTTTGTAAGTTAGATCCATCAAATGGTATGTACACTGGGAAGAGCAAAAAGGGTTTGATTAATAAACTAAAATATGTTCCTTTCTAAAAAATAACTAAGGAATCTAGGAATCCGTGTCGAAATTTTGAGACCCGAAAATTGAACGACATCCATTTGCCCGAAATGGGTGTTTACCTTATTTAGAATCGACGGAGCAGAAAGTCTAGTGATATCAATGAATCCGCAGGCACTCAATCTTTGCATGCCCTTTGCTATATTATTAGTGTCGCTAACAAGACTACAATGTCCTCCATGAGTTCGCGTGGACAAGTGAATGCCTGAACATATAAATGTTCACTTCTTTTTTTCATTGTTACTTCTTTGAATGATGAACAAATCATCTGCTGGTGTTTCTATTTATGAACCTTGTTAAATTCCACCCTCATTACAGTTGATGTAGTTTAAAATTAAAGAAGCTTCGACTAGTTTCCATCCAAGGCGAAAATTATTCAAGGTTTAGACAAAGTACACCAAGGAAAATTAGCCGCCCATCTTTATTGATTATCTTTGATAACATGAAACCACTCCACCAACACTCGTAAGAAATAATAAAGGTTTGAATCAAACTATTGGATGAATGAATGAATTACAAAGAAAAGTGACTGACATTGACTAAGCATACAAAACTGATCGATGGTCTCGTTGCAAATCTATCACCGCTGATGGCCATAAACCAACACCAATAGCCTGATTTCTCAACAGCTAGACTTTATCATCATGAAAGGACTAGTTGACAAGTAACTTATTCTTGTGAGTGACATGATCATTTTCAATCAAACTAATCGTGACATAAATATAACCACAATCGGATAAACGTCAAGATGACAATGGCAAAGGTTTGGCAGATGGTCACAAAACTCACCACACAACAGAGTGCGTTCCGAAAAAAGATGATATCAGCTATGTTAAAGTCCAACGCCAGTTCAACCATTCCTTCATGAAAAGTCACGAAAGAAAGTTAACTCAAAGTCCATAAAAGGCAGTAATCACATAATTACCCCCCCCCCCCCTTCAACAGAAACAATGGACAACCACATGAATATTGTTCGCGATAAATGAGAAACTGTTCGACTTGCAACTAATTTTGGACTTTTCTTGGAAGAGTGATCCCAGGCAGGATCAATGATCTGGCGAGCTCAACTGAGATGGGGTGTCTAGTGGGAAAATACAATCATCTGGCGGTGATTCTGCAGAAGTACGATAATTTTAATCAGGAAAACTAAAATGTAAATGGCGATGGCGAGGCCAGAATAGAAAAGACTTTTCTAAACGAAGTATCCAGTGCTTTAATGCAATGACCATATATTCGACAAGTGCTCAGGAATGGGTTGAACAAGCCTAGTATCTAGGCAAACGAAGGAAAAAATATCTGTAAATTGTATCAGATTATTATAGTGCAAACTCAGAAACATGATGGTTACGCAAAAAAAAAAAAATTCGAAATAATTATTTTTCGAAATAAAATTTTTTTTGCCCATGAAAAAATATTCTCATCAACTAAAAAAATCCATTTTCAAAATGCAAAATTATTTTTTTACAAATGAAAAGATCTGTTTTCTTAGTGAAAAAATATTTTTTCCCAACGAAAAAATCTTTTCATTATTGAAAAAACTTATTGCGGTATGAAAAGTCTTTTTTCGCAATGGAAAAGTCATTTTCTTTTAAGAAAAAGTACCCCAAATGAATTTTTTTTATCTTTTAAACTTTGCCGTAATCAGGAAATTCCCAGGTGAATCAAAAATGGTATTTTGTAGATGCAACTTAAATAAAAGTATGTACATATCTTGCGGGCTAGGAGTTTTGTACTTTGCATACACATAAATCAGTGAGAAATGAAGCCAGCAATAGATATTTAGTCCAGTAAAATTGTCCTGGAAATGACGTCAACCATGCATTTTGTGCTGGCAGGCCGATTTGTTTTGGAATTTGTGGTAAGTTCAACAATGACATTAGACTCATGTTTCTGGGATCGCAGACCACACCCTTTAGACACCATCTTAAAAACAAAGTGAAGTAGGATACTCCCATATTTCGAAAACCATGGTACTCACAAAAAAGTTGTGTATGGCAAACTTGTGTAAAATGTAATTTGCAACAACTTGCACGCATATTACTTTCATCAATAATAAATAAATGAATAAAATAAAAAGTTACAACCAAAAATGACACCTAAAAAAGGGGCTCATCTTTCGAGCGCCATAATTTCTTCGTCACCACTTTTACCGCAAAACATTTTAAGACACAGTCACAAGTCGTTTGCGGTATCGCCTGTTTTTATCACTGGAAGTTGGCAGGAGTTATTGTGTCTCGTAGGGGACAAAAGTTGTGTGAAAAACACATTTTCAAACTGAATAATTGGCTTCCAAAGGCAAACCCCACTGATCACAAACACTTAGAGCATTTTGGTAGACAAGCGAATGTGTGGTGCAATGTCTTACTGAGTGCTTAAGTTCAAGTTTCTGAATATCAAGATGATCTGAGCATCATAATTTCAATCAATTGATTTATCCGATTTTTTAAAAAAAGATTTTTTTATTTGGGAAGAAGGTTTTTCTTCTGGGAAGAAGATTCTTTTATTTGGGAAAAGATTTTCCACTTCGAAAAAAAGGAAATTTTTACTTGGGATGGAATTCACTTCAAACGAGAAAGGTTATATTTTATAGCTTCTTAACAATTAGAAGAAGCATACAATTCTATAGTCAGTTCATCTAATGATTTCGTTTTTATGACTCTAAAAATTAGTGAATAAAAGTTAAGGGGTCCATAAAGCAACATGTTTATCAAAATCGGTTGATAATTGCACTACGCAGGAAATTACGTAATTGACTAATAATTATTTTGGTCTGTGCACATTATACGATCATTATGACGGGAAACATCACGTATTATTAAATTTGATGCAAAAAATATCCTTTTGTACTTACTAACCTATTTTCGATGGAAAAACTAGTATATAGCAGATATCACCAGCCAATCGATAAGATGTAAAATTCATTCAATAATAATTTTAAGAAAAAAATGAAACAGAACTTTTATGATAAACGATAGTCGTGGAAATGTAAAAATCAATTTGATCGTCCCTGCCAATTATTTGGATGTGATACTTGTGGTCACCTAAGATCTTTGATGTCTGTACCAAGATCATCAACTGTTCAGGCAAAATTTAGATTAAAAATATGTACCAAGCTATGAGTATCTTGTCGTGGTATCTAGGATCTAAAGATAAAAAAAAAACAATTTATGAATCTACTTACGATGTTGATTTGCACTAGTACCACAAATCCGGAACCTTCCAATCTGTATATATCCGGTGTTAGGACATGCCGGCACTTCTCCTGGAGTTGCGAGTGGCGATGGTAAATTCGTGGTGAAATCCACTCTCAACTGGCAAACATATAAGTGATACGGTTTGATGACATAATTACAAATTTGACCACTGGACGGTCTGACCAGGTTGAGCCATTTGTAATTTGATACTTGGCCACAGTTGAGATTGACTGAAATGCAAATATATGAAATGTTGGCCTGAGCAAAAGAAGAACCAAGCACTTACTGGGAATGGTTTTCGTTAAACCCAAACTATGAACAAAACTCTGACCACAAAAAAGGATAAGCACTACCAAAAGACTTTTAGAAGCCATATTTCGCGACTGGTTGAAGAAAACTGGTGATTAAACTCTACACAGAATGTGTTTTATAGATTTTAGACTCAAGTTTAATAGAAATGTATCATCGTCATTTATGATGTTGCTAATAATTCGAGTACTAAAATTCAATGTCGCGATTAAATGGAATTGCTTAATCGTTTTATTGATATGATTTTCGGCTGGTTTATTGCGCTCCCTGAGCTTTCGAGTAGAAATTTGAAAGTTTCGTTGCTATGAAAAATGTACGCACTTTGCTTGGTCATAATTCGCATAATGTATTTTATGGGATCGGAAATTGATTCTGAAAATCCTACAATTTGCTGGCAACCTTTGATCTGATTTCTGTTCGTAAACATTGTAAAATTTATTTTGGGATATAATCTCATCGTGATGAATTTCTGGACATTGAAAATAAGATAACTGATAAATGAAATGTTTTTTTAAATTTAGATTATTATGTCTGAAAAATGCATCACAACGAAACCAATATGTATTCTCGATATGGGTGGGAGGTATTTATCAATGGAGTGTATAAAGTATATTTTGTAGGGAAGCTTTCTTGGTTTGTGAATTTCCATCTTGGATATACTGTTCTATAAATATCTAGGTTGAGTTAGGTTAGGAGCTATGCTGGTGCTAAGCCCGACGGTTAGCGTTTCATATGGACCATTGGTTCATTGGGCGCTGTTGATGTGAAAACCTCCTAAGTCATAACATGTGTTAGAACCTTCTACTCTAGTCAACAACATTGTCTTCTAGTGTGCAATTCCCTATTTTATAACATGTGTGTGCTATAAAATAGCCAAAACGTAGGCATATATACGAACCAATTGACGGTCGTTATAATTCGCAGATGTAAATTATAAAACTAGTTGAAATATAACGAGCTTAATCCATCTCGTGACGGATGGCAAATGACAGCACCTGAAGAGGATGCCATCCGACATAGGGATGGACCGTTCCGATCGTAACTGATAAGAAAACCTAATATTCGTCACTTTACTCCAACATGTGATGCGTTTGCTAAATGCAACATATGTAGATCTTCAATTAGCTACAAATCCACCATCGGAAATTTGAAAATGCGTTTAACGAGAAACCATCCTACAATTCATGTCGTGCATTTAGGGGAAAGTGTTTCTCATACTACTGAAGATCCACAATCCAGTACTGCAGCAGATAGTGAGACAGGAAATATATGTACAAAAAATGCACACAATTCTGATAAGGTATGTTACATGTTGCTTTTGTTTTTCACTAACAGTAAGAGGGAATCTTTAGGTAACCTGCAAAAATGAGCACCAAATTAAAACAAGCCGCGAGGTGCGACCCTTGAGGTCCACACGGTCAACTTCCCAGTAATATCTACAAAAACATCAACAACATTACAACAATGAGAGGTAATAGTAACAGGAATGAGTTAATATGAATCATATCGTCTACGGGAGGGTCCATTGATTACGTAAGGTTTTTGGTCGATGAGGACAGATTGAATATTCACGCGGATCAATCGGTAGGGGGCCTTTTTGGTCTTGAAAATTTTTGTTGGTTTTCAAAATTTAAGCAATTTTTTTTAATTAAAAGACTATAAAAACTATTAAAAATCTGCTCAAATTATAATAATATCTTAAAACTTTGATTGAATTTACAACAATTTTTTTAGAATAAAAGATATAAAGTAATAGCACTCGTATGAACCCTCTTTACATGGTAACTTTGAATGATTTTTCATTTTTAATTTAGCTTTTTTAACTTCCCAGTATATGGGAAGTTAATAACGCCGTTTATTTCCAAACAATTTTCAAACAAACAGCAACAATATATAGATAATCAGCTTTTGAAATTGTTTATATGAGATTATCAACCATTTAAAGTTGTTAAAGACAGAGGATTTACAAATTTTGTGCAAGCCTTAAATCGAAATTACACTCTAAGAAATCAAAAAAAAAATTGCTAACTATATGATACCATCTTTATATGAAAAATGTTTAGTTGATGTCCAGGATCTGGTTAATAGTGTGGAGAAAATGATCTTAACCACAGATTGCTGGACATCATTAAATAACGAATCATTTATTGCTTTGACGGCACATTTTGTTGTCGATGACATCCTGAGAAATATACTTATCTCTTGCCAAGAAATGGTAGAAGGACACACAAAGGAGGGTCTAGCGAATGAGACCGCAAATTTAATGCAAAAATGGTGCATCCAAAACAAAATAGTAGTAGTAGTTTCAGACAATGCAGCTAACATTACAGGGGCTATACAACAAAATCTGAAACTAAGTCATCTTGGGTGCTCTGCGCATAAGCTCAATTTAATTGTGATGCATGCACTTAACGAGCCCAGCGTAACAAAATTGTTGGGTATGGTGAGAAAGAAAGTCACACATTTCCCAAAAAGCCCAAAGTCATTTAAGAAGTTAGCTGAAAATCAAAAAAAGAAGGAATTGAAACTCCATTGAAGCTAATAGCTTCAGTGGCTACCAGATGGAATTCCACTTACTACATGCTTCAAAGATTTGTCGAGCTCGAAGTTCCATTGAAAACAACAGTGGCAGTAATCGAGAAAGAGCTTCCAATACTTACCACACAAGAATGGAAAGCTGCACGTGATTTGTGTGTCGTTCTAGAACCATTTGAGTACTTAACGAAGATTTGGGGTTCTGACATTTATCCTTTTGCTTCTTCTTTAATTGTATTGATCAATGGGCTTCTTGATATTTACAATCAAATTCTAACGGACGTTAATTATTTGGAGCTACATACTTCCATCAAAACCGTAATTAAAACGTTCATTTTTGAAATTAACCGGCCGGAAAGATTCGGTTTTATGGAGCAAAATCCAATACTTTCAATGTGCACTCTGCTAGACCCTAGATTTAAAAATATACCATTTAAGGATCAAGCTCTTGTTGAATCGACAAAAAAAAGAATAATTGCTAAACTTATTGAAGAAGCTAATAATAAAACTGAAAACTTAGTTGTACGAGTAGACGAAAATAGTGGAATTCAAGTTATGGATATTCAAAAAAAAGGTGGAAAATAAATTTGATGTTTGGAATTCATTTAACAAAGCCGCAAGTGAAAGGATGTCTCAAGGTATAATTTTTTTAAACACTATTTTCAGCAGCCAAATATGTATTAAACGAAATTTTTTTAGGCACATCTGAAAATTTTGCAATACTCGAAGTAAACCGTTATTTACAGGATTGCTTGGTGGATCGCAGTAAAAGCCCTGTAAAATGGTGGTATGATCACAGATTTCAGTACCCACATTTTAATATCCTTGCAAAAGAAATGTTAAGTGTGGTTGCTACTTCTGTGCCTTGTGAGCGCCTTTTTTCTAAAGCAGGGCTTATTATAAGTGAGCGGCGAACGAGGCTCTCAGCAGAAAAAGCCAAAATGTTGCTTTTTTTGGATTGCAATTATTCAGATTAGAATAAGAGTTTTGAGTTTAAAATTATTATTATTTTATGTTTAATTCTAAGTTTAATATAATTTTTTTGTGATATTAATAAATTTAACAATAAAAATCTTCGTTCACTGAAACATTACCATTTGTGGAACAGGATAGGAAAGATGCACTAAAGGAACTGGAACGGATATCGGAACTGGTTCCAGCAGCGGAGCGGAACGACTAGAACCAGTTCCTCGATTATTGATGATTTTCCCATCTCTAACCGACACGCCGAAACCACACTTCCTACTCCTAAGTCATCACGTGAAACATCCTGATTTCTTGAGGAAATCCAGGAGTCGGTCCATTCCAACAGTTCCTGGACTCAGCTCCGCAAAAAAGAATTCCCTTCAATGCTTATGCCTCCTAGCATCTAGAGTCAGACATCTGCACAGAAGATACTGATTATATCTCTTCTTGATCGCAAAAAAAAAAAGCTTTCGCAAACTACGGATCTTTACACATTTGAAGATGTATTTGTCAGTCGAGCCATGGGTTCCGAGCCCTACGAGCTAGAAGCAACGGAGATACTTTTAGTGGAAATCAATAATACCAAATATCACCGTTTATATCAACTGAGTTTACAAATAATGAATTTTTTATTTTGTGATACATTTTGTAAAAATAGTTCATTCTTTCATTCAGCATTCTTTCTTTTTTTTGCTAGAGTCTGAATCGTTTTATAAGGAAGCAGCAGTGGCAAACAATGAAATTTACTAAAACTTAAATCCAAGAATTTCTTTTTGGAAGAACTCAACTCCAATCAACTCAATTTTCAGTAGATGAGAGCCGGTCAGTTTGAGGTAAATATTTACATGCTGGGCCTTATCTTGATAAACATGCGATATCGTAAATGGTATACCGTGGTAAGGTGGGCCCAAGCCACAGCACCTAAGCCTGGCGAGCTGCGCTGACTTCTGTTGTGCTACGTTTGAAGTGTCGCAATTTGTAAGATTGTTTGCTTGCGTATCTGATTTTTATAGTGCTATCGTTTATTTTGGGATAGAATTCTGATTAAAATAGTTGATTTTTGTGCTCTTGGGTAGATCATAAATGGAATTTTGATTCAGAATGTCCTCGAAATTCTAATTTAAAGTTAAGTAGAATGTATAGACTAGAAATTTGATATTGATTCACTTTCATGCTTTTGAACTTGTCGGTTTTTCCTTAATCGGGCAGTATGGTGGCAAATTCAGGTATTATGATTTGAGGCCGAAACTGACTAGATTTTCCTACTAACGATTTACAATATTACGAACCAAACTAAGCTGGCCCTTCAGCAGGCACGACTTTAAAGAGTTCATTGCTTCTTACCTAGAATTGAACGTCTATTAAGTCAATGAGATGAAAGCCTTTTTCAATTCCAAGCTCATTGAGATTTTTATTCATCTTAATTCATTAGTTTATAAATTTGGAAAATGTATCTTTCATCAATACGATTTTAGTTTGCCAAAAATATTGTTATGTTAATTTTGAAAATTTATCCATACCAACATCACTTTAACAATACTGTTGAATAGAATAGAAGCAGCTTTATTGAATCAAAAACCAAATAAAACTTTTAGAATAGGTGTCCTGGTAGCATGGTTTCTTAAAAAAAATAGGTCACTGCTAACATGGCTCCTCCATCAAATCGTTTCCAAGATGTAGACTGACGAGGCTTCACTTCCATCTTTCTCGAAAGAATGAAAAAAATAGTAAATCAACAAAAAGATATGGCACTGGGAAATTTCAGCTGTGTCGGATGCAACATGCTTACAAGAAAGATGGTCACCTAAGATAGCCCTAGTAGACTTATTTAAGCAAAAAAAAGGACAATTTGTAAAACAAGGAGATCGTCTTGTACCCATTTTTAGTGTGTCCTCGATAACATCTCACACAAGGTGTCTGTCGAGATATCTGCGCGGATATCTTTGCAGCTGCCTATGCGGATGGTTGCGCAGACATTTATGCGGATGCGTGTGCAAATGTTTGTGCAGAGCCACTATGCGCTAATTATTCAAAACAATTAACGATTTTTCAAAACAAATTTATTTAGTTTTATTGAATAAAATATATTGTTAGCGTGATATATTCCAGCTAACTTACTGCTGGCATTGACGGTGTGCCGTTGTCCCTAATGTTGGTCTGTGTCAATCTCATTCGTTTACTTACCTCAAGTTCATCTTCATACTTTGCGCCAGTACGACAATTCTTATAAACATGCTTCCCGGAACGTATCCCCGCGCGCTTTCAAAACTGTACACGTCTGTGTTAGTTGAACGTTAGAAGAGAACGCTGAAGGACGTATTTTGCAGACTAGAGGCACATATATCAAATTTATTCGTGATTTTTCAATAACTTAAACTTTAAAAGCGCTTATCTCGGAAAAACGTTTTTCAAACTGGCTGCACTCCTTTCTCAAACAATTTTTGGTTCGATTCACTTGAAATTTTTACAGTATGTTCAAAACTAGTGTCTGCTAGGAAGGTAGAATTTTTTTAATGTTACATATTTCAATTGTTATTAACAATTTTCGAGCGTATTTTTTTCGTTTTTTTTTACATATTTATTCGAAATGACGCCATTTTGTCATAAATCAATTTAAACAAGCCGCGAGGTGCGACCCTTGTGGTCCACACGGTCAACTTCCCAGTAATATTTACATAAATATAACAAAATAATAATTATGAAAATAATAATACTAAGAATAAGTTACCTTTCGTAACAGTAATTGGAATGACTTAATATTAATCGTATCATCTACGGGAGCGTCAATCGATTACGTAGGTAAGGGGGGATTGAATATTTACGCGGATTAATAGGGAGGGAGGGGGGCAGGTTACAAAGCCCTATCTACGTTATTTGTTATTTTCATATCGATGAAAGCTTTTTAAGGCATATGATCTAGCAAAGTATTGACTACAAAACATTTTACCATTCAAAGCTTTCATTACCACAAATGAAAATTTGATTAATTTTTTTTGATGTTCAAAATTTAAGCAGTTTTTATATTAAAATTAAAACACGGTACTGTAAAAATTCTTCAAAATCTGTTTAAACTATGCAAATATCAATAAACTTTGATGGACTTAACAACAATGTCTTAAAAATAAGAGATATAAGGTAAAATCATGCATATGAACACTTTTTACATGGCGACTTTGAATGATTTTTTAGTTTTTAATTTAATTTTTTAGACATGATGAAAAAAAAGTTTGCTATTTTGTCTCCAAAAATTGATAAGGATTTATAAACTTTATAAACATTAATTACCGTGTTGTGCAAATCAGGTTAAAAATTTATTTTTTATGGAAAAATCGTAATATTTTGCATTTTTTATTAACTTAAAAAATGGCTTCAACGATTTTTTTGTAACAACAAAAACATAACAAAAATGTCCATAAATATCGTTTGGCACCTCAATGATGCAAATATTATATCTGATTCGTGAGATTTAGTGAATGATAGAAATGACCTTAAAAATCATGATGACTTTTAATGATTTTTTATTTTTGATTTCATTTTTTTTTGTAATCATGAGAAGAAGTTTTGATGGTATTTTTACAAACACTGTTTGGAGTATATAAATTTTATAAACATTGATTACTGTGTTTCGCAAATCAGGTTAAAAATTTATTGTTTATGAAAAAAAAACCTAAGTTTTTGCACTTTGTTTCCTTAAATTAAAAAACGGCTTAGAAAAAACTGTCCACGAATGCACATACGTACGTACGGACGTACGTAGATACACACACACATACGTACTTCTTTCTAAAAACACTTAAAATATACTCTAAAGACTTCAAAACGTAAAGATATGTTGAAAATTTCAATTCGATTTTCGAGGCGATTACAAGAACTTCCCATATACTGGGAAGTTAAAAAAATCCTACGTACTTCTCTGGCTGTTATTATGCTTCATCGACAATTATTTGTTTGTTTATTTTTAACATTTCAGGAGAAAACGTTTCCGCCGCGAAGTCATGAAAAAATAAGGTATTTCTGGAGAAATGCTAGGGAGCCGCCATTTTGTTTTTCAAAGTTCTGAAAAATATCAAAGACGATGTCAAATACTTGTACAATATAGATCTTTTTACCAAATTTCGATATGTTGTTTGGTTTTTGAGAAAATATCCCAAAAAATGATTTTTTTAACCTCTACAGTGGTGTCCCCCTTAAGACGAAAATCGCCGGTGAAAGTATTGGAAAGAATTCAGATGCAAGTGGCTCCCTGCGGTACATTAGCTGTGATATTAAGGTTGGAAATACTAACTAACCAACTCTAATACATCAATTTGAAATGAATGTAACATTTTAACGATAAACATTCGAATTGAATATTGTTTCAGCTTTTAGATTGGCTCCTGATGCCACAACAAAAAAAGCTGTTTTGATATCCAGGACTATCATTCGAACTGAGTGTTTCTGCACCTGCACTTTTTGAATATACCTTACATCTTTTTGGACTCAATGGAAGATAGAGAATTCATGCTTATTTCAAATTGATAACAAAGTAGGATTTATTTTGTTTCAGTAAACTTCACGAAAATGATTTGAGAGTATCTGCTCTACCATTTTCTCGAAGAAAAATAGAAGATTAATTGATCGGCAACTGGTTTTGATTGGTGATTTTTTCCTGGTTTTACAAATAAAATAACTAACACTTCTTTCCATGAAACTGAAAAACAACCTTAAGACACAAATGAAAAATAAAATTCACTCAGACATAAATTGTTTGGAAACCTTCTCAAGTTACGATTCAAACATTTATCGCTACTCAAAATTTTATTTCAAACTTTAGTTAACATTATAAAAAAAATTGAATATGCGTTTTGTGGCACCAACCCCCGTATATTGGCCTGAATTAAAGGTGAACCAATACAGTCCCAGCAAAGTAGCTAAAATGTAACAAAACAACAATTAATAAATTTCAATAATTTTGTCAACAAATCCTTTCTTACATTCAAGAGTCTTTCCTTTCAGAATGCTTCCGCAATAGTAATCGGATGAAACTCCTGTCTCCAGAATGTTAGAAAGTGGTGAATATATGTAATCAGTTGCAAAACCAGGCGTTCCATTGGCGTCGTAACAACTTGTGCCTGTCTGCACTGCATCGTTGAACTCTAGATCGAAGTCCTGGGCAAATAATCTAAGGATGAGATGAAGTAAATTTAAAAATTTAATTTTCGTAAATAGAAATATTGTCTAGGACACGAATGTAATTCTGGATTGGAAGTGTTCCTTTTTAACACAGAAACTTTTCCAATCCTGAATTTCAGGCTCGGAAATGTTTCTAAACTAGAATCAATATAAACATCCGAATTTTTCTTCAGCTATTCCCAGGACTGTTTTTTGTAACTTTGTCTGCCATCCTGTCCAAAATACATTGTCCTTCTTTTAACTGTCACCTGCACTTTGAATTCTAGCTCGTCTAGTCCACAATAAGCCTGACTGTCCACCAGAAATACTTACTGCAGTTTTGATGATGTGAATGGTTTTTTAAAGCACACATTGTACTTTGTGTTGCCCGGATAAGGTCCTTGACCGCTGTTCCAATTGAATGACTCTACATATCCAGTGGAAGAAGTGAAGTATTGGTCACAGCCATTTGGTGCCACCAATTCGTCGTCGGATGTACGAGTGCCAAGGAATTCGTCTGGATTTGAACTGTTCTCTGATTTGGGTTGTGGTTGTTCAGTAAGTTCCTGGATGCTCCTGCTTCTGCCACGAGGACATGCTACTTGAGTCACCTTGATTTGGTAGGTTCCACTACCGGCATATGTGGTTATTATAAATCTGTTCTGAGAGTTTGAACCGTCAAATGGTATGTAGACTGAAAATAAGAAGAATTTCATCGAATATAATTAACATGACACCTAAGAAACTAAAACGTTTTACCATTCAAAGCGTTACTTACCACTATTGCAAATTTGATTGAAAAACAAAAATCCTAAATTTAAGCAGTTTTTTCGTTAAAATAAAAAAGCGGTTCTGTGAAACTATTGAAAATCTGTTCAAATAATCCAAATATTAATAAGCTTTGATTGACTTATCGACAATGTCTTGAGAATAAAAGAAATCACGTAATATCGTTCGTATGAACCCTTTTTACACTGTGACTTTTAATGATTTTTTATTTTTAATTTAATTTTTTTCGTAATCATGAAATAAAGTTTTGCTGGCTTTTTTGCAAACCTTGTTTAGAGTTTATAAATTTTTTCAATACAGTGTACCAATAATGTCTTCGTACTGCAGCTATTTGGAACTTAAATGATAAAAAACAATATATTTTTGCAACAAATTTCAAAAAGTTTTAATGCAGATTTATTCATTGAACATTTTTATTTAATTTAGAAACAAAAACTAATCCATTTTTAATATTCATTGCAAAGTTATTAACTATAAAGAAAACAACAGTCGACAATTTGCCTCCAATAATGACTTCGTACACTTACGAAACAGTTTATGAAAAATCTTAAAGACTATAGATAATTTTTTTGTTAATATTTGGTTGGGTAGCCTTTAACTTTAACCATGGCTTTAAGGCGGTGTGGCATCGATTCCACACGGTCAACTTCCCAGTAATATCTACATAAACATCAACAACATTACAACAATGAGAGGTAATAGTAACAGGAATGAGTTAATATGAATCATATCGTCTACGGGAGGGTCCATTGATTATGTAAGGTTTTTGGTCGATGAGGATAGATTGAATATTCACGCGGATCAATCGGTGGGGGCCTTTTTGGTGTTGAAAAATTTTGTTGGTTTTTAAAATTTAAGCAATTTTTTTAATTAAAAGACTATAAAAACTATTAAAAATCTGCTCAAATTATGCAAATATCTTAAAACTTTGATTGAATTTACAACAATTTTTTTGTTATGATATAAAGTAATAGCACTCGTATGAACCCTCTTTACATGGTAACTTTGAATGATTTTTTTATTTTTAATTTAGTTTTTTTATAATCATGGAATAAAATTTTGCCGGTTTCTCTCCAAAAACTGATAAAAATGTATACCTTTTATAAACTGGATCACTGTGCTGTGCAAATCAAGTTAAAAAATATTTTCTATGAAAAAAACCATAATTTATCGCATTTTCTTCTATTAAATTAAAAAAACGGCTAAAACGAATTTTTCTAATGTTAAAAACTTCACAAAGATGTTAATACACGTCAACTGACACCTTAACGATGCAAATATTATATCTGGTTCGTGAGATATAGTGAATGATAAAAATGACCTTAAAAATCATGATGCCTTTAAAAGATATTTTATTTTTAATTTATTTTTTACGTAATCATGAGAAAAAGTTTTGATGACGTTTTTGCGAACATTGTTTGGAGTATATAAATTTTATAAACATTGATTACTAAGACTTGAGAATAAAAATAAAAATTTATTGTTTTTGAAAAAAACCTAATTTTTTGCACTTTATTTTTTAAAAATTTGAAAACCGCTCCAAGAATTTTTTTGAAAATGTGATAGAATCACACAAACGTCAATCGCGTCGATTGACACCTTGTTCAAAAAAATTGTATGTTTGGTTCGCGAGATATAGCGCATGACAGAAATGACCTTCAAACGGGCAAAACAGCAAACCCCCCCCCCCCCCACCCCGACCGAAGTTTTCCAAAACTAATCAGCTCTTAAGATGGCAAAGACGCTTCGATTGACACCTCAACCAAGTCTATCGGATTTTTTTTACGTGAGTTATGCTCGTAGAAAAAACTGTCCACGAACGTACAGACGTACGTACGTACGTATACACACACATACGTCTCCCTTTTTAAAAACACTTTATATATACTCTATAGACCTCAAAACGTAAAGAAAAGTTGAAAATTTCAATTTCGATTTTCGAGGCGATTACAAGAACTTCCCATATACTGGGAAGTTAATAAATTTAGGTTACAATATTATTATGCGAAATCTACTGAATCGATTCTGATGAAAATTTGTGTGCTGTTTTTTATATCCTAAAGATTTTCTAGGCGAATTATAAAGGTGCAAAGTTGTAAAAAGAAAGTAAATAAAAAAAGGTTTTTTTCCCTTTTTTATATTTATTGCTATTTTGCGGCAAGGTAATTTTTGAAGCAATCCTATCTTATAGAAAATTTGACTACGCAACTGTTGTTTCCACACAACTTTGCTCTAAAATGAACCGTTTTAAAATTAGGAGTGAGAAAAGTAGAAAAAAATCGATTTTCTTTATAATTTTCAAACAATTCGCTTTTTTTATTAATGCTCCCGACATTTTTGAAATAGAGGATAAGACAATTATTGTTATACAAGTTATTCCACAACTTTATCTGCCCCCCATCAAAAACGCAGCACTGAGGCGTCTAAAGAGGCCAGAACTCCTCGTAGAGAGCAGAAAGCCCAAGCAGAGGAAAAATTTGAGCGAGAGGAAGGGATAATGTATGGCGCAGGCATCGAATTAAGGTAATTTTTTTTTAAATGTATTACAATTTTAAACGCGTTTTTTCAAAACAACGTTTTTCAAGTTGGTGCGCACGATTAAACAAATATTTATCCGATCGTTTTGAAATTTTAACACATTAATCATCATGCATCATGTTGATGCTCAGAATGAGCTACGGAGGAAAATATCGACACACAGTTTTTAAAGTTACAGCAGGTTTATAGCGACAAAAAGTGGATTTTTGAAGAAGAAAAAAATACCGCCATTTTGTTAATCTGCATCCAAATTTTTTTTTGGTAGTTCATTCTCTAGCGGCTTTGATGCTGGTTAAAATCCGGTTTATTTGTTTTTTCTGGAAACTTTTTTGTGAGCAGCAATCATGCACACCGTATTTTTGGTGTTTTATTTTCAAAAAATTGTAGCAAACGACGTGTGGGCAAAAAACCTTGAATTGTTTTGTATATTTCAATGGTAACAAAATGTTCGTACTTTGGACATGCAAAGTTATATTAAGAATATTTTTGTTTTCATAAAAAAGTCAATTTTTCAAAAAATTAAAAATTAGAAAATTGAAGGTGTCATGTCTCTTTAAATATCTGTGTCAAAATTTTCCAAGATTGTCTGATGCAAAATTAAGAGGGATATTCGTTGGCCCACAAATCAGATCTTTGATGAACGACGGGAAATTTGAAGCAACAATGAACACTACTGAATTAGAAGCTTGGCTGGCGTTTGAAAATGTTGTTAATGATTTCTTAGGAAATCACAAACCCGCCGACTATAAAAATATTGTGGCAATTTTATTGGATGAATATCAAGAAATTGGGATGCAATATGAGCATCAACCTCCGCTTTCTCGATTCACATCTGGGTTTTTCTACTGAAAATCTTCGTGATTTTAGCGAAGAACAAAGAAAACGGTTGCATAAAGGCATTAACACTATGGAAACTATGCTAAGATCTTAGAAAATTTTATTTTATTTGTAGCCACCAGCTTGCATGGAATGTTGTACAGAGTAGGGAAATCGCAAGTGAATTGAGGGATGATCCTGAAATAGGTGGTCGAATGACGCCATATTAAAATAAAGGATGATTAGAAAATTTTGATTTTGATTTCGGATTACAGAAACAAGACAAGAACGATGAAATGTAAATGTGACGGGTGATTACTGTTGGTGATTGAAACGCGATATTCCTGATAATATCCACAAAAAAGTCACGCCCAGACGTAATTTTATTGCAAAACTCAAAAGATTTCACTCGAAATAGTCCTATTGTAATGATTGTACTGTAGTGATCCTTTTCTTTATAAATGTTTAAATATATGTAATTGTAATATAATCGATTTTTTTTTAAAATTCAAAATAACGATGTTTTTTTCCTGTTTGTAGGAAAACCAGATGTGATAGAGAAAATATGTGGGTATTAAAAAATTAGCGATAATTAACACTCAAATAAAGTCAACGTTCGAAATTTTTTAATTTGCCGGTTAGTGTTATTACTTGACACAAGCATATAAATTAATCACCAATATTATTTTGTTGTGGGCGAAAGATAGGATTATTTTGTCATTATACACCAAATATAATTAAAATTGATAAAAAAACTATCATGATTTACTCTATGGACTCTCTTCCGAAAAAAAGCATAGCATGGATATATCCTATGAGTCCATGGGGGCCTTTGTTAGTGTCTAATAATATCTGCAGCACTCTTTGTTTTTTGTTTTAAAATATATTACAAAGTCATGTTTTAAGTTAAAAAATAGTCTTGACAAGAATAAATAAGGGTAATAGAAAATCGGAATGGTTTTGATTATCAAATTCTGCTTGATATGATCCGCAAAACCCTTAGATTTTTTCAAACACACGTAAATATTACTATTGTGCAAAACCCCACCCCTTATAAATTACGGACGTAGATGGAAGTTTAAATGAAATCATGTTTATAAATCTACTTACGATGTTGATCTGTACTAACACCACAAATCCGGAACCTTCCGATCTGAATATACCCAGTGGCAGGACATGTGGGCACTGCTCCTGGAGCAGCTGGCACTGGCAATGGTAGATTCGTGCTGAAATCGACTCTCAACTGGCAAACATATCTGTTATATGGTTTGAAGGAATAATTGCACATTTGGCCACCAGAAGGGGTGACTAGATTGAGCCGTCTGGAACCTGATACTTGACCACATCTAACATCACCTAAAATCCGAATATGCGAAATTTCGCGTTAGAAAAAGAAGAACCAAATCGAGCTGGCAAGCACTTACTGGGGTTGGATTTCGCTAAATCTAAACTATGAACGAAACAGCGACCACTGAGAAGAATAAACACCGCCAATAGATTTTTAGAAGCCATATTTCTAAACTGTTCGAAGAACACTAGTTGTCGAATTCTGCGCAAAATAGGTTTTATAGATTTTAGACTCAACGCTAATTGCGTTGATAATCGTCATTTATAATTTTGCTAATGAATTGAGTTTTAGAATTTTATTAACTTGCGCTTGAGCTGTATCTTTCATTCAATTTTTGGCTGGCCTACTGACCTCCTTAAACTTTCTAATTGAAATATGAAAGTTTTGCTATGATGAAAAATTTAATTTTACTAATTTAGTAACATTTCGCGAAATGAATTTTATTGACTTATAAAATGAGTCCGAAAGCCAAGAAAGTTGTTGGCAAATCAAGAACTGGTTTTATTTTGTAGAGTATTGTTAGACTCATTTCAAATGAAATTTTAACCAAGAAGAAAAATGGGTGATTAATGAATATAAATAATTCTGCAGCCTAAAGAGGCTCAGTAGCTACAAACTGCAATATTTTAACATGACCCTGCATGATACAACATTCCTATAAAACCATTTATTATCACAATAAATTATTAAATTTTCCAATCTTGAGAATCATAAAAAATTATCGTACTGTGAAATATTACTAATCTTTATAATAGAAATTCTTTAAAATTTGAAACTACGAAGAAATTCATTTCAACGCATTTTGTTTTTGGAGTATAATGGTTTTTAAATAATTTTGTTTTAATTTTTGAATAAAAGATCATGTTTCAAAAATATATATAAATATAAAAATATATATATATTTATATATATAAATATATTGGCAGAAATTCTTTCTAGCAAACTTAAGAAACTTAAGAAGTTTTTTAAGAAACAAATCATAAAATATCGTCTAAGTTTTCTGGAAAATAATGATATGAAATATATGGAGTGAAGTAATATTCTTGATAAATATTAAATGCAAAGTAATAGTAAGTTATCATTTTTTATTATTTTTCTTCGAAAGAAAATCGAAAATATTTTAGACCATATTGAAATGTTTCAACTTAAATAACTTCACAAACAATATAACTAGTTTAACATGGAGGCGATATATAATATTTCCATTTAAAAGTTTTTAAATTGCAAAAATTTCTAAAATACTGCGAAATTAACGAAAATTATTTCACACAAAAAAAAATCCTTGCAAATAAACTGTGCACTGTGCACAAATAAAAATTTCGAGAGAAAAATCTAAAAAATATTAAGTATTGTTCTATTAAAAAAAATCCTATAATTTCCTGACGGTATTGACCTTGTGAACCAGATCATATATCAGGTTTTGATCAGGCATTCTCGTGAACAAGTCTGGTTCAAACTATGAAGGCCTCATCAGGCTTTCCTGTTGAGGACCACGTCAGCATCTATATTCATACCTTCGACCGAAATCGTAAACTATCAGTCCCATAATAAAACACTTGAAGTAGGTTTGATAGATAACTTAACGATCTATAACTGAAACTCAACGTTTTTGATGTATAACAAAAAAATTGCCCGAGAAAAATTTAAGAGTCACAAAATATAAGCATAAGTTTAATAATAAAAAATGCCGGTCCAAAAAATTTGAAATCTAATTTTCAACCAAAAGGGCCCTAATATTTTTTGCTTAGGATCAATGTTTTTCGAGATAACAGCAAAAAACTTTTATACATGCTGTTTAACGTGGTCCACCTATGAACTAATTTTTTTGGTTTAACACTTTGCATTGCGATGGGCCTCAAACTTACCACATTATGGGCCCCAAATCTTTATTAATTTATATGGACTATAAGTTTCATTCGACCTGTCGTTTGGCAACTGTCTATATGGATGATTAGACTAGAGCACTTGTTTTCAAATTTGAGCATATGAGGCTAAGATTCGATCTCCGATGATGACGACTTCACACGATAAATGAATTCTAGCCAAAACGAAGATAAAATTACGACACGTGGACTTACTCAAATCTTCCTGCTGCAATACGGTTTTTCACTCAGAAGACGTACCTCTTTCAACTTTCAACGACCTTCCATAGCCCTCTAAAAACGATGATGCATTTGTTACAAGTCACACAAAAGATGAAAACAGTGATTATGTTGGTTCTTCTTTGAATCTTCAACAATTTAAAGAAAAGGAACTGAATGAACTCGTAAGGAACCTGAGTCTCTGAAAAGAGTCTTCTGAGTTACTTGCTTCTAGCTTGGCTGAAACAAATCTACTCATCTCTGGAACAAAAATTATTTTTATCGTAACCGTGAAAAGGATTTTATTCCATTATTCTCTTACGGCAACAACGTTGTGTATTGCCAAGATGATGGAATTCTACAGATGATTAGCAGCTCTTCATTGGCAGCTCTACATAGATTTCAAAATGTATGCTTCTGCATAATGGCAATAAGTATCGATCGATTCGAATTGCTCATTCATCAAAGACGAAAGAAATGCCAAATCCACCAAGGTGGTTACACGAAATAGCCGTAATTCATGTGTCTTGCGGATAGAAGAGCTAATCATGGATCATCATTGCCTGTGAGTTGAATTTTGGCTGTTGACAAAACAACATCATCCGCCTCTCATTTCTCGAAAAAAACTACTTCGCTTCCATTACATATACAATTAAGATTGGCAAAACAGTTCGTTAAGGCTCTAAACCATGATGGGTCCTGTTTGGACACAGTGAGAATAAACTGATGGTTCGCATTTTTCATGGCACTCAGATATGGTGGCTCATAAATGACCACAATAATGCCAACTGGATGAATGAACTTGAATTCAGTGCCAGCAGTTTGTTCGTCCTAATTGTTTGAAAGTTTTTGGGTCACTACATACCTCAGAACTTTCAACAGCTAGTCAACAACATGCTTACGACCTTCAAAAATCTTGGTTGGAATATGATTATAAAAGTATATTACTTGCAAATGTCGGTGATATGTGTGCGAAATAGGGTGAAATGTTTCACCAGAACATTGAAACTGTAAAAGGTCAATACCAGGAAAGATGGGACACCCACATGGTGGCAGATTACTGCTAAAACCTGCAGAGAGACTATGGGATAAAGTCTCACGCTCAGAAATCTTTCAAGCAAACCTTGCAGGATACCCGTTGACGTAATTTTCTTCAATACTTCGTATCTGAAAATTCTCATAAATTGTTCTGAATTCACCACTAGCGTAGCGTACCTAAAAGCACACCCACCGATTTGAGACCGCACTCACCAAGCAGATCACTCATGCTACACAAAAGGTTTGTAAGAACACATGTGTGGGAAATTTCCTCATTCCGCTAATTGCATTCATTCCTTCATTTATTTAATGTGTAACACTACACCTAGCTCATAGCCAATACTGAGGATGATTTATTACTCATTAGAAACTCGTTCTAATACTGTAGGATGAGACATAGTAACGATTTGTTAACTGTTGTTGACTGTCGGAACATAAAAGGTCAAGTCGCCTTAAGTGTGACAATTAATTTATGGTTTTGTGGGTCACCCACGCTGCGTATTGCCGGGTCGTGTGAATTCTATGCGTAAATATACTTTTAGGGCATATATAGTAACGTTTTCCTTTTTTTGTTTTTTGTTTGTACATAATAGATTAAGCAAAATACTTTTTACATAATTTGCTTACAAAAAATATAAATATAAAAGAAGAAAAGATCGATAATGAAAAATAAAATTAATTTCGAAGTCATTCTTGCCACAGGCGCCATATTTGGCGACTGGTTCATTTTTGATTTCTTTTGCCCAATCGGCAATTTGAAATTATCGTCATTTCACGTGTCAGTGAGATTAGCGTGATTAGGTAAGACTTATCCCCTGTATAAAAAAGGAAATAAAAATTAACGGCAAACATTACACTAGTCCACATTTCTTTTCGTACGGTTAGGCTTGTGCAAATGCATTGGTTTTTATTATAAACCATAGAAAGAGTCAATATTTCCGAATTGATAGCTGATAGAACCAAATGGACATCATTTCTGAATTTATCACACCTCAGTTATAAAGAAATTGGTCCCAACTTCCCGGTACCAAAATATGTGTATTTCAAACAGTGTAATGTATGTACGTATGTCTCTTCAAAGAGTACCTTTCAGGCCAACATTGGAATACATGAAATTCTCTTTCCCTAGTTAAAAAGGGGCATAAGGCATATATAACAGTATCCTTTTCAACGGGTGGCATGATTAAAATTGTATAAAATTCTTTTTTTTATATGAAATTTACATAAACGAATTTCAAGCAATTTTTAATAGCTTTATACTTGATCATTACATACATATTGGAATACACAGCGCATTATTTCACAAATAATTTATTGATTTGTGAAAATTCAGTTGGATAAGAAACGGTTATTTATTCCCGAATAAATACACGTCCAATTTTAATTTGGATTCAAGGTGCAATGTTTGAAAAAATCGTGTTGATGATTATTTTTTAATTAAAGCAAAATTTTCCAAGACTAGAGTATATCGTATCTAAATTTGTAGGTGCGTTTTGGTAATTCAGCGCTACCAGTGTCACTGCCTGAATTGAATATGAAGTGTGCAGTCTCGTGGAGATTTGCTGAAATCGATTTATTTGAATGTTATGATCAAGCAAATTTAGTACAATTTTATTTTCCTTACATTCAACAGTCTTGCCTTGCAAAATTCTTCCGCAATATTTGAGAAGTGGTTCTCCTGTTTCCAAAATTCTGGACGAAGGGATACTTACATAGTCATCCGAAGATGTTATAGGATTGAACGGATCAGCCAGATCACAACTACCGCCATCGTTCGCATCTAAATCAAAGTTGAGCCCAGTTAGACTTTAAAAAGAAATCGAATTTATCATTATTCGTTTGATTTTATGTTTATAAAAATTTATTTTTTATAAGTTTTATCTATAAAATGAATTATTTCTTCCAAAACATTTAATCTGAAATTATTATAAGTTGTATCGAGTTTGTGAAATGTATTTTTCAAAAAAAAATTATTTCTTATACAATGATTTCAAAAGCACTTTGGCAAAAAAATTTAATTTTCACTGAACAAAAATTTCTACAAATAATATGCACTAAAAAGCTTCGAGAAAATCTAATTTGCCATTAAATATGTAATTGCTTCTTTCAAACACAACAATATTTATTCAATTTTTGTGAGCTTATATAATTTCATTGTTGTTTAATCATTGGATTTGTGATCTGATCTGATAAACATGACCATTTTAAAGAAGGCACAGGAGACTTGATTTCAATCGTTATTTTGTCAAAATGTTAAATTTTCCTTGAATACCAGATTTTTTCTTGTGATTTTTAATATGACATAATGCATTTTTCATTTTAGTTTTCAACTTTTTCGGAAATTTTTAAAACGGCAGCTACCCAAATAGTAGCGGCGATTACCTAAAGCAATTGATCCCGTCACCGAGTATGGCTGTTGTAATCGCCACCCGCCACAATTCAATTAGCTGAGAAAAGCACAGCTGCCTATCCGTCAGTAAAAGACTTTGCAGCCTTGAAATTCCACAGCCAAGATTGACCGTTACATCGTTGGTGTAGCGCAGTACATGCCAGCGATCTTAGAGTCAGGTTTTGGGTAGCAGTACAACATATGGTTTTGGTGGTGACTTCCATTTTTTATGTTACATGTTATATATTTCATTCGCGTATTTTTTGATCGATCTTTTTCTCGAAGGAGGCTGGATACCCAAAAAAATTGTTGTTGAAACTAATGCGTGTTTTTGGTAAGGTTTGGAGAGACCGAACCTAAATTCGTTTACACGGCTCAAATGGATTCATTGTTTTGTCCCTGGGATTAAACGTTTGTGATGTCAATTGAAGCGAAATATGACTTTGTATTTTCGCATTTCTTCATTTCATTACAATGGCGACCAAATTAGAATTGAAGTAAATTCATACATAAGAATTTACACCGTAATGAGTACACCACTGTGAAATTAGATAGAATTGAGCGAAAAAATACTTACAGAATGAGGAAAGTGAATAATATAGCTATCGCATTTGCCAGAACTGATCGGCTAAAAGAAGACCCCTTCAACAAAGCAGCTAATTTTTACAATACACTATCGGACAAAATTAAAAACATAGCGAACTCAACTTTCTTTAAAACGACACTAAAAACATATCTCCTTCAGGACCAACAGTCGAAGTAAATTTGAAGTACAATCAGCTCCACTAAACTCAAAGTGAAACATGAAAACAGGAAATAATTCATAAACATATAGTCTGAACTATTAATCTAACTAAAAGGACACTAAAACTTACAAATTTGGTACTATCCCTTATACCGATTTTTATCGCCCGGGAAGTACTATGTACTGAAATTTTAAATACGGATAATTACTCAATTTTGATGGAGAGAGTGATTGAAGGAAACGGAGGTGGTTTTAGTCGGTAGAAATCCGGCATGCCAAGAGGCAGGAGCTGATTGGTATCTTTTGAAGATTCCCACCTCCCAAAGTTGAAACAAAAGTTTTCGTGATTGATGTTCGACCTTCGCGATAAATATTTTCAATCATTACAGAATGGTTTTATTTAACAAAGAAAACTTTCGACAGCATCGAGAATCATCAAATTGCCTTAATAATTAACGAAATTTATATTGAATCTACTGAAAATTGAGAAAAATAGTAAGGTCAGCAAAGATGTATCTTTTAACCACTTTTATTAAAAAAAATTCTATCTATCACTCTATTGAAAATACTGGGACGAATTGATAGCAAGAAATCGGCTAGAATATTTACATTATACAAAGACTATGGTCACATCAGCGAACTAAGATCAAAATTTAAAATTCATCCATTAGCAGCTGGAGTTAGAATAAACAGGTGTAAAAAGAC
Organism: Oxycera nigricornis; assembly: GCA_963942545.1. NCBI lineage: Eukaryota > Metazoa > Arthropoda > Insecta > Diptera > Stratiomyidae > Oxycera > Oxycera nigricornis. The sequence continues at coordinate 18,187,546 of OZ012661.1, forward strand.
GAGCAGTAGTTTTATTGTTCGGAACCCAATCAGGACACTACATACCAAAATGAAAGACATGCCATAATCCTGACATTCTATAGTATAAGTGCAACCGATGAAGGCGACAAAGTAATATCGCCAGTAGAATAAGTCAATCCCTAAAGTCTCTTATAAAACAGAGAGTCCTTCTCGTCTAATAAGGACAGTAAAGCTAAAGGTTTTTAGCTTGTGCGTCATACCTGTTCTTATGCAAAAAAAGTGAAACCCTGACAAGTGTCTGAGTATTATCAGTTGGAAATTTTTGCAGCAGTAATATCCAACAGGACTAAGAGCAATCGATCAATAATTATTAGAAATTTCAAAGCACTTCCTAGAGTGAAATTTAAATGGCAAAAAAAATTCAGGCAGCTTGCGCACAAACTAGAGAAGGTCGATAATATCCAAAGCAATGAAAATCATAAAAGATATGCGCAGAATTAAATACAATATACCTGAAATGATTTTTTTTATAGAAGTCATTTTTTCCACTTCAAGCCAATTTGATTAGATACTTACATAAATGGAGTAGATTTGATTAACAGAAAAATGAAAACTTACTTATTTAAAAGTGCCCCAAACTATTACACCCTAATCATTTTAAAGAGTAATTGTACTTACCGGAGTATCCTGGACTTTGGAAGCGTTTTAAAGCACACCTTCATCTGCAAACCTCCCGGATATGGTCCTTGTGCAGAATTAAAATTTATAGATTCAACAACACCATGGAGGCTCATATGATATTGGTCACATGACTCGGGTGCCACTTGATAAGCATCGAACAGTAGGTTGTTATTTGCACCTGCACTATTTGAGTACCAATTGCTACTCCACGAGCCAAGTCCTCCATATCCACCATATCCTAGCAAGCTATTCATACTGCGTCTCAATCCGAAAGGACATTCAATTTGAGTGACCTTAATTCTGTAGGTACCGAATCCTGAATTAACATTAGCAGTGATGGGCTCTGTGTTGAATAAGCCTGTACCATCAAAAGGGATGTACACTGTAAGAAAAAGTAAATATTGTTGATAATTCTTTGTATCATATTTCAGCACGCTATAATAGACTCTTGCTATTGCAAAACTGCTTTTGCAGTTTTGATCAGAAGCAAAAATAGGAGACATTATCATGAGTGATGTTCGGTATTTTTGCCGTTGTAGGAGAAACTACTTTGGCACATAACTCGACTTTTAGGAGTAAAAAAATTAGAAAGTAGTGTGCGCGATATCTCAGAAAGAAAGAGAGCGTACCAAAAATCAAGAAAATGGTAAAAATAATTCCAAAAATAAAGTGATTTAACTTAAATATTATTAGCGTAATATATGAAGTGATAAATAAATGAAATTTCAAAATCAATACTCACAATGTTGCCTTTCATTTTTTCCACAAATAGTAAAGCTTCCGATTTTAATATTGGACATTGGTTTGCACGAAGGAGCCGGTGAAAGCGATTCTGGAGTTAAGATTTTTTCTGGCTGTTCTAGGTCAGTGCTAAAGTCCACCCTTAGTTGGCAAACAAAAGCATTGTAAGGTCGTATTTCGTACGAGCAAATGCTAGCCGAATATGTTCGCACAAGATTGATCCATTTATAGTTGGATGTACCGGAACATCCAATATTCACTGAATAAACAAAAACCACAAAATTAGTTCACTTGATCCTTTCCAATTGTCACACGTTTGATTTACCAGGAATTGTGGCTTGAACCAGTGGTCCCACTATGCACAGCAGGACACATGACAAAAGCAATGTTGCAGCCATCGTCGTTACTTTTTTGAGATACACTACGAATTCGGGACAATATTTCACATCTTTTATATATGAAATGAGGTCCGAGATTCAGATAAGATGGTTTTTAAATCTTTTAAACTAGTTGTCTTTGAAATTGAGCTTTTGAAATTACACCTGAGGCTAATATAGTAAACCTTTTTATCGCCCAGGATTCGTTTGAAAATGGAGCAGAGACAATCCACTATTTTCTCTCGATGGTGTTGATGTTGATATGGTACAAGAATTTTTTTGCTGAAATTATGATGTGAGTTAATATGATTACAGATAAGAGAATTGATCATTTAGAACAACAGTTGTAAGTATTTATACCGCACATAGGTCTAAAAATGTATTAAACATGGAAGTTTGGTGCTGTGTTTGAGTTAAGATTTTATTAAACTATTCACATATTAGCGATGCTTAACGATACAAATTATGAATACAATATTTTAAAAACATTAGCTTCTCCTGAAGTTCTTACGCAGAGGAATTGGTGGATTCAGGTAGGTGGAGGAGACACGTCCATTCCGGACCGCTACTCTTGGCGACCTCCAAATCACAGTATACAAGTCTTACAAGTATGCAATAGAAGCCTACAAACACGAAATTTCCTTCCAAGAAATGGCGCCATGTGCTTGCAAAAATTGACGAATGCCAAGCACTGTCAAATTTGCAGAGGATAAAGCACTTTCGCGGACTTCATCTTTCACTTCAACACATGAGACATTTTTTCGGTCATTTTGACTTTTTTCTAAATCAATTTGTCAAAAGCAAATGAAATTTGTGTCAGCGAAGACGTTTCACCATTGTAATTCAATGAACCGAAGTATCTAACGGCGTTTTTCACACCTAGTAAGGAACGTGCATATACGAGTTCTGACAGTGGCCTGACCAGTAGATAGCTGCCATTTTGTCATAAATGGCAGCAAACATATGATAAATGACAACAAACATATGACTTTGTCCCGTAGAACCGCGGGCCGTACTTGATAGTGGGCATTTATATGAAACATTACACAATGGGTCTACCTATACCTCTAAATCTTGAGAAGGGTCTCATAACAGTGTATACAAGAGACAGTGGGAAAACGAGCTGTTAAAATCCAAAAATAAACAGGGATTTAAGAGTGATTTAAAAGAGAACTAAAAGAGAATCCAGCGATTTAGATGCCAAACAGAAAATCAAATACGTGTGCTAGACAGAGTAGAGCATATGATTATCTCCCGTAGAACCGCGGGACGCACTTGATAGTGTGCCTTTATATGAACGATTACCTACTGGTTCTTACCTATACTGTGGTTCTCATTGGTGAAGCCCAAATGTGACCGACATTTTATGTTCAATAACAGTGGCGGCACAATCTTTGGAGCTAGTGGGGCTAGTGAAATTAGAGATGAGGTTCATAGATAAGGTTCATAGATGAGCTTAGATTAGTTTAAATTTAGTAAATTAGAGGAGATTTCGTAACGATTTTCAACATGTAATCATTTCGAAACGCGCGAGTCGAGAGTCTGGCGTAGTGCACGCGATTTACGCGCGTATTTTAAATTCGCGCGATGCTTGTGGACGCGATGTATTGGTCACTGGCGAGGTACAACGCGCGTATGAATACGCGCGTACCGATTCGCGGCGCTTTCGCCCCTTCTGGACATGGCCTTATTGCCGAGATTTCGCCCAAAAAAAGTGTAAACTCATGTATATGTGTACGTGATAGGCAGACTTACAGTGGATCAAAGTAAAACTCGGACACTTGCGTATTTATTCTTTATGAGGCGTTTAATAGTGTAAAGGGAAGAATTTAAACGAAAAATTTTTTTTTTACAAAGTTTCATGTTAATATAGAAGCGCTAAAAACTTATCGCAAATTAAACCTCGGACAGGACAGGAAATGCGGCGAATCTCAAAAACTAGTAGATCTCTAAATTTCATTTTACGTTCAGAACCCCCAAAGAAAGTGTTGAAATTTACTTGTTTTTACAAAATTCAGTTGTCAAGCTTAAAAATGGGAATACAATCTGAACAAACATCCAAAGTCGAGAGCTCGTTGTAAATCATTTTAAAGATGGATTATCAGTGCGACAGATTGCGAGAATTGTTCAATAAAGTCATTCTACAGTTTTCGATATATTCAAACGCTTTAGAACAAATACTATGGAAAACAAATCAGAATCCAAAGAACGGTGGATGGCAAGGAAAATTAGGAAAAACCCAAAAATAAGTGCTCCAAAATTAGCTGTTGTGGTAAAAACTCAATTTTTTAAATAAGTGAACCCAGAAAGGGTGAGGATCGTACTAAGAAAGTTTAATTTGAATGATATCGTCGCCCGTAAAAAAAACCATTCATTAGCAAAAACAAACGTTCCAAAATTCACAAAACTGTACCAAAATAAAGATTTTTTGTTTTTTAAGACAGTATTGTTTACGGACGACAGTAAGTTCAACGTCTTTCGCTATGATGACGGACGCGTTGACATACGAATGGGAAATAATTGACCATTCTGATTGTGAAAAGTTTGTTTACTCGATGCCAAGCAGATTACAAGTTGCTGTGCTCGAAGCGAAATCCTTACCGGATGGTCATACCTATATAGTATGATTTGCACTTGTTACCTAACGAACCAGGAACTTACACTTAAGACTAGTAGTACAGTCAAATGGGACTTTGACCGTGCATTTTGGGTAGGCAGAATTTTTTTTAATGTAATGCGTGGGCAATGGTATATATAGCTTAAGTTCAAATTTCTGCGGTCGCAGGTCTTGTCCTTTGGGCTCCATCTTCAAAACAAAAGAATTTGGCGCAACATCATATCTCCGAAACCATGGGTCTTACAAGGAAGTTGTGTATATCAAACTTGCGTAGAATAAAATGTTTAGCAAGTCGTTCATACATCACTTTTACGTTGGGTCAATAATAAAAAAGTTACAAGCCAAAAACCACACACAAAAAAGGAGGGAACATCTTTCGGGCGCCATAACCTTTTTAATGTTACGTTTAATGCGAAACACATTGAGATACTTTTCCAAGATAATTTTGTCACAAATCGTTTGCAGTACTGATTGTTGCAATCACTGCACATTAACGGGAGTTATTTCATCCCAAAGAGGAGAAAGTCGCGTGAAAACCCCGTTTTTAGGCCAAATAATCGGCTTTTGATGGCAACCCCCCGTTGCGAAACTCGCGAAGCATTTTGGTAGGCAGGCAAATTTTTGGTGCAATGTGTGGTATGCCTTACTGGCAGCTTAAATCCAAGTTTCTGGAGTCGCAACCCCCATGCTCTGGGCTCCATCTTGAAAATAAACAAAAACTGGGGCACCCCTATATCTCCGAAACTATGGCCCGTACAAGAAAGTTGTGTATGACAAACTTGCGTAGAATTAAATTTTTAGCAAATCGTCCGTACATCACTTTCACGTGGCATCAATAATTAAAAAGTTATAGGCTTAAAACTACATCCAAAAAGGGGAGAACATCTTTCGAGCGCCACAAATCCATTGTTTTCACTTTAACCCCAAAACATATGGAGGATAACTTTAAGGCAATTTTGTTGCAAGTCGTTTGCGTTATTGATTGTTTTGATCGCTGTACACTGCCGGGAGCTATTGCATCGCAAAGGGGTGAAACTCACGTGAAAAACACATTTTTAAGCCAAATAATCAGCTTCCGATGGCAAACCTCCCATTGCAAAACTCACGGAGCATTTTAGTGGGTAGAAAATTTTTAATTGCAATAAGTAGTATGCCTCTATGTGAGCTTAAATTGAAGTTCCTGGAGGCGCAGCTCCAATCCTCTTGGCACCATCTTGAGAATAAAAAAAGTGGGACGGCCCCATATCTCGGAAAGCACCGCTCTCCCAAAAAAGTTTAATATGACAAACTTGTGTAAAATTCAATTTGCAGTAAGTTGTGGATACATCATTTTCACGTGCTGTCAATATTAAAAGTTACACGCCAAACACAACGTTGAAAAGGGGGGATCATTTTTCGTGTGCCACAACTTCTTTGTTTCCCCTATTACCGTGAAGCCGAATCGCTTCTATTTGGTTCAGTAAGAATCCATTGTATTCGCCTATAAGATTAAGTTTTTCTTATGTTTTCGACGTCAAAATTGAGTAATTATTTACGACGAAGCTCCTCGAAACATGTATTCAAGTTTTTGGCGCAGCAGGGTTTAGACGGCAGTTCGAAGTGTTGTAGATTAGTTTGTTATCAACGTTCCTGAATAATTTCTGGACCACTAACTTCGTGATACGAGGTGAGGCTGAACAATTTTAAGCCTAAAATATTAAAAATGCTGACCATTTTTTTCTTCTATGTAATCTTCCTCTCCTTTAATGCACTTCTTACAATTGTCACAAATGGTTTTTAAAAATTTGAAAAAATATTCGCTATCTTGGCATACGAAATGCTCGTCACGCCACTATTTCTTCGTCACTCAATATTTTTCGTCCTCGGGGTCTTTCTTCAAATGAGAAACCAAGCGATAGTACGTATTTTCGAAGTAATGTAAGTAGCGTATTACATAGCTTTGTGCGAACAATATAGTGAAGAACCGTAATTAAGGTTTTTTTTAAAGAAAATTCAATTACCAATCAGGTGGCGGATTATCAAACGGCCGGCTTCTTGATCTTGTCTTGTCAAACATAGATCATGATAGTCTGTCTCTAATGCCTGCACCTCATTTTTATGTTCCTCCTGATCCTCATCATCCACCTGTTTTGTTGGATCTTTCCTTGGGCCTCCCTAAACCTCAAAAAGCTCGCAAGCAATTTAGATTCAATTTTTGGAAAGCGAATTATGTTGCTATGTCGGATGAACTCTGTTCGGTAAACTGGTCTTCTTTTTTTCTTAATCTAGGTTGTGAAGATGCGCTCTCTAAATTCTACTCACTTATCCATGACCTTATCTCGCGCTTCACTCTTTACCTTAGTCGTTCTACGGCCAGCGATCCTCCCTGGATGACCCGGGATGTTTTAGCTATCCTCAGATTGAAAGATCGAGCCTATCGTCTCTTTAAATCTAGCAGAACTCCTGAAAATTATACTGCTTTTTCTAGACTCCGTGCTTCCGCGAAATCGGCAATGAAAAGTGCTATGCGTAATTATTTCGTTAATATCGAAACTTCGCTACACTCAAACCAAACCGAGCCGTTCTGGTCCTATATCAATTCCCTCAAGTCTTCCTCCAGAATTCCCAGTACTGTTTCATGAAATGGTGAACAGGGTTCGACTCCCGAACAAATTTGCGAAATTTTTGCAGCCTTTTTTTCCTCAATTTATCCTCTCTCCTCTCTCCAACATACTGCTACTGTTATTCCTTTTCACTTTCCACCTATTCTCGATTTTATTTCCACAAACCCTACTGAAATTCAAATGTTGATTGATTCGTTGGACTCTAGCGTAGGACCTGGGCCAGACGGGCTTCCTAATATTTTCTTCAAATCTTTATCCTCTTCGTTATGCCTTCCACTTTCTTACATTTTTAACGCTAGTTTATCCTCGGGTGTCTTCCCTAATTTTTGCAAGCTTGCTAACATTTTCCCAGTACATAAGTCAGGTTCCCCATTCAATGCTTGCAATTACCGTCCTATTTCGTTACTCTCATGTCTTCCCAAACTTCTTGAACGTATTGTCTATAATAAACTCTACCAAGCTCTTTCTTGTAGATTATCCCCGTTTCAACATGGTTTTCTTCCAGGCCGATCAACTAGCACAAACCTTCTTGAACTTACCCATACTGTCGCAAAGGCTCTCGACAATCGTCTCCAAGTGGACGTAGTCTACACTGACTTCAGTAAGGCTTTTGACACTGTCAACCACAATGTTCTACTTCAAAAATTAGAACACTTTGGCCTGTTTGGTCCAGTACTCTCTTGGCTTGAGTCATACATTAGTTTTCGTTCATGCCGTGTTAGTCTATCTGGTGCACTTTCCTCTCTTTTCTTTCCAACCACCGGTGTCCCTCAGGGATCTATCCTTGGTCCTCTTCTCTTCCTCCTATACATTAATGATCTCCCCTCTGTCCTAGGATCTCAGTGTCTTCTGTATGCTGATGACTTAAAAATTTACAGAGTTGTCCGCTCAGAAGAAGATTGTATTGCTCTCCAGATGGATCTGGACGCAGTCGATTCTTGGAGTCATACTAATTTTCTCTTTCTTAATGTCCAGAAATGTCACAAAATGTCCTTCACCTTAAAACCCTGTCCAATAGATCATATTTATATGTTACATGATCTTCCACTCGTAGCTGTTTGTCAAATTAAAGACCTGGGAGTGATTTTCGACCCGAGACTTAAATTTGAGCTTCACATTGCGGCAATCTCCGCTCGCGCTTCTCGTGTCTCTGGGTTCGTATTAAGAAACTCCCATTTGTTTTCTAACATTTCCTCCTCTGTTAACCTATATACTAGTCTCGTTAGACCCATTCTCGAATATTGTTCGCAAGTATGGTCTCCACATTTCCTTTATTTAGACTCTCTCCTTGAATCCGTTCAACACAAATTCACTCGTTTTCTTATGTTTAAATTTAATTTTGCTTATATACCTTATACTGAGCGACTTTCCATGCTTCAACTTCCCACTTTGAATTCCCGTAGACTCCTCTTAGATGAATGTTTTCTGTTTCGGCTTCACCACCGTCATTTAAATTCTAACCTGCGAGACTGCTTAAGTTATCGTATTTCAGAACGACCCGCCAGATCTGCTAACACATTTGCAGTTCCATATGCGAGGACAGAAACTTTTTACCATTCACCTATGTTGCGGCTCCCCCGTAATCATAATAATTTGCAGCTTGGTCCGTTTCCTCACTCACTTTATACTTTTAAGCTACAGTTAAAGCGCATTTTATTTAATTAACTTTCTTCTGTTTTATTTTCTTTTTTTTTGTCTTGTAATTGGACTTCTAGTCTGTAAGATGAAATAAATAAATAAATAAATAAATAAATCACATTAAGCATCAAATTTGCCTATTTTTTCTGTTCTTTTAGAAAACATAGGCGAAGTGGATCTGCGTGTACGAATTTTTCATTACTGTGTGTGCTGAAAATAGTAAATAACCACTGTTTCTTCTTCTTCAATGAAACATACTTTATTAAACTCTTGTAGTAATCATACAAATAAAAAACAACAACTATGAAACCCATGTACGACAAAAACGATACGAATTCAGTATTAACAGCTCCCCTCCATTTCTACGGCATATCATTTTACTGAATGGTTGGCTGATTGAGCTATCTGAAAGCTTAAGATAGTTGATCTTGAAAGATGGTTGTTTGTATGTGGATATTCTTCATGCTCTTGACATCTATGTTAGTTGAAACAGATTGTGTTAGTGAAATTTTACATATTTTCGGAGGTATTCCATTGAATCGCGCTTTTATTTGTTGTGGCTTACATGAATACAGCAGCGAAGATAGTATTTTGAAAGCAAATCCATGGTTTATCAATATGCAAGCTCACAAAAAATCGTAAAAACAATTATAAATAATTTTTACTAAAGACTAAATCTAGTATGTCTATTGTATGTCGTATCTGAATCTATAGACACGTGGTATATTTGGACCTAAAAATCCTTTTTGCATACCAGAATTGAAGATAAAGTGGGCGGTCTCGTGAAGGTTTGCTGAAATGGTAAAAAGTGTTTCAGTTAGTCTACTAGACACAGCACATTAATATTTATCGCTTACATTCAACAGTTTTACCCTTTAAAATCGATCCGCAGTAAGATTCAGCTGTGATTCCTGTTACCAAAATTTTGGATGAAGGAATAGTTATATAATCATTCGAAAGACCTTGCATACCCGCCATTTCTTGACAGTTACCGTTGGTCGGTGGTTCAAAATTGTAGTCCAGGCTAAAGTCAAGTCCAGTTAGTCTAACAAAAGGAAATAGAGATGGTCATTATTATTGTATGATGTTAAATGTGTTAAGGACTATCTCAATTCGTAACAAACAACATTAAAGAGTTTTATCTGAAAAGAAATTGAAAACAAGCAGCATGGTAGACCAAACACACATACACTCCATTCATACAGACTTCTTGCGGAAAACACTTAACCTATACTTAAAATACCTCAAAACGTAATGATGAATTTTCAAAGCAATTATCAGAATTTTCCAAATACTGCAAAGTTAAATATTCTTGAAAAAATTCACACAAATATTTCCGGTATAATGAAAATTTGAAAACTGTACAATTTACATGAATATGAAACTATGTTAATGTTTCGCTAATATCGACTTGAACACTTAAATTCTATCAAATGTGCTTTTTGCTTGCAAGGTATTTTGACAGAAGCCATATGATAGACATTTGTCTAAATCTAAACGTCACTAATGGCGTTTTGCGTCGGCATGTTCTTCAAAAATTTAAACATTATTACAGTAAAAATGAGTTAAGACGAGAATACACGGAGCATAATTTTGAAACTTTTATCGAAGAATCCGAAGAGAACAGTGAAGTCAAATTATTACAAAAGTAAATGTATCGGAAAAAACTTAAACTGTAACTGAATAAGCAATTATAAAATTCAAAATGGATTGTTCCATTAAAGAAAAACACAGAAGTGGACGTCCTAGTGGGTCCAAAGACAAAGAATTGCAGTGCAGTGTGTCGCAGGCAGTTTTTACGAGTAGGTCGGCATCGACTCGTTATGTTGCGAAACAGTGTAAAACACCACAATCGACAGTACAAACATCAAAACAAGGAAAAGCGTAACGATGTACAAAATACAGAAATTGCAAAAAAAAGTGCAGAACAATTCCATTGAGAGGGTGAAATTTTTTCCAAAAAATAAACTGAACTACAATTTTCCGCTTGCGTTGGGCGATGAAACGTAACATATTTATGATTCGACTTCAATATGCTTCCGCTCTTAATTGTACAACTTGTTGCCAGGAGAAGACCTTCCACAAAAAGAAATGACAAATGTTCCGAACAGAGTTTGTCAGCAGTGGAAGCGTCAAGCGTCGGGCAGGCCTCGGCATACAAAGAACGACCAACAGGCAGCTGCCAGTGCTGGTTGAGCGCTGGCCCAGTCCTGCATTCGAGTGTTGGCTCAGTGCCAATCCCCAGCACTGGCCCAGTGCTTGGAGACATTAGTGTAAAATAAAACTCAGTCTGTGCTGCAAATAAAAAAGTCATTTATGCCGCTTTATTATGACATGCTATGATACAATAGATATTCGAGATACGTAAATAATTTGTAAGTTCTCCGAATAGTGGTGGATATGGCCGCAATTTTGAAAAGAAGGTGCACACTCAAATTTGTCAATATCTCGAAAAGTATGACTCGCACGAATATGTTATGTATGGCAAATATGACGAAAATTTAGGACACAAGCAGAATGTAAAACGATTTGAAGGAAGTTCAATAGTGAGCTTCAGTGCAGTAAGTATTGCATAGTAATAATGTTCCAATGTATAATATTGCATTAACATTAGAATGTAAAGTGAATGGCTAAAAAAATGAGAAAAATCATTGCATTATCTGAAATTCTTGTTGAACTCATAGTTAATATTGATTGAACGCAAAAACGATCATGTTGCAGTAGGCTGAACAGTATTCCCTTTCTTAGTCGTCGATATTTGCGAGAAATGTGTTGCAGACGAAGGTAAATGGCACGAAGGTCACACTATTCTTTGTTCTTAGAACGAAAACAAGGTAGTCTCCTTAAAACACAATTTTTCATTATTTAATTTTACTCCCGCATTGCTTTTTACAAGAACTAGAAGTGTCGGATGTACGATTTTTATTACAGCTCCTTTTTCTTTGGCATTCGAAATTCGTGTTTTTACGATTACATTTTCATCGGAATCTGCGGAACTGCACCGATTGCTCAAATACTCATTGCAAAGCTGTCTTATCCACTTGGAGGTCATTATTGCGAGAAATATTTTTGTTCATGACTTTCCACTAAACAGTCCAAGAGTATTGACGTCATGATCCAAAATATTATAAAACTGCATTTTGGTCATGTTTTTTTGGAAGTAACATCTTCATGCAAGTCGTGCTTTTCGAGATATTGATAAAAATGTCTTGTTTTCACAATTGCATTCATATCCACCACTAAACAGACAACTGGGGCACATTCCGCAACTCAAATAAGCGACATAAATTACTTTTTGCAGTAGTAGCTTCAAGCTATTTGTCAGTACCGATTGCCAAGATCAATTTACAACACTCAACGAGTAGTGCCATTTTGCAGTGGTCCCCTCGTGCTGGACCAAAATCAATTTACAATGCTCAGCCGTCACTCAACGAATAGTGCCATTTTACAGTGCTGGGCCATTGCTACTTTATAGCACTCAGCCAACACTGACGTTCTTTGTATGACAGAGAATCGCTGACGGCTGCCCGCTCACTCTCTCATCGATGTTCGGCTGACGGCTTCCATTCCAATGCGTTCCAATGTGGTTTTGGATGTGAACTCTTAATTGTCGGATTTCATGTGAGAATGATATTTTAATTCAAAATTCTTGCCGTCGCCAATTACATTGTGGCATTTGATTGCTGGCGGAGTAACAAATTTGTTGTATGCCAGTACTGCTTTTGGTTCTTGACCCATGCTGGCATACAATATCCGCCCGTAGTTATCATCCAGTGCTTATATGTTACTGGGCCAGCACTAACGAACAAGACTCGGCTAGTGCTATAAGGCGGTCAGCTGGTACTAGTCCAGTACTGGGCCAGTTGTGCAACCGTGTACAGGCAGTTCGAAAATTTTGCCGCAAAAGCGCTTGTTTGGCAGACGATTTGCGAATGTGGTAAAACGAGCACACTATTCACTATATTGTTGTTATTGTTATTCACTATATTGTTTACAAAAATTCTACCTATTGTGAACAACTCGGGAACCTACATCAAGAAATATCGTCAGAAAAGTTTACTACCGTTTGTAATAAAGCATAACGTATCTGTAATATTTTGGCATGACCTAGCTCCTATCCATTACCCAAAAAATACGCTACAACGGTTTCAAAAACATCGTGTGAGTTTTCAGGAAAAACAGTTAAATCCCCCAAATGTCCTAGAGCTTCCACCGATCGAGCGATATTGGGCAATCGATAAAAGTAACTTAAAGAAGACCCAGAAAGCTGCGGTCGAACGTGGAGGCGCTTCGTAAAGAATGGAATCAAACAACCAAAAACATAGGCGAAGACCCATTCAAAAGTCTAATGGAAGGACTCCGAGAGGCGATCAGAAACTGGAGATCACGAAAAGTGTAAAAAACCTTTTTATAAACAAAAGTAGAACCGAAGAAACAAATAATAAAAAATATAACAGTTACATATATTATTGAAATTGAAAAGAGAATTTGATTTTTTGTTGAACAGAATTTAAGTATTCATGTATTACGATTTTCTCATTTTCATTGGTTTACTTTTTTACGCTCAGTTTACTTTTCAGCGCCTATATACTTTGAAAAGGCGAATCCTCCCTTAATTTATGTATTGTGTTTAAGTTTGGCTTAGATAATTAATATGATTCATTCAAAAAAAAATACACACATAGTATTTTGAAGAACTATTGTACTCACCGTAGCACCCTTGACTTTGGAGGTGTTTTGAAGCACACCTTCACATTTATATTGTTCGGATATGATCCGTTTCCAGAGTCAAAGTTAATAGATTCAACAATACCTTGAAGGCTCATATGATATTGGTCACATGATTCGGGTGCAACTTGATAAGCATCGAACAGGAGATTGTTATTTGCACCTGCACTATTTGAGTACCAATTGCTACTCCACGAGCCAACTCCTCCATATCCACCATATCCTAGCAAGCTATTCATACTGCGTCTTAATCCAAGAGGACATTCAATTTGAGTGACCTTAATTCTGTAGTTACCAAATCCTGAACTAACATTAGCAGTGATGATCTCTGTATTGGATAAGTCTGTACCATCAAAAGGTATGTACACTGTAACGAAACAAAAATATTATTGGCATATCTTTATGTCATATTTTTCAGTTTCGTATTATAGGTTCTTAAAAGAGGAGTTATGCTGATACTGTTAAAAAAATTTTATTCCTAAGATCAATTCTCCTTTTTTTCAATTTTTAATTGTGTATCTAACTACACTTTCCATTTATTCGGAAATTGTAAGCAGAATTGATACCTCAAGTGAATTAAAAAATGATATGGACTATTTCGATCGTTTCCTCACATTCTCATCTAATGCTATAACTTTTTTGAAAAACCTAAACATAGGAAGTAGTGCGCGCAATTTCTCCAAACGATAGGATACAAATCAAAAATAAATGTGGAATTAAAGGAAAGGAAAGGAAAAGCGCAAAAGTCGTCTATTTCGCTTCAACTTTTCTTAAATTTGAGTCAAACTTGAAAAGGTAGCTTCATGATCATCTTCAGACTAGTGACCAAGGATTATAACACTATTAACAATCTTCTTATGCTAACCCTCACGGGCGAAGTTTGCAAAATCTCCTAAGAACCAAATTTACAAGGCATGATTTCCATGGATTCACACATAAAAATCTAAACCGTAATGAACGACTAAAACAAGGACCCTTCAACAAAGCAGCTAGATTTTATGATAAATAAAAATTATACGATTATTGTTTGAAAACGATACTAAAAATTATCTTTCACAGGACCAGCATTCGAAGTAATTTACAATCAGCTCAAAAGAAATCGAATCTAAAAATTAGGTCAATATGAAATAAAATTATGGTTATCTATCCTCAAGTATAAATCCTGCAAAGAAAATTACGAAAATTTAGGTACTACCCCTCATACTGATTCTTATCGTCTGGGAAGTACCATTTACTAAAATCTGAAAATAGGCATAGAATAAAAATTGATGGAGAGAGTGACTTTCAGAAGACGGAGGTGGTTTCAGTCGGTACAAATCCGGCATGCCGAGAGACAAGTGCTGATTGGTATCTTTTTAAAAAAAATTCCACCTCTCAACGTTGAAAAAAACATGCTGTCACTTTTCATCTAAGCCATCATTTTCAAAAATATAGCGTTGGAACTAAAAACCCTCATTTTCATTTATAAAATGGATAAAATCCTTGTAAAAATCATTCACTCCAATTTTGCATTTTCTGGAAAAGTACTTCACTACAACTCTAATTTATTAATAAAATTATTGATATAAAATTGATATATACTTTTTCCCATTTGGTTTAAACCTTTTGCATATTGATTTGTATTTTTCTCTAAAAATATAATTTCCCAAGAGATTCAAACTTATAGTTTACCAACATATTGGAGGTAAACCATAAGCTTAAACTTGTTGGGGAAAAGTTTATAAGTTTTTAGAAAACTTCGAAACAGTTTAGAAAAGGTCTAAATATTTTAGAAAAAAGTCTAAATCAATTGGAAAAAGTCCAAACCATATGGGAAAACAAACAAAAACACTAAACTAAACCAATTGGAAAACGCTGTTGCTTGTTGGGGCTAAACAAGTTCGCACCACACTGAACTCCTTTGGCGAATCATTCGACAACGACCCCGACAAAATCCCCGTTGCCGAATATTTCACCGATTGAGTTCAGGGTAGTCGACACCTAAGATTATGACAAATTTAGATCATATTCAATACTCACAATGCTGCTTTTCACTTCTTCCACAAATGGAAAACTTTCCAATCTTAATTTGGGTTTGTCCTTCGCACGTTGGAGATTCAGCAGCGTTAACAGACTCTGGCTGTTCCAGGTCAGTGCTAAACTCGACCCTTAGTTGGCAAACAAACGTGTTAAAAGGTCGTATTTCGTACGAGCAAGTGCCAGCAGATTGTGTTCGCACAAGATTGATCCATTTGTAGTTCGATGTACCGGAACATCCAACATTCACTGAATAAACAAAAATCAAACAAATAGTTCACTTGATCCGTTCAAGTTGTCACACGTTTCATTTACCAGGAATTGTGGCTCGGACCAGTGGTCCTACTATGCACAGCAGGACACACAACAAAAGAAATGGGGCACCCATCTCCTTTACGTTTTTCAGATACACTACGAATTCGGGACAATATTTCACATCTTTTATATATGAAATGAGGTCCGAGATTCAGATAAGATGATTTTCAAATCTGAATCTGAAATTGAGCTTTTAATATTACATCAGAGATTGATAAAGTCAACTCTTTTATCTCCATGAATAGAAAAATGTAACAGAGATAATCATATTAATGTTTGTAAATTTGTATGAAACATCGTGGAGAATAAAATATCTGAAAGCATAATTAAAAGAAAACTGTTGGTTTCTAATGAAAGCTTTGTAATTTTCATGACAACTTTATTTTTCACGTATCAGAGATGCTTAGGAAAAAGATATCATTTTGGATACAAAATTTATATGTCCTAGCACAGAGTAATATTTTTGTAGAAAATACTTTAAAGATTACTTTATCATTCCCAGACTTATTGTAACGACTTCGTCGTGGTAAACTTATCATTTGATTCGTCCATGGTGAATAAATATAATCTCCTTTTTGGCTGAACAAAAGTAAGAGCAAAAAAAATTTAATTGCGTATAGAAGTCACTGGTTCGCAAAAATATTAGCATGTCGACGATTTTGCGGGTAGGAAGTCAATTCAAACTTAAACCGATGTTTTGTTACACCTGCAGTTTCTGTAACGGCCACTACTACACCGCAGCCGATCCTGACCACGGTTTGGGCAATTTCATCCGGCTTAAACCTCCGAAGAGAAGTGTGGGAATATTTCTTTCTAAAAAGGACGTCACCCGTTTCTGCGCCGGGGCTGCGCATCCGTAAACAGGAACATTCGCGACGACCCAAAACCGAACCGACAAAATAGGGAGTTTGAAAAATGAATCGGAAACAAAGGAGCCGACACGAAGTTTTTTTCGCCACTTCACACAAATACGCCAATTTTAATTAAATGCACTATTTTATTTTTAAAACCTAGATAACTCTCCTATCTATACTTATGTCTACTTACAATTTTTCTTAACTTATTCAGGGGGCTGCTTCCTGACTTCTTTCGCTGCTCGCCGTTTCCGCTCCTCGCTGTAGCTGCACATGCGTAAGATGCCGCATCGTTTCTCCAAGTCTTCTCAATTAAGACCCCGATTCCGCCAACACAAAAGACTTTCGCCGCTAAACCCCGTACACCAAAGTGCCCTTAGTTGGATTTCAACCACACCGAACAGCCCTCCGGCGATATTTATGGGATCTTCCGATCCCGTTTTCGCTGCATTGGCGGTCAACGGCCAGCCAAGTTTGCTGACCTCGTTGAAGCTTTCATTGTCTACGACAGGTTTTGTGCCAATTCCCGCCGCACGTGAGCTGGCGATTGGCCACATCGTCGCACCACGGGGGAGATACTGTGGCTGCTGTGTGCGTGTGGGCGGCTTCTGGGCTGATAACTTGTGACGCTAGATTTTGAGGACCGCTGTGCAGATTGGTATCAACGACGTTTCCGACCTGACTCGTTTCATCGGTGCGTTGAATTCGAATCATTAGACGAAGACGGCGAGTCCGGCATGTTTTAGCATACGTCAGTATCAAAGATATATGTATAATCAAAAGAACTGTCTCATGGAATTGATTTCGCTATTTATGATACTTTAAATTACGCAGCTTTCGCGTGCACGATCAGGAACAACCTCTCCATTACAACCTTACTTCCTACTTATCTATCTAGTTTAATATATACGTACATAATTCAATATCCTTAACCTACATTTTCCTCTGTATTTATATATTTCAATAATCAATATCCTAAGCAAATGTATTTCATATTTATATGATTCAATACCTTAACCTAGATAAATCTATTCCGTATTTATTTAAATTAATTCTTCCAATACGTCTTCTATAAAGTGGGGACACGCGTATACCATTTACAATCGGCAGCGTTTGCCCGCACGGTGGTTTGCGGTCTTCAAGGGCAGGGCAGTCCGATATTTTGCCCTTATGGGTTTGTGGATCGACTACGCTGCGTGACGAATGTAACAGTTTCTACATGAAAAGCAAAAAACAAATTGTTGTCAGGAAGTTTCGGACAAACAATGTCTGTTTTAATTTAAGGTTCAGTTTTTTTAACTTTAAAAAAGTAGTCTTCTCATAAGTCTCCTTATATATTTTCAGCGCAACTGTTGAATACATATCTTCATTACCAAATTAGTACTAACTTATCCTAAAGTATACTTTCACAAAGCGGCGCCAAATCACCACTATTTAAGCGTCCTTCTCAAGCGTCTCTTGCGCAATTCAGTCGGCTGTTGATAACATCAGCCTGTAGTCGTTCACGTCATTCAAACAGTAGATTTTTCACTTGTGGAACTTTCATCGTCAAAGAGTAAACAGAAATACGACTATTAGTACTTTTTTATAACACCACGCGTGTTTTTCACACTCACCTGTGCCTGTGGAATTTCTATCGACCAAGAATGGTGAACGGAATCGGTCACCTCCTTTTATTACATGCAAAATTAACGAATTTTCGAATGTTTTCCTGAGGTTAGTGAACTCTTCACTTAGGCGCAGATTACCGCGCTGTATGTCATACCCCGTGATTTCATTCTTCTTATGTGCGTGGTGATTTTCCCTTGAACGTTTCAACACTTTTTGCATTGATTGGGTTGTTTATGCTGTTGCGATCGGTGAGTAAGAGACATCAAATCTGTATATATTAATTTGTATCGTGATCGTAGACTATTGGCAAGTTGGGAATTATGCGCTGTATATCGATGCAATCAGCGCTGCCATAACTCAAACTAGGATGATATGAAGAACTTGCGGCAAATGGATTCATCAGATGTAAAGTTAGATGTCATGACTTTGGGCGTGGTATTTGATATTAACATTACAACTTTCTTCTTTTAGGGCGTTCTCTTCTTATGCGTTTTCAACTTCTGGATGTCGTGCTTCTTCACATAAATGCGTTCATGCTCAACTCGTTCTACGTTCTTCTTCGTCGTCATCTTCAGCTGTTCCGGCTACTTCCTTGACTGTACTACATACCAATGAAGAAGGATCTAATATAAGACGAAAAATGATTCAACATAAATTCAGTGGCGGATGTTTCGCCACAATACTTTGAAGTGCCTATCGCTCAGAAATTAAAAAGGTATTGTGGATTTTTGTAATCTTCACATTTGCGCACACTAGTCGCTCAAAAATTACTGGTGAATAGAAAAAGAGGTGATCTCTTTCTTTTTTTCATCTAATAGTAAAATAAAACCACAAATCGAACAGGCAAGAGACTATTGTTCCTCGGAGAGACATTTGTTCCTCCGGGTAGTTTGTCTCAGCTTTGAGTAAGTGTCACCCCAGGTAAAAATTATTCAAGGCTTCTTTTGATTTTGACCAATCAAAATTAGTGTCGATCATAGCACAATGTATCGTTCCAAGAGATAAGTATTCTTCTCAGTAAAAATAATAATGTTTAAATCATTCGCATAGAAATTTTATATTTATTATTATTTTTATCTTGTGGGCGGCAGAGAAGTTAGTTTATAAGGGGAAGTCAACGAAAACACCACTTTCTTTGTAGACAGTCAGGTGATCATAAAATTGCATGGAATTGGTCATAGTGTCCGTCAAATTGAACAATTGAACTGAGAAGGATTTCCCTAAACAGCAAACTTGTTCCTGGGTTCCTGGTGCACAGTGAGGTGCAAGGAAATGTCAAAGTGGATCAGCTTGCTAGCGAGGGATCTCATAGCGTACAAAGGCACGAGGTGGTGAGAATGAAAGTCTTGATGCAAATACTAGGGCAGAATGTAAGAGAATCAATCTACGATCTAGCATTAAGGTGTTGAAGAAATTTGGGCACATTTCGCACTGCTACGACTCAAAACGTACTCTTCGTCTGTTAGCACTGAACAGATCGTCAACGAGACATCTTGTGGGTTTCCTGTCGGGCTATGTGGCTTTTGGTGATTACTTACAGAAAATCGGGTTCCCAGCTAGCAACATATGTCGGAGCTACGGCGATGAAGAGGAGACAGAGTCCGAAGAGCACCTTTTATAGAAATATCTGGCTCTAGCTGCTAGAAGGATAATCATTTAAGAGAAATCTTTTTCGAGGAGCTGAGTGAGCTAAGTAACACTAAAATGAATCAGTTTCTGGATTTCCTTAAGAAATCAGGATGGTTTATTGAATGAACCATGAGGTGAGGTGAAAGTCTTTCGAAAGAGATGCTAACACAAAATTTGTATATTTTTGTAAAGCATGTGTTTTTGGCTGTCATCCTTCTGATCTTTCATTTTCTTCAATGATGGACATTGTTGCTTTTGGTGATTCTTATTAATATAAATATATCCTACATTTTTGGAAGCAACTATAGTTTCAGAGTTAAGAACGCAGCTAAGGTTCTTGTAAACTAAGAAGATTCAAGCACCAACCAAGTGGCAAATTCTTATATGGGCCTTCATATTTACATAACTTTTCTGTTCTTATGCTGTTTATCTGAATTTTTGTAACCTACGTGTGCTGAAAAAACTACTTTTCGTTACTTAAGTGGTATTGTGGATATGTTGGAACATATTTGAATTCCAGTAGTTATCAAGAAGATTAAAAAAACCAAGAAAAACATTAATTACAAAAAAGATACGAATTGAGTATTAACAGCTCCCCTCCATTTCTACGGCATATCATTTTACTGAATGGTGGCAGACTGAGTTATCTGAAAGCTTAAGATAGTTGACCTTGAAAGATGGTTGTTTGTATGTGGATACTCTTCATGCTCTTGACATCTGTGTGAGATGGAACAGATATAATGGGTGGGTGAAATTTCACGTATTTTCGAAGGTATTCCATTGACTTTCGTTTTTATTGCCTTTGGCAAACACACAGCAGAAAAGATAGTATTTTGGAAGTCACATTGTGTAAACTTGCGTTTCGTATTTATGAATAAATATTTGGATACTTGAATATGTCAAGGACATAACATGTTTGATTTATTTGAAAAATGGAAATGTGTATGCAAAATATGACGAGGCTATTTTTTTGGATTTTTTTGCGTTTTAGAATTTATCTCTTCCACGGTCGAAACTTTTGCACTCCTAAATATATCAGAGACAACTCGGATTTTCTTATAAGGAGTTACTTGTACGAACTCATTTCCCGCCTAGTATAAACTATATATGTTTTTGATAAGCAGAGAAGATATAATCTGCGAGTAGAACAAAAAATATTAATTTCATTTAAAAGTACAGTGCGTTGCCTAATTATTACCTAATTACTACTTAATTCGTTAACAAAGTGGTTAAAAGTGGGTCAGCGCGATAAGATTGAAAAGTTGAGTTGAGTATAGTTGCTTCAATCTTACTATAAATTTGTGCAAATGAATCGTTATAAATAGCTTGCGTAGTAAAAAAGATTTATGATCATTTTTTTGATAGATACTAATATTTGACCAGCATTTCCTTTTATATGAAAATGTACCATACCAAAAGAAAGATAGTTTAAAAAGTTCAGCGCTTTTATTCATTTAAAGTGACTTTTAGATGTTAACAAATACAAAAAATTGGACATGTAGAATTTTTCCAAAATAAATAAATAGTCGAAAACATTTATTTATAATGATTTAAAGTTTGAAAATGTTCATTCGAATTATTTTTCTGGTATAAATAAATTATAAAATTCGTAATATCAATTTGTTTATCGCTATCTAAAAACTTTATCTACAATCTCTATGCCAAATTCATCATCAATGGCGCGTAAGCCCAAACCGAGCCTTTTACCCCGAGCAGTCAATGCCACCAATTATCTTTGTTCAGCGCCTGCTTCCTCTCATCGCTTTCTCTGCTTGCCTGGTGGTCGATTTCTCTAGGATCTACTTTTAAGGGTCCATCTAGGTTTTCGTGCCTCGTTCATAAGTTCTAGATGGCCAGCCCATTTAAGCTTGCTGAGCTTCACAACTGTGGGAAGGGTTGGTTCGTTGTAAATGTTATACAACTCATGGTTGTATCTGATTCTCCACTTCGTTCCCTCAAGTACCTACGCGAAAATTCTTCTGGGGATTTTCCTTTTGAAGATGCCAATGGTATTTTCTGACGCTTGTGTTCAAGGCTCAGGACTCGCAACCATATATCAGTACAAATCTTATCGTCATTTTGTAGAGCCGTAGCTTATTTTGCCCAATAACTTTCTCGAATTTAAAATAAAAAGGACCAAAGAGTAGACATTGTTAGCTAGGTTATTTCTTCGATTGATTTCGTATTTTTCTCCACTATCACTGCTCATAAGAAATCTTAAGTAGATGAACTTGTCAACGTTATATGACCATATTGTCCGGTTTTGTCTGATTGGCGTCTTTTTTTCGTGCCTGGATCATGTATTTAACTTTTGTCTCACTGACTTTTAACCAGATTTTTTTTTTGAAGCTGACTATAAATTTGAAAATGTTTCATTGGCTTGGGAAACGGACCTTAACATTTTGTTTCTATCGTCTGCGTATGCTATTATCTGGATGGGCTCGAAAAAATAGGGATTCGTCGTATAAGTGTGCATTTTCCTGGCGGCATATGGCATAAAGTTTCAAAAATAGATCCGAACCCATTGCCTTGTTATAGGTCTGAAATTTGTTTGGAAGATCTTAGCCAGTTTGATCTTAGCCATTTTGCGAAATTTTTCCGGTCATTTCCTTGCGAAGGGACATTTACTTGTTCCGGCTGGCTTTCAGGAGCTTTTTCGCGAAAAAAACTGAATTTTCTCGGCCGCTAGGGTGCTCCGAACGTTTTGCGCCATTTTTCGGGTCATTTGCTCGCAGTTGGATTGTGACATGTTTTGGCTGCCGTTCGCGGGCTTTTGATTTTTTCGCGGAAAAAACTGGATTTCCTCGCCCGCTAGGGTGCTCCGCACGTTTTGCGCCCTTTTTCGGGTCATTTGCTCGCAGTTGGATTGTGACATGTTTTGGCTGCCGTTCGCGGGCTTTTGATTTTTTCGCGGAAAAAACTGGATTTCCTCGCCCGCTAGGGTGCTCCGCACGTTTTGCGCCCTTTTTCGGGTCATTTGCTCGCAGTTGGATTGTGACATGTTTTGGCTGCCGTTCGCGGGCTTTTGATTTTTTCGCGGAAAAAACTGGATTTCCTCGCCCGCTAGGGTGCTCCGCACGTTTTGCGCCCTTTTTCGGGTCATTTGCTCGCAGTTGGATTGTGACATGTTTTGGCTGCCGTTCGCGGGCTTTTGATTTTTTCGCGAAAAAAACTGGATTTCCTCGCCCGCTAGGGTGCTCCGCACGTTTTGCGCCCTTTTTCGGGTCATTTGCTCGCAGTTGGATTGTGACATGTTTTGGCTGCCGTTCGCGGGCTTTTGGTTTTTTCGCGAAAAAAACTGGATTTCCTCGCCCGCTAGGGTGCTCCGCACGTTTTGCGCCCTTTTTCGGGTCATTTGCTCGCAGTTGGATTGTGACATGTTTTGGCTGCCGTTCGCGGGCTTTTGATTTTTTCGCGGAAAAAACTGGATTTCCTCGCCCGCTAGGGTGCTCCGCACGTTTTGCGCCCTTTTTCGGGTCATTTGCTCGCAGTTGGATTGTGACATGTTTTGGCTGCCGTTCGCGGGCTTTTGATTTTTTCGCGGAAAAAACTGGATTTCCTCGCCCGCTAGGGTGCTCCGCACGTTTTGCGCCCTTTTTCGGGTCATTTGCTCGCAGTTGGATTGTGACATGTTTTGGCTGCCGTTCGCGGGCTTTTGATTTTTTCGCGGAAAAAACTGGATTTCCTCGCCCGCTAGGGTGCTTCGCACGTTTTGCGCCCTTTTTCGGGTCATTTGCTCGCAGTTGGATTGTGACATGTTTTGGCTGCCGTTCGCGGGCTTTTGATTTTTTCGCGGAAAAAACTGGATTTCCTCGCCCGCTAGGGTGCTCCGCACGTTTTGCGCCCTTTTTCGGGTCATTTGCTCGCAGTTGGATTGTGACATGTTTTGGCTGCCGTTCGCGGGCTTTTGATTTTTTCGCGGAAAAAACTGGCTTTCCTCGCCCGCTAGGGTGCTCCGCACGTTTTGCGCCCTTTTTCGGGTCATTTGCTCGCAGTTCGATTGTGACATGTTTTGGCTGCCGTTCGCGGGCTTTTGATTTTTTCGCGGAAAAAACTGGATTTCCTCGCCCGCTAGGGTGCTCCGCACGTTTTGCGCCCTTTTTCGGGTCATTTGCTCGCAGTTGGATTGTGACATGTTTTGGCTGCCGTTCGCGGGCTTTTGATTTTTTCGCGGAAAAAACTGGATTTCCTCGCCCGCTAGGGTGCTCCGCACGTTTTGCGCCCTTTTTCGGGTCATTTGCTCGCAGTTGGATTGTGACATGTTTTGGCTGCCGTTCGCGGGCTTTTGATTTTTTCGCGGAAAAAACTGGCTTTCCTCGCCCGCTAGGGTGCTCCGCACGTTTTGCGCCCTTTTTCGGGTCATTTGCTCGCAGTTGGATTGTGACATGTTTTGGCTGCCGTTCGCGGGCTTTTGATTTTTTCGCGAAAAAAACTGGATTTCCTCGCCCGCTAGGGTGCTCCGCACGTTTTGCGCCCTTTTTCGGGTCATTTGCTCGCAGTTGGATTGTGACATGTTTTGGCTGCCGTTCGCGGGCTTTTGATTTTTTCGCGGAAAAAACTGGATTTCCTCGGCCGCTAGGGTGCTCCGCACGTTTTGCGCCCTTTTTCGGGTCATTTGCTCGCAGTTGGATTGTGACATGTTTTGGCTGCCGTTCGCGGGCTTTTGATTTTTTCGCGGAAAAAACTGGATTTCCTCGCCCGCTAGGGTGCTCCGCACGTTTTGCGCCCTTTTTCGGGTCATTTGCTCGCAGTTGGATTGTGACATGTTTTGGCTGCCGTTCGCGGGCTTTTGATTTTTTCGCGGAAAAAACTGGATTTCCTCGCCCGCTAGGGTGCTCCGCACGTTTTGCGCCCTTTTTCGGGTCATTTGCTCGCAGTTGGATTGTGACATGTTTTGGCTGCCGTTCGCGGGCTTTT
Source organism: Oxycera nigricornis (assembly GCA_963942545.1). Taxonomy (NCBI): domain Eukaryota; kingdom Metazoa; phylum Arthropoda; class Insecta; order Diptera; family Stratiomyidae; genus Oxycera; species Oxycera nigricornis. The sequence continues at coordinate 18,212,234 of OZ012661.1, forward strand.
GATTTTTTCGCGGAAAAAACTGGCTTTCCTCGCCCGCTAGGGTGCTCCGCACGTTTTGCGCCATTTTTCGGGTCATTTGCTCGCAGTTGGATTGTGACATGTTTTGGCTGCCGTTCGCGGGCTTTTGATTTTTTCGCGGAAAAAACTGGATTTCCTCGCCCGCTAGGGTGCTCCGCACGTTTTGCGCCCTTTTTCGGGTCATTTGCTCGCAGTTGGATTGTGACATGTTTTGGCTGCCGTTCGCGGGCTTTTGATTTTTTCGCGGAAAAAACTGTATTTCCTCGCCCGCTAGGGTGCTCCGCACGTTTTGCGCCCTTTTTCGGGTCATTTGCTCGCAGTTGGATTGTGACATGTTTTGGCTGCCGTTCGCGGGCTTTTGATTTTTTCGCGGAAAAAACTAGATTTCCTCGCCCGCTAGGGTGCTCCGCACGTTTTGCGCCCTTTTTCGGGTCATTTGCTCGCAGTTGGATTGTGACATGTTTTGGCTGCCGTTCGCGGGCTTTTGATTTTTTCGCGGAAAAAACTGGATTTCCTCGCCCGCTAGGGTGCTCCGCACGTTTTGCGCCCTTTTTCGGGTCATTTGCTCGCAGTTGGATTGTGACATGTTTTGGCTGCCGTTCGCGGGCTTTTGATTTTTTCGCGGAAAAAACTGGATTTCCTCGCCCGCTAGGGTGCTCCGCACGTTTTGCGCCCTTTTTCGGGTCATTTGCTCGCAGTTGGATTGTGACATGTTTTGGCTGCCGTTCGCGGGCTTTTGATTTTTTCGCGGAAAAAACTGGATTTCCTCGCCCGCTAGGGTGCTCCGCACGTTTTGCGCCCTTTTTCGGGTCATTTGCTCGCAGTTGGATTGTGACATGTTTTGGCTGCCGTTCGCGGGCTTTTGATTTTTTCGCGGAAAAAACTGTATTTCCTCGGCCGCTAGGGTGCTCCGCACGTTTTGCGCCCTTTTGCGGGTCATTTGCTCGCAGTTGGATTGTGACATGTTTTGGCTGCCCTTCGCGGGCTTTTGATTTTTTCGCGGAAAAAACTGGATTTCCTCGCCCGCTAGGGTGCTCCGCACGTTTTGCGCCCTTTTTCGGGTCATTTGCTCGCAGTTGGATTGTGACATGTTTTGGCTGCCGTTCGCGGGCTTTTGATTTTTTCGCGGAAAAAACTGTATTTCCTCGGCCGCTAGGGTGCTCCGCACGTTTTGCGCCCTTTTTCGGGTCATTTGATCGCAGTTGGATTGTGACATGTTTTGGCTGCCGTTCGCGGGCTTTTGATTTTTTCGCGGAAAAAACTGGATTTCCTCGCCCGCTAGGGTGCTCCGCACGTTTTGCGCCCTTTTTCGGGTCATTTGCTCGCAGTTGGATTGTGACATGTTTTGGCTGCCGTTCGCGGGCTTTTGATTTTTTCGCGGAAAAAACTGGATTTCCTCGCCCGCTAGGGTGCTCCGCACGTTTTGCGCCCTTTTTCGGGTCATTTGCTCGCAGTTGGATTGTGACATGTTTTGGCTGCCGTTCGCGGGCTTTTGATTTTTTCGCGGAAAAAACTGGATTTCCTCGCCCGCTAGGGTGCTCCGCACGTTTTGCGCCCTTTTTCGGGTCATTTGCTCGCAGTTGGATTGTGACATGTTTTGGCTGCCGTTCGCGGGCTTTTGATTTTTTCGCGGAAAAAACTGGATTTCCTCGCCCGCTAGGGTGCTCCGCACGTTTTGCGCCCTTTTTCGGGTCATTTGCTCGCAGTTGGATTGTGACATGTTTTGGCTGCCGTTCGCGGGCTTTTGATTTTTTCGCGGAAAAAACTGGATTTCCTCGCCCGCTAGGGTGCTCCGCACGTTTTGCGCCCTTTTTCGGGTCATTTGCTCGCAGTTGGATTGTGACATGTTTTGGCTGCCGTTCGCGGGCTTTTGATTTTTTCGCGGAAAAAACTGGCTTTCCTCGCCCGCTAGGGTGCTCCGCACGTTTTGCGCCATTTTTCGGGTCATTTGCTCGCAGTTGGATTGTGACATGTTTTGGCTGCCGTTCGCTGGCTTTTGATTTTTTCGCGGAAAAAACTGGATTTCCTCGCCCGCTAGGGTGCTCCGCACGTTTTGCGCCCTTTTTCGGGTCATTTGCTCGCAGTTGGATTGTGACATGTTTTGGCTGCCGTTCGCGGGCTTTTGATTTTTTCGCGGAAAAAACTGTATTTCCTCGCCCGCTAGGGTGCTCCGCACGTTTTGCGCCCTTTTTCGGGTCATTTGCTCGCAGTTGGATTGTGACATGTTTTGGCTGCCGTTCGCGGGCTTTTGATTTTTTCGCGGAAAAAACTAGATTTCCTCGCCCGCTAGGGTGCTCCGCACGTTTTGCGCCCTTTTTCGGGTCATTTGCTCGCAGTTGGATTGTGACATGTTTTGGCTGCCGTTCGCGGGCTTTTGATTTTTTCGCGGAAAAAACTGGATTTCCTCGCCCGCTAGGGTGCTCCGCACGTTTTGCGCCCTTTTTCGGGTCATTTGCTCGCAGTTGGATTGTGACATGTTTTGGCTGCCGTTCGCGGGCTTTTGATTTTTTCGCGGAAAAAACTGGATTTCCTCGCCCGCTAGGGTGCTCCGCACGTTTTGCGCCCTTTTTCGGGTCATTTGCTCGCAGTTGGATTGTGACATGTTTTGGCTGCCGTTCGCGGGCTTTTGATTTTTTCGCGGAAAAAACTGGATTTCCTCGCCCGCTAGGGTGCTCCGCACGTTTTGCGCCCTTTTTCGGGTCATTTGCTCGCAGTTGGATTGTGACATGTTTTGGCTGCCGTTCGCGGGCTTTTGATTTTTTCGCGGAAAAAACTGGATTTCCTCGCCCGCTAGGGTGCTCCGCACGTTTTGCGCCCTTTTTCGGGTCATTTGCTCGCAGTTGGATTGTGACATGTTTTGGCTGCCGTTCGCGGGCTTTTGATTTTTTCGCGGAAAAAACTGGATTTCCTCGCCGCTAGGGTGCTCCGCACGTTTTGCGCCCTTTTTCGGGTCATTTGCTCGCAGTTGGATTGTGACATGTTTTGGCTGCCGTTCGCGGGCTTTTGATTTTTTCGCGGAAAAAACTGGATTTCCTCGCCCGCTAGGGTGCTCCGCACGTTTTGCGCCCTTTTTCGGGTCATTTGCTCGCAGTTGGATTGTGACATGTTTTGGCTGCCGTTCGCGGGCTTTTGATTTTTTCGCGGAAAAAACTGGATTTCCTCGCCCGCTAGGGTGCTCCGCACGTTTTGCGCCCTTTTTCGGGTCATTTGCTCGCAGTTGGATTGTGACATGTTTTGGCTGCCGTTCGCGGGCTTTTGATTTTTTCGCGGAAAAAACTGGATTTCCTCGCCCGCTAGGGTGCTCCGCACGTTTTGCGCCCTTTTTCGGGTCATTTGCTCGCAGTTGGATTGTGACATGTTTTGGCTGCCGTTCGCGGGCTTTTGATTTTTTCGCGGAAAAAACTGGATTTCCTCGCCCGCTAGGGTGCTCCGCACGTTTTGCGCCCTTTTTCGGGTCATTTGCTCGCAGTTGGATTGTGACATGTTTTGGCTGCCGTTCGCGGGCTTTTGATTTTTTCGCGGAAAAAACTGGATTTCCTCGCCCGCTAGGGTGCTCCGCACGTTTTGCGCCCTTTTTCGGGTCATTTGCTCGCAGTTGGATTGTGACATGTTTTGGCTGCCGTTCGCGGGCTTTTGATTTTTTCGCGGAAAAAACTGGATTTCCTCGCCCGCTAGGGTGCTCCGCACGTTTTGCGCCCTTTTTCGGGTCATTTGCTCGCAGTTGGATTGTGACATGTTTTGGCTGCCGTTCGCGGGCTTTTGATTTTTTCGCGGAAAAAACTGGATTTCCTCGCCGCTAGGGTGCTCCGCACGTTTTGCGCCCTTTTTCGGGTCATTTGCTCGCAGTTGGATTGTGACATGTTTTGGCTGCCGTTCGCGGGCTTTTGATTTTTTCGCGGAAAAAACTGGATTTCCTCGCCCGCTAGGGTGCTCCGCACGTTTTGCGCCCTTTTTCGGGTCATTTGCTCGCAGTTGGATTGTGACATGTTTTGGCTGCCGTTCGCGGGCTTTTGATTTTTTCGCGGAAAAAACTGGATTTCCTCGCCCGCTAGGGTGCTCCGCACGTTTTGCGCCCTTTTTCGGGTCATTTGCTCGCAGTTGGATTGTGACATGTTTTGGCTGCCGTTCGCGGGCTTTTGATTTTTTCGCGGAAAAAACTGGATTTCCTCGCCCGCTAGGGTGCTCCGCACGTTTTGCGCCCTTTTTCGGGTCATTTGCTCGCAGTTGGATTGTGACATGTTTTGGCTGCCGTTCGCGGGCTTTTGATTTTTTCGCGGAAAAAAACTGGATTTCCTCGCCCGCTAGGGTGCTCCGCACGTTTTGCGCCCTTTTTCGGGTCATTTGCTCGCAGTTGGATTGTGACATGTTTTGGCTGCCGTTCGCGGGCTTTTGATTTTTTCGCGGAAAAAACTGGATTTCCTCGCCCGCTAGGGTGCTCCGCACGTTTTGCGCCCTTTTTCGGGTCATTTGCTCGCAGTTGGATTGTGACATGTTTTGGCTGCCGTTCGCGGGCTTTTGATTTTTTCGCGGAAAAAACTGGATTTCCTCGCCCGCTAGGGTGCTCCGCACGTTTTGCGCCCTTTTTCGGGTCATTTGCTCGCAGTTGGATTGTGACATGTTTTGGCTGCCGTTCGCGGGCTTTTGATTTTTTCGCGGAAAAAACTGGATTTCCTCGCCCGCTAGGGTGCTCCGCACGTTTTGCGCCCTTTTTCGGGTCATTTGCTCGCAGTTGGATTGTGACATGTTTTGGCTGCCGTTCGCGGGCTTTTGATTTTTTCGCGGAAAAAACTGGATTTCCTCGCCCGCTAGGGTGCTCCGCACGTTTTGCGCCCTTTTTCGGGTCATTTGCTCGCAGTTGGATTGTGACATGTTTTGGCTGCCGTTCGCGGGCTTTTGATTTTTTCGCGGAAAAAAACTGGATTTCCTCGCCCGCTAGGGTGCTCCGCACGTTTTGCGCCCTTTTTCGGGTCATTTGCTCGCAGTTGGATTGTGACATGTTTTGGCTGCCGTTCGCGGGCTTTTGATTTTTTCGCGGAAAAAACTGGATTTCCTCGCCCGCTAGGTGCTCCGCACGTTTTGCGCCCTTTTTCGGGTCATTTGCTCGCAGTTGGATTGTGACATGTTTTGGCTGCCGTTCGCGGGCTTTTGATTTTTTTCGCGGAAAAAAACTGGATTTCCTCGCCCGCTAGGGTGCTCCGCACGTTTTGCGCCCTTTTTCGGGTCATTTGCTCGCAGTTGGATTGTGACATGTTTTGGCTGCCGTTCGCGGGCTTTTGATTTTTTCGCGGAAAAAACTGGATTTCCTCGCCCGCTAGGGTGCTCCGCACGTTTTGCGCCCTTTTTCGGGTCATTTGCTC